>CM065664.1:4614845-5029845 GCA_033220385.1 Triplophysa yarkandensis | reverse complement strand
AATTTAATCTCTGTTGATCTGTTTGTCCAAGCCTCACCAACATCAAGATTCCAGAAGACTTTGTGGAAAGCAACGTGTGAAACAGTCCTGTTTAAATTCATCAAAGAGAAGAGAAAAGATCCAAGTATAACAGAAATCAGCAAGATGAAGAATGAAGGTACTGCAGAACAAAAAGGTTGACGATCCTTTATTACCGTAAATAATAACGGCCTGAAAAATGTCATCACGTGGCCAAAGTTTTTGGTTGTTGAGCTTGTGATTCAGCTTCAATTTGGGCCAGTTTTACAGTGCCATGCTTACACAAAGTGTCATGATGAGATTATTTTAACTTGAGCAGTATGAAAAGTGCACTCTCTTAACACCGTAGAGCATTGTTAGGTTTATGATTTTATACTCGTGTTGAGCACATCCGCATATGATAGGAACATAAGAACAGATGGTATAAATCATTTGACACATCAGCTTTTTATTAATAATGGGATTTCTTAGTGAGCCATCAAGATTTTTAACAGATCAAAAAGAAATCAGAATGTTTACAAGTATACAAGTTGAGTCATAATAATAAAGTGATATGAATATGAATTGATCACACTGTAATACTTTGCAGAAAAGCCTTTGTCGGACAAGGGCCGGGCTAGGGCCTGAGCATATCATGCCAGGGCCGGGCTAAGGCCTACATTCTGGCCTGTGCAGGGCTCTACTTGTAATTTGTTCAGGAGAGTATGATCAGACCAACTGTATACTCTCTCCTAGTGTTAGACTTCACTTGACGTCACACAGAATGATGGGCATATGATGGGACGTTAACAGAAGTGTTAATGCAACTTTAGGTTTGCCTGTGTGAATCACAGTTGTAAAGTCCAGCTATAATACTTGAACATCTTTTCACGTCATGTCTTCTTGGCCCAAAGTATTGAGAGTTGTACTAATAACAGTATAGTACCAGTATCATTAAGCAGTATTCATATTGTTATCGTTATCAATAAAGGGTTAATGAGACCCATCCCTAGTGCTAACAGTTTTTGGACTGAAATACAAAACTCCTACATGTTGTGCTTTAAATCAGATGTTTTCGTGCATTAATTATGAAATGCCTCATTTCAATTCCCAAATGCAATACTTAAAATAGAATGCTAATATAATACTTCTTTCTGTGATTTTAGACCTAATGGAACTGAACGAAACATCAGCAAGTCCTCAGTGTGGAAAGGATAAAGAGCAGCTTGTGAAGGACACAAGAATTCAGACTGAAAAGAAGACTTTCACCTGCCCTCAATGTGAAAAACCTTTCTCAAGCAAAGCAAGACTAACCGTTCATGTGAGAATTCATACTGGAGAGCGCCCATACACATGTCCTCAGTGTGGAAAGAGTTTCAGAGAAAAATACAGCCTTCATGTCCATGTCGGCATTCACTCTGGAGATCGCCCGTACACATGTCCCCAGTGTGGAAAGAGTTTCAATAAAAAATGTAACCTTGTGGCCCACATGAGAATTCACACTGGAGAGCGGCCATTTTTATGTCCTCAATGTGGAAAGAGTTTTAAACACAAAAGTGCTCTTTATACCCACTTGAGAATTCACACTGGAGAGCGCCCACACACATGTCCGCAGTGTGGAAAGAGTTTCAGAGATAAAAGAAATCTTGAAATCCACATGAAAGTTCACACTGGAGAGCGCCCACACACATGTCCTCAGTGTGGAAAGAGTTTTCGAGAAAAAAACAGTCTTGATGACCATGTGAGAGTTCACACTGGAGAGTGCCCATACACATGTATACATTGTGAAAAACACTTCCCAAGCAAAAGACGGCTTTACCTTCATTCGAGAACTCACACTGAAGAGCAAAGACTGTACACATGTCCTCAGTGTGAAAAGAGCTTCAAAAAAAGGAACAGTCTGTATGACCATGTGAGAATTCACACTGGACTTAACCTCTACACGTGTTCAAATTGCGGAAAGAGTTTTACCCAAAAATGTGATCTTGGTTACCACATCAGAACTCACACTGGAGAGCGGCCGTACAGTTGTCCTCAGTGTGGAAAGAGTTTCATGCAGAAAGGTACTCTTGGTGTCCACATGAGAATTCACACTGAAGAGCGGCCATACACATGTCCTCATTGTGGAAAGAGTTTCACTCAAAAAAATAGCCTTGATACACACGTGAGAGTTCATACTGGAGAGCGGCCGTACATTTGTCCTCATTGTGGAAAAAGTTTCACACAAAAAAGATATCTTGATACCCACGTCAGAGTTCATACTGGAGAGTGCCCATACACCTGCCCTCAGTGTGAAAAACATTTCCCAATTAAAGAAAGACTTACTGCTCATTTGAGAATTCACACTGGAGAGCGTCCATACTCATGCCCTCAGTGTGGAAAGAATTTCAGATTTAAAGGCAATCTTAAGATGCACAGAAGAATTCATTCTAGGGAGAAGCCATAGACCAATACCAAGCATCCTATGAACTGTTGCTATTTATTAAATAAATGAATTAAAACGGGCCTACTCTTAAGAAACCTGCTCTGGACTCTTCTGACATAGCTATTCAAAGGACAATCTCAAATCTCTTGAAGAAAATGGAATACTTGGACTACAATGAAAGAGCTCCACCAATGTCTTGTAAGGCACGCTTTAGCCTCCACTGTCCGCACAAACAATTGGATATGCATCTAACAGCGCGCATTTATGCACTGTGTGCAAGCTGTATGTTTGAGGATCCATTTTGTTATTGAACAGTCCTCCTGGAAAATAAAATGTTGAAAAAAAACACAAACCTGAACATTTAGGTAGTAAACGTTTTTACTTTCTTAAGAGAACATCTACATGTGCACCATTATTAGGCAAATATTAGTGTACAGAATTATTATGAAACTAAATGAAAAACAAAGATTTATGTCAATCATTTTTCATCTTAAAGACCTTTACTGGCCTGCCATGCAGTGGCGTACTTTCATGCATGAGATAAGGCATTGTCTTTCAAAAATGGAAAGTCTCCTTGAAAGATGCATACTTTTTCCTATGCCACTGCTTGAAGAAACTTACTTCTAATGTTTGGCAGGCGGTTTGAGTGTGTGAACCCAAAAAAGGTTCAACCAACTCAACATCATAAAACCTGCCCATACCAGTACCCTACTTCCATCCTTCTGGCATCTGAGTCACGGTGGAGCTATGTGTCCATTACTGATCCAACCATGGGCCCTTCCATTGGGTCCATCAAGAGTTAGTCTCATTAGTCCACAAAACCGTTCAAATATCTGTCTGATATCTGTCTGGTGTGCTGGCCTCCAAAAGATTAAGAAATAGTAGACTACAGCAAACTCCAGAATTAAAGACACCAAGGGATAAACATTAAGCATAAACATTACCTGACATCCATACAACGTTTAATTTAAATATTTAAATGCCGACATGCAGGAAACAAGCTTAAATGAAGACAGACCCCGTCATAACACACATGCAATCAACAGCCGTGGTTCAAATAAAGGCCTGTAGCAGCGATCTAGGCACAATGTGATATTCAGCAGCTGCTTATGATTGAAATACAGACACATTCAAATACAAAAACAGAGCAACAAGCAAGGCAATTGTTTTCCTTGCAATTCGAAAATCGAACATCGCAGTTTAATTGCAAATGCAACTATGCAGGCCTAAAAGTTACTTTATAACAAAGGTTAATATTAAAACCAATAAGTCTGTGAAAAAAACATGCACATGGGTGGTCCGAAATGCGTTGTCTTTAAATAAGTCTTTTTAATTGATAAAGTTCTAAGATATATTGAATTTGTTAAAACTGTCTTCAGTGATCTAAGTTTAAGTTTCACATGGGCCTTTATTATACATTTAGAGTGTCTGACTGTTTTAAAGACCAATTATTACAGTTCAAGTAGACTTTTGAGCCAATATATGTGCCAAATGTAAAAAGCTAAATTAATTATATCTTGAGCTCAGGCAAAAATGTTCTCTTAATGCTTTAAAATGTGTCTAGAATTCTGAAAACTGTTAATAATAAAAAAATGTAAAAAAAAAACAGTTATATGAGTTATAACATAAGTGTAGCATCCTGAAGCATTCTATAAATATTTTGCAAAATGTTAAGTAAACAGCATTATAATAGAACAATAGATCCCTAATGTTTTAACTAAGAAAAGGCTCTTCTTGCTCTTGTCTTCCATACATCTATTCTACAATAAGGGTAATATAAAGAGAATGTGTGGAAACCTTTATTTTTTGCATGCCCATGAATTTAGTAGTAAAATAAAAACATGGACGCAATAGCGTATTAGGTAATAATTCTCAACAAAATGTTAATAATTGTTGTAGCAGTTATTATATAAACAATTCTTCACAACAGTTATATATAATTTGGTTAAACCAAAACGTACATTTTGACAGCTTACCATGTGGACGTTTCTAGTTTCTGTAGCCTACAGTAGGTGGACAACCAGAATGGGCACTCCCGCCACGTTCAGTGAAGCATTGGCGGTCGAAAAACCTTAAAATATGAATGCTATCTGTAAAATGTCCGACAGGAGGTGAAAAGGATGTAGTTTGTGCCTTCAGTATTTAACAACACATACTATGAAAGTGTAAAACGGAGGACCCCCCTCCCAAATTGTTTTAGATTTTATAAATTTGTTTGTTTTAATTTAGGAAAATTGAATTATTTATTGAATTAAAGCAAATTAATCGAAGTCAATAAAATTAATTAAATAACTGTGATTTCAGACCTAATGGAACTAGAAGAAAAATCAGCAAGTCGTCATTGTGGAAAGGGATTTGATAGTAAAGAGCGGCTTATGAAGCACACAAGAATCCACACTTTAAATAAGTCTTTTTAATTGATAAAGTTCTACGATATATTGAATTTGTTAAAACTGTCTTCAGTGAGATAAGTTTAAGTTTCACATGGGCCTTTATTATACATTTAGAGTGTCTTGACTGTTTTAAAGGAGGAGTAACACACACAGTAACTGCCACTCATGTTAATCCTGATTACCAGTAACATAGAATCATGTTGTTCATACATCCTTAAAGGATTTAGTTTTATTGAATTATTGAAGACAGATATGGCTTTACGATAAAGCCCAGGTTTCCAGATAAAGCCGATCTCCCATTGGCCCACCGTGAATCATTACTTGCTAATGACCAAGGGTGGCACTGTTTTCTCATCATACTGTACTTATGATAGCAAAATTCTCTTATTGATTGGTGCACATGTCAAGCTATAGTCATTATATGAACAGACAGGTTATAGATGTTGATGGACATCTTTCTTCTGTGCTATCCATTCTTGGTGTGTGTTTTTATAAAATATAGGTGTAAATGCATATAACACAAATCACACATAACACTGAAACAAAAACCACTCAAAGTTTAGATAATAACGTCCCCACAACCTTTAAAACTCCACATAATCTCAGGATATTTTGGGATTGTCATTCCAGAACTTTTGTTGCATTTAAAGAAAACATTGACAGTGGTTGATCTTTGCATCAGAGTCTCATTTCAAATTACTGAAGAGACATGTTTACCCAAATAACAGATTTTCTCCGTTACTTATTCTTTCTATTAAAACTAATCTACAGGAACTCTATTGTTTTCGATATTCTATTTGATCAGGGGTAAGGCTCCAGGAGGTCCAGTCTCAACATTTTCCTCCAAGAGGAGGACCAGGCAACACATTTTGTTGTATACAAATTTATATTTATGCAATTGACAGGGTCAGAAATGTTCTTAAAATCCTAATTAATAATGCTAAATGTAGATCAAAATATTGTTGGTCATATCATGGATCTGGTCTATAAGAGTCGATTAGTTGTAGTCAGTACAATGCACAGACTTAAAGATACAAATACTTTAGAATTGCTGCATTTTGTTTAGCTCCTGTTGTGTTTAAGTGTACCTGCTTTGTGTGTCTATATTCATGTTGTTAAAAGAAGCTGATGATGTATGGGATTAGATCTGAAAACATATAGTGAAATCAAACAAAACTATACAATGAGAAAGAAGAAAAAGCACCTCGATAATGAAAGAAATCAACTCAATTGCCAGAATGTGACATGATACTCAAATGAACTGCATTTTTCTAATTATCAATTTTCAAAGTTTCGACTCATAGGCATCATACTCTCACTGGGTAGTGAGTTTTTGATTGACAGCTCCCTGACTCGGAAATCGATCCTGAAGACAGTGCATTATATTTTTTCAGGAGCGATCTGCATGCTGTTATCTGCGTTGTTTTGTGCTATTGTTTGTCGTTTACTTACTTTCTTATTAAATATATTGTTTAGTAATTGCTATCTAAAGTTTGCTAGTCATGCAAGATGTGGATCATAATGATGTATACATGCTTAAACACATTCACATTTAGCACATCAAGACTATCAGGATCATCCTAAAGCTATGAAGCCATACCCATAGCAACTAAAATAATGTTCTTAGCAACCGTTTACTAAGACCTAGATCTTCATCAGTACATTAGAGATACACTAATTTGTTTCACTGGTCAAATTATCATGCTATCAACATACTGGGATTTGTGCGTGATTTGCATTGCCCTTTTGTGTAGACGTGTGCCTTAATTTATCAAAAAAGTGATTCCTTATAAGTTTTGCATTCCTGGTCCATTGAAGCAAAGGTCAGTGGGCAACATCTGTACTAAAGGTTCTGGGACTCAAAAGTGTGCATGCGCAGTAGCATTTGTTGTCATTAATTAGAGACACAGTATTATTATTTCATTAAATGTAAAGCATACGAAGAAGAAAAGCAGAATCTGTCAATCATCAAAATCTAGAGTGATCATTAATTATTTTATCAAATAAATTGGGACATATGGGGATGTATTTTTCCCTAAAATAAGTACACAACACTCAGTCCTGCAGATGGCAGTAAAGCAGCAAACCCTAAACATCAGTGAAGACTCATTATACTATTCTAATTAAGAATACTATAATAATGGAATGGCAATGAAACTGGAATACAGACGGATAATGCGGACATTACAATAGAATGCAGGACATAAAAAAAAGGAAAATAACAAAATAGTATTTACACAATTAAAAATGAGAAAGTCTGGATTAAATTATTATCTAACATGGAAGCACACAATTTGTTTGTGATATTGTTTAATTGTATTATTTGATGTCAAAAGTACACTACAGAAAGAGAAACATTAAGATTATAAAAAAGAAAGTTATATGGATGGGAGCATCAAATAGATTATTAGCTACAAGGTTAACAAATTGTTTTAAAGATCTGCATTAATTAATAGAATATAAAGGCTTTAATACATGTGTGGGAGTTAGGCGTAAACCCACACTCCAGTGTAGTTTGTGGCACTAATGTAAAAGTTTGTTGAACGCAATAAAAAAAAGACAGAGACATTAAAGAGTCAGGACTAACATGATGCTGTATACAGATAATGAGTCTGTGAGAAATGCTGGATGTTAAAACACTTTAAACAGGTTAGTGGATTACATGCATGTAAATGGTTTGTCATTGGCTTTGAATTTTCACTGTTTAAATAATAGAATGTATAGAATAATAGAATAGATTTGGCCATTTCGTAAGCAATCCAAGCATGGGGACACAGCGACAATAAACAGAAAAAAAAACAACGACATAATAATGAGTTTAATTCTGTGATATTTGACTGTAAATGCTCTTTATCTTGTGTTTCAGATGCTGTTTCTGGAACTGTTATCACAGCAGATAAAGAAGAGATTTCAGCTCAAGAGGATTCACATGTCACATTATCCTGTAGTTATACATCTAATGATTATCTGTACTGGTACCGTCAGTATCCCGGATCAGCTCCTGAATTTCTTGTGCTTATTCTTGATGGCTCAGTGACTGACAAGAAGTCTGATGTAGATCCAAGAGTATCTGTGAAACTCAGTAAACAAAAGCAGAAACAAGTTCATCTAGAGATCTCTTCTGCTGCTCCCTCACATTCTGCTCTGTATTACTGTGCCGCGAACCCCACAGTGATAGAAAACACAACAACACCATACAAAAACCTCCAACAACACTGAACAAACACAACAACACTGAACAAACACAACAACACTTTAACAAAAACCTCCAACACAACAATACTGAACAAACACAACAACACTGAACAAACACAACAACACTTAACAAAAACCTCCAACACAACAACACTGAACCAACACAACAACACTGAACCAACACAACAACACTGAACAAACACAACAACACTTAATAAACACAACAACACTGAGCAAACACAACAACACTGAACAAACACAACAACACTAAAAAAAACACAACAACACTCAACAAACACAACAACAATGAACACACACAGCAACAATGAACAAACACAACAACACTGAACAAACACAACAGCACTCAACAAACACAACAATACTGAACACACACGGCAACAATGAACACAGACAGCAACAATGAACAAACACAACAACACTGAACAAACACAACAACACTAAGAAAACACAACAACACTGAGCAAACACAACAACACTGAACAAACACAACAACACTGAACAAACACAACAACACTGAACAAACACAACAACACTGAACACACACAGCAACAATGAACAAACACAACAACACTGAACAGACACAGCAACAATGAACAAACACAACAACACTGAACACACACAACAACACTGAACAAACAGAACAACACTGAACACACACAACAACACTGAACACACACAGCAACAATGAACACACACAGCAACAATGAACAAACACAACAACACTGAGCAAACACAAAAACACTGAACAAAACAACAACCCTCAACAAACACAACAACACTGAACACACACAGCAACAATGAACACACACAGCAACAATGAACAAACACAACAACACTGAACCAACACAACAACACTGAGCAAACACAACAACACTCAACAAACACAACAACACTGAACACACACAACAACACTGAACAAACACAACAACACTGAACAAACACAACAACACTGAACACACACAGCAACAATGAACAAACAAAACAACACTGAACAAACACAACGACACTAAAAAAACACAACAACACTGAACAAACACAACAACACTAAAAAAACACAACAACACCGAACAAACACAACAACACTGAGCAAACACAACAACACTGAGCAAACACAACAACACTCAACAAACACAACATCACTGAAAAAAAACACAACAACACTAAAAAAACACAACGACACTGAACAAACACAACAACACTAAAAAAACACAACAACACTGAACAAACACAACAGCACTGAACAAACACAAAAACACTGAACAAACACAGCAACACTGAACAAACACAACAACACTGAACACACACAGCAACACTGAACACACACAACAACACTGAACAAAATCAACAACACTGAGCACACACAGCAATAATGAACAAACACAACAACAATGAACAAACACAACAACACTGAACAAACACAACAACACTGAACACACTCAACAACACTAAAAAAAACACAACAACACTGAACAAACACAACAACACAAAAAAAAACACAACAACACTCAACAAACACAACAACAATAAAAAAACACAACAACACTGAACAAACACAACAACACTGAACAACCACAACAACACTGAACAGACACAGCAACAATGAACAAACACAACAACACTGAACACACACAACAACACTGAACAAACAAAACAACACTGAACACACACAACAACACTGAACACACACAGCAACAATGAACACACACAGCAACAATGAACAAACACAACAACACTGAGCAAACACAACAACACTGAACAAACACAACAACACTCAACAAACACAGCAACAATGAACAAACACAACAACACTGAACAAACACAACAACACTAAAAAAAACACAACAACACTGAACAAACACAACAACACTGAACAAACACAACAACACTAAAAAAACCACAACAACACTCAACAAACACAACAACAATAAACAAACACAACAACACTGAACAAACACAACAACACTGAACACACACAACAACACTGAACAAACACAGCAACACTGAACACACACAACAGCACTCAACAAACACAACAACACTCAACAAACACAACAACACTGAACAAACACAACAACACTGAACAAACAGAACAACACTGAACAAACACAACAACACTGAACAAACAGAACAACACTGAACAAACACAACAACACTGAACAAACAGAACAACACTGAACAAACACAACAACACTGAACAAACACAACAACACTGAACAAACACAACAACACTGAACAAACACAACAACACTGAACAAACACAACAGACAGAAAAAGAGAGTAAACAGGCCAATCCACCTCAATGACATAATAGAAATATCTCATATGAGACTGAATTTAACCACATAGTTGCAGTGTTGTCAAATAAAACAGAGACAACAAACAGCATAGGACAGAAATCATAAACAGATTAAAAGTGTTTATGTAAATGAGAATGCATATAGCTGCATATAAAAGTTTATGGCTAAATGTCCTTCTTTAATATCTATTATTTCTGTAATATTCTATTATTCTATAATTCTTCTTATCATTATTATTATTGTTATAATTATTATAAGCATATTATGTATATAATGTATATAAATTCCAAGAAACAGAATTAGTTTGAATGGAGTGTCTTATTTTTTTATATGTATATATATATGTATATAATATATATTATAAGTCTATAATTCTATAATTTTTTCTTGATTTGTATGTTCCTCCAGTCCAGTCGGTGGCGGTAATGCGCCTCACCTTTGTCTGCTGAGCGCCATTTAACACCAAAGAAGGAGAGAAGCAGCAACAGTGTTGATGAAGAAGTGTCCACAAGAGTCAGAACAAAAGTAATGTCAAACAGATAAGAAGTCTCTGAGAACTTCTGAAGAAACCTTTGACAGGTCAGTGAAGTACACGCATGTAAACTGGTATTTGCTTCACTTTAACTGAATATAAATCAATGATGAGATAAAAGATGATATTGACAGTTGAATAAAGATGACAGGTCAACAGTAAAGTCAGAGGAGGAGAAATACAGAGAACTTGTGCTGCTTTCAACTAATAATAAACAAAACATTAACATTATTTATAAATACATTGTATTTTAGGGGAAGCAAAGGATTTTATCCATACACTTTTAATAAAGTTTCTGTCAACTCATAAACAAACACCGCAATGAATACAAACATAGATTAAAATGAAATCTCGCAGTAAGTAATATCACGTTTCTTATAAAATAAGTTGCAACTATTTATGTACTTTTCTTTCTATTCATATTAAAAGATAACATTTTTGAATTGTAAATGTACTGGTAAAATTAAAATTTGATAAACAGGCAATAAATAATTTCAAAATAGACCTCCTTGTATAATCTGGTTCTATTAAACTTTTCGTACTAAAAATTAAAATGATTAATATTAAACAATTTGTTATTTTAAGATTTTCTCTGTTGCAAATGATATTGAGGATCAATATTCTTTGAGGTATCGTAACAACCCCAGTTACTATGACTCATTCGTTTGAATACTGTTTGTAGTCATCTCTCCAGGTCAACTCGGACAGTTCGTGGAGGAGTTTGATGTGCTCCTGTCATATTGTCCTAAAGATCGCACCCCTCTTGTGCTACTTGGAGACTTCAACATTCAACATCGAGGTTTAAAAAAAGGTCTGGCCCACGAATGGTTATGCTGTTTTCAATCCAGCCCTCAACTTAAAAGGAGTTTGACGCCCCTGGTTTAGTGTTAAATGAATTATATCAGCACTGGCCATTGTTTTGCACTGTTGAATTCTTTGAAGAGAAAATGCAATGCACTTGCCATTGAAAAAAATAAATGTGTTACAATGAGGTTTTAAGTTGATCCTATTAAGTTTCTCATTTTAAAAGTGCTTCATTATGCCAAAATATGGACACCCCTGGAATCAACCATTGCCAACAACAGCTTATCCAATAAAAGTATTGTTGCCAGACTACAATCACAGGGCTCACACAGATTGCATCCGCTGCATTGAAGCTTGGTTTGATTGACAAGTGTGATCGCTAACCCTTAAATATCTGATTTTTTTTAATTACATGTGGTGAACTTGTAAATACTCCTCCTTGGGGATTTATACGATTATCACTCCATTTAGTGATGTTGATTTGTCAAGACATTGGAGATGATACATTTTTAACGGATTCCTGATATCTTGAATGGTGTCGCCGCGAAGAGGTGATGAAGTAATGACAAAATGGGGCAAGCAGGAAGTTTCCCCATAGGTCTACTGCATTCGTCAAGGGCTTTTTGATGAAACATAATCTGTTTGTTTAGTCATGATATCTGATCAGATTGAATTAGCTACAGTGTTTCCAGGTGTTGTTCCTGGCAATGAGACTGGCACTGAGAAGAATAACACTCACCTCAAAGCTGTCCCCTTTTATCTATCTAATTCTTTCCAGCCTTTATTAGAATAATGTAAAGACATACATTCTAAACAATATCTTGATGCTCACAGAAGAAATGTTGACAAGAATAAGTTTTATATTATTATTTTTTATTTGAATGCCTTTATTATTTACATTGACATCACAAATAACATACTTAAAAACTTTACTAACACTAGAATGCTGATGTTTCTTTCTGTGATTTTAGACCTAATGGAATTGAAAGAAACAACAGCAAGTCCTCATTGTGGAAAGGGATTTGAAAGTAAAGAGCAACTTGTGAAGCAGACAAGAATCGACAGTGAAAGAAAGACTTTTACCTGCCCTCAATGTGAAAAACATTTTTCAAGCAAAGCCAGACTTAATGATCATGTAAGAATTCACACTGGAGAGCGCCCATACACATGTCATCAGTGTGAAAAGAGTTTCATACAAAAAAGTGCTCTTGATAACCACATAAGAATTCACACCGGAGAACGCCGATACACATGTCCTCAGTGTGAGAAGAGTTTTATACAAAAAAGTGCTCTTGATACCCACATAAGAATTCACACCGGAGAGCGCCCGTATATATGTCCTCAGTGTGGAAAGAGTGTCACACAGAAAAGTGGTCTTGAGAAACACATGAGAATTCACACTGGAGAACGCCCATTCACATGTTCTGAGTGTGGAAAGAGTGTCACACAAAAAAGTGATCTTAAAAAGCACATGAGAATTCACACTGGAGAGCGCCCATACATATGTGCTGAGTGTGGAAAAAGTTTCAGACAAAAAATTGCTCTGGACTGCCACATGAGAATACACACTGGAGAGCGGCCATACAAGTGTTCTCGGTGTGACCAGAGTTTTACAGATAAAAGAAGCCTCTATGTTCATGAGATAGTTCACACTGGAAAGAGACTATACACATGTGCCCAGTGTGGAAAGAGTTACAACGATAAAAGAAATCTTGATGCTCACATAAGAATTCACACTGGAGAGCGGCCATATATATGTCCTCAGTGTGAAAAGAGTTTCACAGACAAAAGAAGTCTTCATGTTCATGTGAGAGTTCACACTGGAGAGAGACCATACAAATGTCCTCAGTGTGAAAAGAGTTACAAAGATAAAAGAAATCTTGATGCCCACAGGAGAACTCACACTTGAGATCAGCCATACATATGTTCAGAAAGTAAGAGAAACCCATCACCTCTCTGCAAAACCTTTCCCAGTAGGATAAAACCACAGCGAAGAAGACGCTGTTGCTGCCAAGCATTTGAAAAACATCATCTAATAAAGTAGAAATATCTTCAGGATCCTTTTGTAAGACAAAAAACAGGCCATCTTGGGAAGTAAGTTGCCCCAAAAAGTTGCATTAAAGAAGGAATTCAGGGAATGGGCCAGGCAAAGAATCCCCTGGACATCTTCTCTTCGTAATCTTTGAATACCCATTGACTCTTTTTCTTAAATATATGCCCCACTACATTCTCAGAATTTAATATAAAAGGACAATGAGTTGTTTGTTGTGTACATGTGTGCCTTTCATGGATTTTGTATTGTCTGAGGTTGTGTGTTTGCATGTTTTAACTATAGCGATTTCCTCATGAACGTTGTCATAGGAAGTATGTCAAATTTTGTTTTGATGGAGGAGGAATACTAGAAACTATTGTGCCGGGGTAACTGGTATGAAAGGCAACACAGCTGATCCAGAAGAAAACACAAAGATGTCCACTAAAGTTTAGGAAATTTGGAATCACATTATAATTCAACATCATAATGTAGTGTAACAGTTTCAAACTGGGCGATCTACTTATGGGGAGTCCATAGAGAGTGTGGAACGTCCTGTTCCCTTAATCCCATTCCATTTATGGTTTCCATTCACTTATCCATTAATCTAACTCTTCATAATGCTGATCACTGATATTCATTAAACATTATGTTGTTTTTGTTGGTCATGAGCATAATATTTTCAAGTTTTGAGCAAGATACCGTTAATATCATATACAATCATGTTTTAAATATTAACATTTTAAGGGGCTGTATACGAAAGCCTTTCTGTCATACGTTTAGTTTATAGCACCTTAAAATTTGCATATTTAAAACACCTGTAGATATTTTATCGCATACGTATATACATACCATACTTCCTACTGGACGATAAATGTGTGCAATACATTTCCCCATACATTTCACATAAAGCTTGTATATTTATTTAATTTTTTACTTTTCATTTCCTATGTTACTTGTTACTCGTCTTGTCACTTTACATTTTCTACTGGAAGCTTCTGTAACCAAGACAAATTCCTTGCCAATAAATCTGATTCTGAAACCAATTTATCTGTGGTCGAATAATTTATAAAGTTAAGTAAAAATGTATTCTAAGATCTATTGGATTTGGTAACTCAAGCTCTGTTCACTGATCTAAGTACATTTGTGTTACACGTGGGTCTTTTTCTTACATGTCTTTAAACTATTTTACTGTTTTAATTTGTAATTTTGTGAAGTGCAAGACATGTGATTTTTATCAAAGATGCTAACTCACATTATCATAAATTTTGGGATTTACAACTTTACAGATTTTTTACACATTAACACACACGGACACAAACAATGAATAGAAAATGAGAGGTCACTTTTAGCTGAGCTTTGAATTTGGACTTTTTTACCGTTGATTATAAATATATCCTTCATTCAGTCTTAAAGAGGCAGCAAAATTACAAAGATCGGTGTTTATAGGGTTATTAACGTTTATATTGTGAACTAAAGTCAGATTCAGTTCCTGATAATTCAGAATATACTGTACACCTAGGTCAATTACAAAAACACACTCATCACTTGTTACACTTGTGATAAGTTAACAGCGCATAAATGTATAAAACCTGATGATTTTAGTTACAATGGATTGTTTATCTGTTAATCTGGGCCGGAACTTGAGGCGGTAGAAAGTAGTTCTTCAAACACCTATAGGGCTATATGTGAAGTACAGAGACTGACAGTGACACAAATCTACCTGTCAGATCGACAAATCAACACACAACTGAAAACATGAACACACTCCTACTTCTCGTGTCCATTATCATTTCAGGTAAAATATGTATAATGGAAACATGCAGGAAAATAATAATGTTATTAATTTGATAATAATCGAATGACTTGTCCGTGTGCAAGTTGAGAGTAATATTCATTTTTGTTTGTTTTAGGTGTGATGACAGCAGATCAGATCGGTCCAAATAAAGAAACAAAAATAATAAAGAAAGAACAGGAGAGTGTGACATTGAGCTGTTCATATGACACCAGCAGCAGCTATGTTAGACTTTACTGGTACAGACAATATCCAAACACAGAACCTCAATATATACTATATAAACCTGCTCGATCAGCCACTGCAAGTGGAGAGCCTTCTGATCGTCGGTTTCAGTCGACTACATCTCAAACAACAACAGAACTCATTATTAACTCTGTGACTCTGTCAGATTCAGCTCTATATTTCTGTGCTCTGAGAGTTGGAGCCCAGTGATACAAAGTCTATGAGACGCTGTACAAAAACTCTAATTCATTTTTCACTTTGATCTGAAACCACAATAAACCCACAATCTATAACCCATAATAAAGATAACACAACACCTGTGTGTGCTTGTGAATAAAATGAAACTCATTCATATACAGTAGATATTATTTACACAATAATTTTTTTTCTCTTTCCCGTGACATAACAAAAGATTTGGACATGTCACCTGAATTTGTGACCTTCATGACCTGCAGATCCACACTGTCACAGGGAGACACATGTGTACAAGAAAACAGATATGATATAGAAAATTACATTTTAACCATAAATTAATAGTAATTATGAAGAGTACTTTAGATTTATAAAGATATCTGATTTCATGTGTATGCCTCTTAATTTCGAGCAAAAGTTCTTTTCACCACAAACACACACTCAACACTTACACAAACACGCTCAACACTCACACACACTCAACACTCATACAAAAACACGCTCAACACTCACACACACTCAACACTCATACAAAAACACACTCAACACTTACACAAACACACACTCACACACACTCAACACTTAGACAAACACGATCAACACTCATACAAAAACACACTCAACACTTACACAAACACACACTCAACACTCACACACACTCAACACTCATACAAAAACACACTCAACACTCACACACACTCAACACTTACACAAAAACGCTCAACACTTATACAAATCACACTCAACACTCACACAAACACACACTCAACACTCACACAAACACACACTCAACACTCACACAAACACACACTCAACACTTACACAAACACCCTCAACACTCACACACACTCAACACTCATACAAAAACACACTCACACAAAAACACACTCAAAACTCACACAAACACACACTAAACACTCATTCAAACACAGACTCAACACTTACACAAACACACTCAACACTCACACAAAAACACACTCAACACTCATACAAACACACTCAACACTCAAACAAAACACACTTAACACTCATACAAAAACACAATCAACACTCACACACAAACACACTCCACACTCATTTAAAACACTCTCAAAACTCACACAAAAACACACTCAACACTAATACAAAACCACACTCACATACAAACATTCACACTCAACACTCACACAAAAACACACTAAATACTCATACAAACACACTCAACACTCATAAAAACACATTCAACACTTTCAAGTAGTGTGCAGTGGAGGGCTATCGCTGCAAAGCAAAACGTGTAAGGTGCCTTGCTCAAGGACAATTGAATCATTGCCTGCAACCTTCTGCTTACAAGTCCAGTTAATAATCAGGAGTCTCCTCCAACTTCAGTTCCGCAATTGAGTTGGGTCACATGAGCAAGTCACAATTCCTCAAACTACTTCCTGGGTGCCATTGCATGGTAATTACTGTATGTGTGCACTTGGATGGGTAAAATGCAGAGGAAAACATTTCAGGTATGGGACGCCCTACTTGGCCACACTTCACTTCACTCATCTGCAGATGTTTGGTCATGCAGACCTGGAGACAAACAAAAAAGCATTACAGTAGTCCAGTCTGGACAGGACCAGAGCCTAGACTTGGATTTGTGTAGACTGTTCAAAGAGGAAAGGTCTTATTTTTCTAATGTTTTAGAACATGACTATCCGGTGCTGGCAACCTGTTCTGTGTAGTTTAGCTAATCGTTGACAACTTTTAACCATACCTAAATACCTGGCTGTCCAAGAGGGTAGGTACCATGATTGATGATCATACTTGAATAGGGAGGTTGTGACTGGGCTTCAGATTGGCGGGGATAACAAGATGTTCAGCTCCTAAAGCTCTACTTGTTTTCCATGTAAAGGGTCAAGGTGTATTAGGCATAACACTGATGGAGTTGGGTCTTCCTACCCAGTGGGGAGTTCCTGCAAGTTCACCACCTAATCGCTGAAGAGAGTGGGGATGGCTACGGAAACTTTTTACTTTACCGGTGCTTAATTATGAAGATTGACATTGGTGGTTATCAGTATTGGAGAATTTTCAATTTTTGCTAAATAAATGTTACCTAAAAAATTTTAACTGACCAACCTTTTCTGATTTGCGTTGTTGTGCAAAGAACACCAGGACGAGAAGAGATGTAACTTAAATGCGATAGCCCTGAAAACCAATTGTGGCTGGCCCTGTAAAGCACAACTAGCAGCACTTGATCCTACTCTTTCTTGACCTTGCACAAGACCTTTGCAATGAGGCTTACTTGGGGGAAGGTGTCCTTCCTCTTGTCCCGAGGCCAGCTGTAGGCCAAGGCATCAATGCCAAGGGGACCCTTCATTCAGGCAGTACCAAAGTCCACAGTGAGAGATGTCTAGGGAGTTAAAACGGTTCATCTGAGCCTGCAGAACGGCTGCCAGATCAATTCTGTGAGTCGGAGATGGAGTCACCAAGCTCCAAAGCATGTAATCTAATAAGAGTTTGCGTTGGCTGACTGGTTCGGATAACCTGGAATGAAGATGGTGCATAGGGTTTTCCTCCATAGGAGGAGACGACAGGTAAACGCTAACTGCAGATCCCGCATTTGATTGACAGGCTCAGGAACAATCCAGGGATTGCGCCATACTATCTGTTTCAACTAAACTATCGCAAAAGTATAAACATGGTGTTAAAGTATCTTTGCCTCATGGGTTTTTGCGAGAGGAGAGAGATTTGGAGATATATGTAAAATATATATTATATTATTCTATATTTGAAATGATCAAATGAAATGAACAAATTAACAACAACTATTTAGCCGTTAAAAATCCAAACAATAACAGAACAGAACAATTAAATAAATTTAAACACTAATCACTTCCCGACTTATTCTGTCTGTCTGGTATTTAGATGCGTTTTGACATTTTTGTACCTGAATAAGGAATCTCAATGAAGGCAAGAAAATCAGATCACTTGTAATGGATAAAGGACAATTATATGAAAAGCAGTAATATATTCTCATTCCAACTCTACGTTAATTTAAATGAATTCTAAATAATAAAAAATCAGACAAGAGTGAATATATGAGTTTTTATCCAGATTTCAGATAGCAAATGTGACAAAAGTTACGTTTTCATGTTGAAATGACATTTCATTTCATTATAACGACATACAATTTCGTTAATTCTGTTAATTGGGATTTGGATTTTCTCATGCAGTGCAACACATCTCCTTCGCATAGAGTTGATTAGGTTGTCGATTGTGGGCTGTGGAATGTTGGTCCACTCCTCTTCAAGGCTGTACAAAGTTTCTGGATATCGGCAGGAACTTTACCATGCTGTCGTATACGCTGATGAAGAGCATCCTAAACATTCTCAATGGGTGACATATCCTGTGAGTATGCTCAAAGAAAACCAAGAAATGTAAAAAATTTATTTGATATTTCAATATTTCAAAATGGCAGAAAAAATTGATCAAACAGACTGGACCGGGGGGTGGCCAACACAACAAACAAAGGTTTTGGTTAGTTTCACTCGTGTATTGGTGAATTATCAAATTAAATATCACAAGACAAGCCCATAACAACCAAACGCATTAGCCTAGAAACCGCTTGAGAGACTTATTTCTGCATTAGACCGTCATAGATATCTAGTTATACTGTTTAAATGTATTGAACATGCAGGTTAAAAGAGAAGTAAATCTTGAATATTATATTTAGAATAAGAAAGCTTAGATTTTAATAAATACCTTTATATTGCTCAACGAAAATATCCTGAAGCTTTGAGTAATTTTTTCAGTTCCAATTGTAAAGTAACCTGTTCTATTCACAAGAAAGATTTGTATAATTTTAGGAGTTATATAAAATAAACATATATTACCTTAAATCTGACATTAACTATAACAAACAATTAATTTTCCAAGATCAAAGTACGCTAGAAATCACCTCAAAAATGGTGGTTCAGCTTCTGCTCATGGGAAGCACAAGCCTCAACTAAGAGTAGCTTTGTTTCCATCTTCCAATACACTTGGAATAGAACCAACGATGTGCACATTTCATTATTTTTTTAGGAGAATACCCAAATTCAAACACAATTTACATTTACATTTAGTCATTTAGCAGACGCTTTTATCCAAAGCGACTTACAATAGTCGAGGAGACAATGAAGCGGTAAATAGCCGATACAACAATAGGTTAACTAGTGCTACAACAATGCTACCAAGTTACACAGAGAGAGAAGTTACAAAATATATATTTTTTTTAATAGAGTGAGTAGGTTAGAAAAGAAGTGAGTTAGTGAGTTAGGTGTAGCCGGAAAAGATGAGTTTTTAGGTGTTTTTTGAAGATAATAATTTACATCATGCTCTTCTTTTAATTCATGTATTATGCATTATAACGTAACACATGGATAAGCATACCTTTTAAATTTGTACATAAACATTATACATTTTATATACAAAGAAATAAATCTTTATAATAGTATAAACAAATATACAAACTATATAAATATATAAATATAGTTGAGTAATAATCTTCAACAATACAATGTCTACAAACACCAGATCCATATGTTTTTATACAAATACACATTTCTAGCTACAAAGCAAAAGATAAAATAATGAAATTGAGGAATGAAAGAAATTATATGTTAATGTTTTTTATGCTTTCCAAAATCCGCTAACATCTGCTTAATCGACACATTTCCCAAAAAATAAACACCTTAAGTGCTTTGATACAGACGTACATTTTTTCTAGGCAAAACTTAAAACTTTATAATTACTACAATTGTATTCTGTATGCCTTTCAGATATCTTATAGAATTACAAATTTTACTGGTGATAATTCAGTAAAAGATTTCTCTAAATATTGTTACAAGTCAAAATACAATTATAGGTATCTATAATTGGAATTACAATATCTGAAATGTATATTATGACTAGCCGAAAGAAGATTGTAGATATCTTCACTGCATAGTAGGACTAGTCATAAAAACATTGTAGATATACTAAATGCAAGTATGAGGAGTCAGAATTACAGAAGCAAATTGGAATTTTGACCAATAAAATTGAATTATGAATAATACACCCTGGGGTATGTTTAAATGATCTCAATTAGACACTGTTGCAATGTTTGAATGGGAAATTCAAGCGTGCAGAGCACTACTAAAATGTGGATTACAATAATACTTTGAAGAAACACTAACATTGTATCATAATAATTTGCCAGAAAAAATGTATTATTAATTCATAATTCAAAATAACAGTTCGAAAATTGATTAAATTGATTTATTTCAGGGATCTGATTATATATTTGTTGATATCAATTGAAATTAAGAATAAAAATACAGAACGATTCTTGCTCAATGTTGACAGCAATTATTAGTTAAAGCAACTGCCTTAAATAACTCATCAGTCTGAATTCTGAAGGTCTTCCTTTGCTTGTGAAACACTTGTGCACTTTTCCCCTACGTGACACTTCATGTGCACTTTTAAAATTCTTTTTTGAATGAAACTCTTCCCACAGTGAACACACACATGTGGAGTATTTCCAGCGTGAACTCTCATGTGGTAGTCAAGACAGCTTTTATGTCTGTAATTCTTTCCACACTGAATACACACGTACGGTCTCTCTCCAGTGTGAAGTCTCATGTGATTCCCTAGACTACATTTATGAACAAAACTCTTTCCACACTGACCACATATATACGGCCGCTCTCCAGTATGAAGTCTCATGTGATTCTCTAAACTGCATTTATGAACAAAACTCTTTCCACACTGAACACACACAAATGGTCTCTCTCCCGTGTGAAGTCTCATGTGTTGGTCGATACTGCTTTTCTGTGCGAAATTCTTTCCACAGTGGACACACACATACGGCCGCTCTCCAGTGTGAAGTCTCATGTGATTATCAAAACTGCCTTTATATGAGAAACTCTTTTCACAGTGAACACATGAGTATTTTTTTTCTGTATTGTGAGTTTTCATATGAGCTGTAAGTTTTGCTTTGATGGCATAACTCTTTCCACATTCACTGCATGTGTGTGGTTTTTCTCCAGTGTGAATTGTCATGTGTATACTTAGATTCGTTTTCTGCGTGAAACTCTTTCCACATTGAAAACATGTGTACAGTTTTTCTCCGGTGTGAACTATCTTGTGTCTCCCAAGACTGTTCTTTTGTCTGAAACTCTTTCCACACTCGCTGCATTTGAATGGTTTTTCTCCGGTGTGAATGATCAGGTGTCTCATAAGATCAGTTTTCTGTGTGAAGCTCTTTCCACAATGAACACACGTGTGCAGTTTTTCTCCGGTGTGAACGGTCATGTGTCTCCTTAGACCAGTTTTCTGTGTGAAGCCCTTTCCACACTGAACACATGTGTGTGGACGCTCTCCAGTGAAAATTCTGATGTGACCTTCAAGTGTTTGCTTGCTCGGGAAACATTTTTCCAGTTCCTTCAGGTCTAAAATGAAGAAAGAAAAAAACATTTTTATGTTAAAACATTAAGATATCTGTTCAACTGTTTTGTCACCAATTGACTGATTTGCAAATAATTTCATTTAGTAGCACTGCTTTGGGTGCTGTCCCAAAGGGGTACGAATGGCTCCTTCTCACATTCTCGCGTAAAAACTGATATTTTCCGTATAAACCTAACCCACTTAAACCACTCTCCTTACCCACTTACACTTTTAAAAAACACTAGTAATATTTTAATATTTATATATTTATATAATAATAAAAATAACTTTGTATCGTCCTACATTAGGCTTTATTTCTTTCTTTTGTTTTAGTAAACTCGTTAAAGCAATTTCTACCTATTGTTATCACTGCTATTTACTGCTTTTTTGTCTTCTCGATTCTTTGCAAGTCTCTTTGAATAAAAGCATAGTAACAAGATATCATTCATTTTATTTTTTATATATTTAAAGTATATTATGCATGTCTGTCCAACACTGTAGTAAAGACACAAACCTATTTGCTCTTCAGTGTCTTCAGTCTTTATTCCACATGTATCTATATCAGTCATGATGAAGTCCTTCACTTCTAGGAAAACTGTGATTTAATCCTAATCTCTGTGAGGAACAGACCTGTCAAAATCAATAAAAGCATTTATACATTTTCACAAAAACACCTTCAAACAAACTATGGTCAAATAGTGTGAAGTCTTTTGTAACAAAGTGTCAGACGGATACTTGCATGGGACTTGTTTCTACAATAAGAAGAATAAAAGAGCGTAGAAATGACCAGAAAACATCGAAAGCAGGAGATCAGACGAGATCATGAAAACCACGGAGATATGTCTTGAACCATGTTGATTCCCAGCATATATAAAGGGATTCTTAATGTATTTCTTTTCAAAGTCATTCTGATAGCTTTTTTAAATTATTAAATAGTTTGTGGCGTTATTTCATTCCTAAAATATAACAGGCATGTCATGGCCTTAACAAAATACACTGATTCATTTATTATTTTACTAAATAATATGATATATTTTATATTATTATTTTACTAATTCATTTTATAAATTATTATTTTACTAAATAATATTATATATTATTATTTTACTTAATAATATTATATATTATTATTTTACTAAATAATATTATAAAATATATTATTATTTTACTAAATAATATTATATAATATATTATTATTTTACTAAATAATATAATATAATATATTATTATTTTACTAAATAATATTACATAATATATTATTATTTTACTAAATAATATAATATAATATATTATTATTTTACTAAATAATATTATATAATATATTATTATTTTACTAAACCCTTGTTGATCAAGTTTTTTATTTAAGGGAAATAAAGATGTGTTAGGATGTAAAGACGTGGAAAGATTAATGTTATTAAATAAAACAACAATAAAGAAGAATGTCTCATCATAGAACAATAAACGATTAATGTTACTTTATTGTCTTTTTCAGCTCCATTTATAGGATTATAAACAATGATGCACTAAAATTAAAACACAGGCTTTAAAAACCTCAAGAGAAACCATATATTAATGATAAATAATATTAATAATGATAAAATTGCCCATTAGAAATAATTCATATTTTATAATTACTAGTAATCAACATAATAGCCTACAACATTAATACACGGTTGTATAAAAACACAATATTTAAATAAGTGCTTAATGTCACAATAAAACAACACATCTGACTTTAATTTGACCATAGTTTTAACTTCTTAAGCTAATCTCCTGTCTGTTTGATGCTGTTAGCATACAAGCTACAGGACTCTTACTGTGAAATATTATTCAGAGTGTGAACAAACCTGATTTAAACAAGATCTTGTTGTTTAGCAGTTCACACACACTTCTCCGTTTCCGGTATTATGTTTGTCTATACGACCTAACGGAGATCGATCGCGTCTTTATTATCTTATACACAGCCTTCCGTTGTCTAGAAGGGGCGGGGCTTAGTCTCGAGAGGCGGGGCTTAATACCAGGGGGCGTGGTTAGATGATGACAGCATGTGAAGTGTCATGTGATGATCTTAACACGTGAAGAACAATCACTGCTTATATTCTGCAGTACATTTATTAGCACTGCTTATTTTTTAAATATTTTATAAACTACTATAGAAGAATTTACCACGGCTTCATTAAAGGGAATAATAATTTCAGTTTAAGTAAAACAAACTAGATCAAGTACCAATATTAATATAGGAGGAAAAAAACAGAAGCAAGTCAAGTGACATTTTTTATATTTACAATTTCCAATGTTTTAAAGCTTTGTAGGGGATATATGTTACATTACAATCAATAAAAAAACAAACAC
Source organism: Triplophysa yarkandensis (assembly GCA_033220385.1). Taxonomy (NCBI): domain Eukaryota; kingdom Metazoa; phylum Chordata; class Actinopteri; order Cypriniformes; family Nemacheilidae; genus Triplophysa; species Triplophysa yarkandensis. The sequence continues at coordinate 5,005,159 of CM065664.1, read as the reverse complement.
AGAGAAAACCGCACACACAAACACAATCAGAATCATATTTATTGACTAAGAACACACAAGGAATTTGTGGTCACGGGAGTTTTAAAAACACAAAACTTCAAAACACAAGATAGAATATTCCATGTAAACTAAAGTAAATATAAATGATACACAAACATGCAGTTACTGTTACTGCGATTGTGTCTCTAAGTACTGTATTAGAGCTTATATTAAAAACTTATACTCTCTATTTATTTACAAGTATGAGATCTTTTTTTAAATAATGAAACACTGTAAATAACTTAAATCGGCCTGAAGGGCTTGAGGTTTTTCTGTGAAGTGTGAAGGAAGCAGAAGAACTAAGCATACAAGCTGCTCCACTGTAAAGTTTGATGAAGTTTTAAATAAGATAAGAAAAATATGTTTGATGTAGATGTTGACTGCTTTTATGTGTTCTTGAGATTTGAGATGTAGAAGTGGATTTAACACAAAATGTCATCTCAGGACCCCTAAAAGGGCATTTTACTTCTCTACCCTAATCTATATGGTCCCCTAAATGTCTCAATAAGTCCTTCAGACTTTTACATGAATGACCATATGCAATCTGGCATATCAATGTTGTGTCAGTTTAGTCCGACCTGACACTTCTACAAGACCTCTGATACCTTCTATGATCACTGTATACAAGAGACTTAAATGCTGAGATATTTGTAAAAGCACAGGAACAGTCAGGTACACCACAGGTACAGGACCTGAAGTTGATAACAATCAATTCTAAACAGAAAACCCTTAAGGTCATGTACTTTTTCTGTTCTTCCGCATCCTATGCTTGCTTGGGGCCACTACCTTCTACCTGATCAAGGCTTGCCAGGGTATTCTGGTGAGCCCCTTACCAAAGCAAGGGATATGTTGTATGCTGGCAGCAGGCATTACGATGAGTATCCTCTCTAAAGTAGTAGCATAGATTCTCCCCTTGGCAGTGATTTCTCTCCCGTAGAAAGATGGGGGGCGGCAACTTGCATGGGCCCTCTTGGTTTATCAAAAGCATGGCGCAATTGCAGAACTTTGGTTCTGAAGTTAAATGAACACGGACTGATATTTAACAAATTATCCATCTTTATGGTGAGATTAATCAGTTCATTGTAAGATTATTCTACGGCCGCTTGTGACTTGATGTTGAATCGTTGTTTAAACACAACCTTAGGCGCCACATGGTTCCATCCACTGTAAGCGGCAAGCGTCCTAAACTTGATAGAATAATCTGGTGATATGGCACCATCCCCATTTATTACAATTATTTCTCCTCTAAGAAATGGAACCTGGAGTAAGTAAATACTGACATTAATCTCGAACAGAGCTATCAAAATGGAGAGCCACCAAAACAAGCGTTTACAATTGTCGTTCGCCATCTAGCAGAATATGAGTCATGTGACAACATGACTTGATCACACGACTAAATCGTGTTCATTGAGTCTCTCAATAGCCCGGTGACTCAAAGCAGAACAGACGGATTGGTGTATTTTAAAACTGTTTCAAATTTAAAGTTAACCCTGATTTAAATGGGTGTTTTTTTCTAACTCTCAATTGTGTTTTACAGTGCAAGATCACCACAAGGAGGTGTTCAAACATTGTTTCCAATGTGGATCATTTCGTATATCAGAGGGTGGTGTTCAAATAGTGGAGCTCTTTCAACATTCGGTTTAAAAGCCATCTCTACTCTAATTTTAAAGGCTTAAGATTGAGTAACACTATGTATTGTTTGGTGTTCCATTAGTTTCAATGTGCATGAATTAACTTTGACTGTTCTGTTGCAGAGATTCCCCGAGACAACAATGAAATGTCGTTCACTTATTCTTCTTTCTCTCCTCTTTGTGTGTAAGTACAAATATGTCTTAATTTTATTTTGATTACTAAATAGCTTCATATTATACACATTTTTTTGAAGAATATTTTTTTAATGTAAGTGTTCCCAAATCCTAAATTAATTAGATATTTATTGTCATATTTTAAAGACAATATCAGTTCCCTACATGTGATAGTTAATTATGTGTCGTTTATTTCTCCAGATGTCAGTTTTGGAAATGAAATCACATCAGACAGGACTGAAGAGATTGTTGTGGAAGGTTCAAGTGTTCAGTTTTCCTGCAGTTATTCCTCTGCTCGAAATCTTCAGTGGTACCGCCAGGATCCCAGATCAGCTCCTGAATTTCTTGTAATCATTTCTGAAGGTGTGAAATATAACATGACATCTGAAATAGATCCCAGATTCTCTACTAAACTCAGAAAGGAAAATCAAAAACAAAAAGTGTATCTGGAGATCTCCTCTGCATCTCCATCAGATTCTGCTCTGTATTACTGTGCCATGGAGCCCACAGTGACAGAGAACCATACAGACACCTACAAAAACATCTGATACAGAGAGAGAGAGAGAGAGAGAGAGAGAGAGGTAGAGGGAGAGGGAGAGGGAGAGAGGGAGAGAGAGAGAGAGAGAGAACGAGAGAGAGAGAGAGAGAGAGAGAGAGAGAGAGAGAGAGAGAGAGAGAGAGAGAGAGAGAGAGAGAGAGAGAGAGAGAGAGAGAGAGAGAGAACGAAAGAAAGAAAGAAAGAAAACCTCAAGTGTCTCAAAAACAGCTTTACATTAACAATATTAAATAGGTTCAATTTTTGCTAAATAATACTACATTCAGAAACCCCCCGTCACTAAATAATATTTCACTCATATAAAAACTCACTCCAGACACTCAAGATTTTAAAATGTAACAACCCCAAAATGTGTTTTATCAAATGCCATAACAAACACTTAGCAATGAGCCTGATTAAAGTATCAAAACAAAAAATAACACTGATCCCAACAATTTTGGTGTAAAAAATCTAAATGAATAGCAAGTGCAAAAGTGATATTGATTCCTTGCTATGAGCATAAGCAAATCAAGCCATTTAACATTGAACCAATGAATTCTAAAAGATTCAAACTGATGTGATGAGATATCACCTTATTTATGACATTCATTCACTATCTTTCACCACAAGGAGGCCACATTCCTCAAGTGCTTATAAGTCTGTGTGAAATGAAATCCAACACAAAGCCATAATTAAAAATTACTGAGAAAAATACTCACAAAGAGACACAGAAAAAGAAAAGTGTTAAATTTTTTTAGTGATGATGACAAAACTGGTGGTTATTACTCTTATCTTCACCGCTCATGATTTGGGTAAGAATCTTGTTTTGTTATTAATATTATATTTATTTAATACCTTGATGTATTATATGGTTGGAAGGTTTTTGCTCCTTAGGATCTGCATCAAAGCAGGATGTTTCATATGACTGACGGTAACAAATATCTACAGTTTAGATCACACACAGCATCAACACACTACTGATTCTACTGATTCTCATATTCATTTTTATTTCAGATAAAAGGAGAAAGATTTATAGGATTGATAAAATATTTAAGAATATAAGCATGCATTTAGTAAAATAATAATGAAATGCAATATTTTAATAATAATAATATGTTACAATATTATTGATTGCTTTTTTTAGGTGTGATGACAGCAGATCAGATCGGTCCAAATAAAGAAAAAACAATCATACAGAAAGAACAGGAGAGTGTGACATTGAGCTGTTCATATGACACCAGCAGCAGCCGTGTTACACTTTACTGGTACAGACAATATCCAAACACAGAACCTCAATATTTAATATGGAAAAATGCTCGATCATGGAGTGCAACTGGGACTCCTTCTGATCCCCGGTTTCAGTCAACAACAACAGACACATCCACAGAACTCATTATTAACTCTGTGACTCTGTCAGATTCAGCTCTATATTTCTGTGCTCTGAGAGTTAAAGCCCAGTGATACAAAAAGCCTGAAAGTCTTTACAAAAACTCAAACACACAATTATTTCTTTGAACAACAGGAATCAAATAGTTTTAGACCACAGAAATGAACCTCAGAAACTGTAAAAGACAGAGAATCCAAACACCTGCTAAACATGAAATACAGAACACAAACCCAACCCCATACTGCACATCTGAAAGAGAATTGCTTCCTGATGGGCTGATGCCAAAAAAAGTCTACCTAGATAAAAATATAACAGAAAAATACCCTAACCATAGAGACAAATAAAGATGGCACCAAATTGCACTGAAAAAAAACATGATAATTTTCTCATTAAAATTCCATTTTTTTAAATGTATTTTCAACAAAAATTGTCCAATGGTTTTCTTTAAGCTTTCATTAGTTCCTGGCGGCATCCATACCAGAGTTTGCATCATGTTGATAATTTATGAATGTTCATGATCTGTTCTTCAAAACTTCACACCAAGTACATGAAATTTGGAATAGTAACATACTTTTTTCATAATATTTAAAAGAAACAATTGTTAATGAGCTAATGTTACACATTAAATACATATACTTTACGAGCTTAACATCCTATATTTGCACATTGTAGTGTCATTAAATTAATATACACAACTTGTCACCTTTACTGTTTTACATGTAACTGTAATAACTTTCCCATATTGTTTTTCTTTCAGCTTTCATTACTGTTTACATTGGATTGAGTTTTAATGGATAGTCATTGACGGTTCTTCAAATCTTCACACATTATAACTGAATGGAACTCTCTAGACTGCATGTAAATGGAATCTTGAATAAAATGTTCCTCTGTTCCTGGCTGCACCCAAACCATGTTTGGACAGTTGAATAATCTGGCTGTGTTAGTGGAAAGGTTTTAATGATGCAAGCAAATCAATAATTATTGTGCAGTTTCTTTCTGTTTTTGTTCCCTAATCAATTATTAAAATTTCCATCTTCCCTATTTACACAAGATTTTATGTTATATTTTTTTGTTATATATTTTTCTGACAGATCTACTCACTGATCAAATTACTCTTTTGGAACACAGTATAACACTGTAGGATTGCTGTCAGTATTTTACTGTTAAATTATATAAAATTTTTGTTAAAACTCAACATACAAACTTATTACAGTCAACAGATTTTTAATGGGATTTTGAAATATGGAAAATTAGTCAACGTGGAACGATTGAAGTTGCGAGAGATCAATTTCTTACTTTTTTGGGACAGAACCAACAAAAATATCATTTATTACCCAAGCACAGGGATCTGAAAGGCACACACGTGTGTCTTGTAGGCTATGAGGAAGGCTTTGAATCAGATATGATTGGAGGTTGGGTGGTGCCAGCAGGGAGTCTAGCGAGCATCGTAGCAGTCCAGTCTGGACAGGCCCAGATTCTGGACTAGGATTTGTGAAGCATGATCTGAGAGGAATGGTATGACATTATTGAAGAGCAGGAATCTGCAGGACCTGGTGGTGCTGGCAGCATTCTCTGACATATTCTCTAGAAAGTAAGTTTGAATATTTCCTTCTATCATTTTTATGGGCTCAGGTTCAGATGGGTTATGTTTTCATTGTTCAAAATAATTTAATGTTCATTATTCATTTAATTTGTGTCCCTTTGTATGTTCATGTATATTAGAAAATATTAATATAATAAACAAGCAATAATGAATTTCTCCTCCATTCGGCACGGGAACTAATGTGGTCGGAACCAAAGTTTTCTCTGGACTCCTCTGAAGGCTCTTCTTCTTTTTGATTCATTGCTGTCATACCTCATTACCATAAAGTTTACCTGATTTAAACTTTCCTTGACATGCTCTCTGTCCAAGACGAGCCTCGTCGCCGGCTCACATTAAAAATGAATGACTATTAGCCATCTTGGCACTCTCCCCGTCGATTTGAATGTATGGTTACAATTATAACAATAGGTGAAAAGTATGTTAGCTCATGTGTATCAATTTTCTATTCGCAATGTTATTTAAAAAACGACGAGGCAATATTCAATAGGTCAGCGCAATATTCGAAATGCCAATGTGTTTTGTATTTGTATTTAGACTTTATATTTCCCACACAAATTTGGTGCAAAACTTAACTGAAAATTAAATTAAATATATATGTCTCAATATGTAAATGACATAAAAATTTATATGCTTCATATGGAGCCAAATTAAAATGCAAATGTATAACCCAAACGGATTTGATGTGTGTAACATGTCCAAGCAGAATACTAGCAAAATGATGATTTGAATGTTATTCTTGCTTTAGATGCAATAAACTAGCAGTTAGGAAACTCGTGATTGCATTTTAAATCTAGAAATATTTGGTTTTGCTGATTAATCAGCACCGAAAGTTCGGATTTTTATCAGTAAAAGTCCTTATATATCAGAAGCACATCTAATGTGTAAAGCAACAAACATCAGTAAAACTCATTAATCAGAGATGTCACACACAAAGTTCTGACAGAATGTCTGCAAACTCATGATTCAAATGCAAACAAATGCACCTATTATAAGAAAAATCTGAAATATTAAAGCTGCTTGATTATTGTGTGCATATTCAATGTATGGGCAAGATCTCATTATATTTGAAGATTATAATAAAAATTTGACTTTAAACAGGTCAGGCTAAGGACATAATATACATTTGCAACAATTAAATTTTCCCTATACAGGTCAAGAACGGCGATCTCTAACCTCTTATATTTATACATTTTAGAGAATTGATAGACAACGTGTTATATAAAATTTAGGTTGATGCTCATAAGTAAATATAAATGTTATAGACCAGTATTTCTTAACCCTGGTTGCAGAGTTCTCCCTCACAAAAATTATATATGTTTCCCTATATGGAACACCTTTGTTTGCTTTTATTTTTTGACAGGTATTTTGTGCTTCATGCATGTGTGCCATGAGATGGCGTACTCTGTCAAATCCTGTGTATGAATCATGTGTGTGGATCCTCCCTAGCTTCATGCCATCACACATTAATGTTGACATCCTAATAAAATACTGAAATAAAATACTGTGAATAATATGCTAATAAGATGTTAATAAAATGTTTGATTTTACACTTAATGGAACTGAAATTAAACATCTGTAAGTCCTCAGTCTGGAAAGGGATTCGAAAGCAAAGAATAAGTTTTCATTCATTTTCAAAGTAAAGCAAAACTAACTATTCATGTGAGAACTCACACTGGAGAGCGCCCGTACACATGTCCTCAGTGTGGAAAAAGTTTCGGACATAAATGTGCTTTAAGTACACACATGAGAATTCACACTGGAGAGAAGCCATACACTTGTTCTCAGTGTGTAATAAAGAATAAAGATCATATATAATGCAAAATTATGTTTGTGTTATGTTTGTAAGTATGTTTGTGTTCTGTTTGAATGAGTTATTTCTATCTATAAACAGAGCAATGACCGGCTTGTTGAAGATTTAAATCAGTTCTATTGTAGATTTGAGACCCCAGATCAGACCCTTCGCACCCGCCCTGAACATCTCTCTACACAGCCATCAACACCTCCAGCCAAAAGAGAAGGAAAGCACACTTTCTGTTTGAACTGTTACCCTCTGGCCTGCGCTACAGAGCACCGAGCACAAAAACATCCAGACATAGAAAAAGCTTCTTTCCTCAGGCCATCTAACCCATGAACAGTTAAATGTTCATCTTGTGCAATAAATAAATTTTTAAGGGCATTTAAAATAAAAAAATATCTCTTTTCACCTACAATTAATATAGAAATGCCTTGACACTTGTAACAGCCACAAGTCTACAGTGATTTAATTGGACCTTAAGCAAACACTAGATATAATAATTTTTTAATTAAAAAATATTTTAATGATAATAGATGCGAAAGTGATATAGATTCTATTATCAAAACAACAATGAAGAATGATTTGGAGCTTTAAGATTGCTGTATGGTAGGTGTACAGTAGAAGGCAGTGTTAACACAAAAACTGGTTGTGTTTCACTACAGTAGTGAGTCACTAGATTTCTCACAGGTTGAACTGCTGTAGATTAGTCAAAGATGCTTCTTTTCAGCATTTGGATCTTTTTTAACTTACCAGGTGAGATATAGGAGATCACATGTAATAAATAAATATTTCTCAATCCAAAATTATTTTAATTAATTTAATAAAACAGGAATTATCTCTGTGTTTCAGGTGATGTAAATGGGGAAGGAATAACTTCTCTCTCTTCTTTCGTTTCGGTTGTCAGCGATGATTCTGTAATCCTGTTCTGTAATTTCACCAGTTCATACAGCAATGATAATCTTCTGTGGTATCGTCAGTACTTCAGTTCAAGACCAGAGTTTCTCTATCGTATCAGTAAAAACAACTTTAAACAGCCAGCTGAACCTCCGATACATGAAGTATCTGCTAAACTAAATGAAGAGAAAACTCAAGTGTTTCTGGAGATCTCTTCTGTTAAAGTCACAGATTCTGCTCTGTATTACTGTGCCCTGCAGACCACAGTGACAGAAAACACCACAACACTCAACAAAAACCTCAAACACAACAACACTGAACAAACACAACGACAACGACAATGAACAAACACAATGACACTGAACAAACACAACAACACTGAACAAACACAACAACACTGAACAAACACAACAACACTGAAAAAACACAACAACACTGAACAAACACAACAACACTGAACAAACACAACAACACTGAACAAACACAACAACACTGAACAAACACAATAAGACCGAACATAAACGTCAAACACAACAACACTGAACAAACACAACGACACTGAACAAACACAACAACACTGAACTAACACAAACAGAACAACAGTGAACAAACACAATAATGAACAAACACAACAACACTGAACAAACACAACTACACTGAACAAACACAACAACACTGAACTAACACAACAACACTGAACAAACACAACAACACTGAACAAACATAACAACAATCAACAAAAACCTCCAACACAACAACACTCAACAAACACAACACTGAACAAACACAACAACACTGAACAAACATAACAACAATCAACAAAAACCTCCAACACAACAACACTCAACAAACACAACACTGAACAAACACAACAAAACTGAACAACCAAAACAACACTCAATAAAAACCTCAAACAAAAAAAACACTAAACACCTCCAACAGGACAACACCGAACAAATACCTTAAAACAAAACAAAACAAACAAATACCGTAACACTAAACAAACACCCCAATTGCAACAAAACTGAACAAAACAAGAGGAAACAATGCTATATACAGTAGGGCTGTAAGGGTCCTTTTATGAATACATTGGTACATAAAAATAATCTTAAATTATTTATGTAAAATTCTGTGGCAAATCTATTTTCAACATTTCAACATTTCAGATCAAATATAGATTGTTTTATATAACCTACTTTTCCTAATATTTATCCTAAAAGAGACACAAAAGAGTGTCAGAATCTTAGAGGGGGAGCTTTGAGAGAACAGAAAAGTTAACACATCCACACACACCTCACATTTCTTCAAACATCATTTCATATTAACTAGTAATAATGTTCTTCTGCATCACACTTTTATTGCTTCTCATAGGTATTTACAATGAATATTTGTTTGTTAACATATCTGGTATTTAGTGTGTTAAATATAACATAACTACAAAAGATTAAAAATCAAAACCAACAAAAATCTTGTTTTTGTTTTCAGAAAATGTTTTTGGAAACACCGTCACATCTCTCTCTTCTGAAAATCCTGTTCTGGAAGGAGAAATAGTGACTCTGTCATGTAACTACACTGGAAGTAATATAAATAGTTTTCAGTGGTACAGACAGAATCTCAACACAGCGCCTGAATATCTTTTACAAACTTTTGAGAATGTTGCTCCACAGCAGAAGGACCGATATCTTGCTAAAGCTGAAAAGAACAAGAAACAGCAGAATCTGGAGATCTCGAACACTGAAGTGACAGATTCTGGGATTTACTACTGTGCCCTGGTGCCCGCAGTAACACAAAACACATCAACACTGTACAAAAACACCCTTATGATGCTTAATAACAATATACACCATTCAATAGTTCAATACTGTTCAATACAGAATATTTACAGTAATATCTGTTACGTTAATTCAAACATTTAATATAACAAACCGATATTAAAACAGGGAGTGTATGTGGAGCTTTATTAGTGAAACACATAAAGACTTCTTCAAGATCTTCATTTAGTTTCTTCAGTACAGTCATGATGTTTCTGTGTTATCTGCTTCTGCTCTCAGTAATACAGGGTAAGAGGACATTTTCATAAAACTTTGGGACTAGATTTGGGTTTTGCCAGTAAATTCTCCATCTTTCATATAAATTACAGATAAATGTCTCACTCAGACAATCAGACCAATGCAGAATATTACTGTGAACACTACTAAGGGTGATAGAGTAATTCTCTCATGCACAAATGAAGGCACAACTGAAATCATTTATAAATATTATATATTATTTTTGAATATTATTTTTGTAAACAATAAAGACATAAGGATGTGTGCACACATTATAGTTGCATTACAGAATAAGTTGTCAGCTTCTTTTGTCAGAGGGTGGAGCTCTTCAATGTTTCATATTAAAGAAGCTTCAGTTGAATTTAGATTTGATAATGTTTTACATCTGAGTGAGACTTCAGCTCAAGAATCATGTTTCCTGTAGTTGTGATTGTATTTTTACTGCTTAAGGGTGAGTTACACTTTAAATGCTTTAAGTTAAATTCAGTCTATTTCTCAGTAATGCTCTGTGAATGTTCATGGATTACATTTGACAATTTTAATGAGGAGTTTAATAAGTTTTGTTCTTCTTTCACAGAAAGAGTTCATTCATACACAATAACATCAATCTCAACACAGAAGTCTGTTTTATCTGGAGAAAGTGCTGTTATCTCCTGCAGTTACACCGGTGTTAGTCCAGACTTCCAGTGGTATCGCCAATATCCCAGATCCAGACCACAATTCCTTCTCTTTCATGCAGAGATCAATAATGGATCTGAACCCACTTTACGTCTCAGAGCGATCCCAAACAAACAATCCTCTTGTGTGGATCTGATGATAGATACTGTTGAGATGGAAGATTCTGCTCTGTATTACTGCGCTCTGATGTCCACAGTGACAGAAAACACAACAACACTCAACAAAAACCTCCAACACAACAACACTGAACAATCACAACAACACTGAACAATCACAACAACACTGAACAAACACAACAACACTCAACAAAAACCTCAAACAAAAAATTGTGCTTTAATGCCTATGGAATAACACACGTCAGATAACAAGAGAGAAGATAGAAATTATTGAATGAATGTTCATTTGATTAAATCCATGTCATATTTGCATCTGTAATAACGTTGAAAAAAAATTTAATTTCATGGAGCATCCATAATTGTTTCGTGTTTGACTTATCAGATCTCTTGAGAGATTACTTTTTAAGAAAGAGAATTTAAGATAATGAAGATCATCTTGAAATGTTTGTCAAAAAGGTTTAAAAATCTGCTTGTGCTGCTCAAATGAAGTTGTGATGTGACTGATTTGTGTGTTACTGACAAAATGAAGTGTTTTAAATACTCTCTTGTGTATTTACTTCTGTAATGTCAGGTAAACCGAGAATATTTAAGAATATGTTTAATGTCATTGTGAAATGAAATCACAAGAGGTCAGACTTCACCGTCAATGAATCCAGACATGAAGAGCTTCTAGAATTATGTTCAATGCACTTTCTTATTCTTGACAGATATTATTTTGATGTTTAATTTGTGGCTAATTTCTATCTCAACAGGTAAGATCATGTTGGGTTTATACTGTATATTGTGTTTCATATATGTGGTGTTTTATATTTTCATCTCCTTCTCTCCATTATTTCTCTTTTCTTTTCCTATTAGATGTCATCTCTAGTTTTATAATAGCATCAATATCTCATGATGAATTTGTGTCACTTTGTCCTTTATTTCTAATGGATCAGGTGGTGTAGATACTCTCCTTTAATACTCTCAGTATTTAACATCCAGACCAGAGTTCATGTTTCTGAGAAATAAAGTTTAGTTAAAACTGATCTTGTAATTATTGGAGTTTATATTAAAATAAATAAGAAAACTGATTTTTATCTTGAGATGTCCTTCACTACATTCACTGATTCTGCTCAAAAAACACACATTAAATACACAAATACTGCAAAAACACAAAGTAAAGGTAAACTGTTTACAACCAGTGAAACTTTCATTGTCTAACCCCTAAGTATGTCATCATTTTGTAGTTGTATTGGATAAAAGCTTCTGATAAATGAATAAATAATTATGGGAAGTTTTCTATAGGAGGTTACGCTGAAATGTGGGAGGAGTTTAAGTGACATTTATCTCACATACACTCTTTAACTTTGTGTCAGCAGTGTGAAAATGATTTCTCTTTGTTATCTACTTGTGTTATTGGTTATTCTAGGTAAGTAAGATGATCTTATTGTGATATATTTACTGCAAATATAATCCTGCAGTAGTTTGACAGATAAATATCTATGAGATCTGTTTGAATTAAAGTCTGTATGGTTTTTACTCTCAATTTCAGAGATTTCTTCCAGCCAGACAATAAAACCATTACAGAATAAAACACATGTCACTGAAGGAGAAACTGTCATTCTCTCATGTAAATATGACGGCCAAGTACGCAGTTTACTCTGGTATCGACAATATCCAGAATCCAGACCTGAATTTCTGCTGCTTGTCTACGAGTCAAACAGTGTAATACCTGCAGATCCTCCTTTCCCAAGACTGAGCGCTACAGTAAAGAAGATGGAGAAACAGGTGAATCTGAAGATCTCATCTGCTTCAGTCACAGATTCAGCATTATACTACTGTTCACTGGTGCCCACAGTGACTGAAAGATCACACATCCTGTACAAAAACACCTCTGTTCTTATGATCTCAATCTACTGTATGATCTAAAATAAGAGACAGTAAATGACATAATGTACTACAATCTAAATGTGGCAAAGGGGGCTATATTATAAGTAATGACTACGCCACCTGGGAATTCTTAACCCAGGAATACAAGCATAATAACAAGGACGCACAGATTTAGTTCCTTAATAGGACAAGAGACGTGGATAAATAAATAATTATTTTATTAAATGTCACAATAATAAATAAATCCAAACAAAGACAATACAAGGAAGATGTTCAACATAATGCTTCAGCGATGAGTAGCACCACACTCACAACATCAGTACAAAATAAACCTAAACAGAAGGGCCACAATCCACAAGACATACAGCAGGACTGAGTGTGGTCAGCAGGGGGGAGACTCAACGAGCACCACAACACTCAGGAAGTAACACACAAAATGCAACAGAAAACCAAAATAAGAAAAGAAAAAGATTAGTATCACCTTCACACAGTGCCGGAAGTTACACAGCACAAAAATAATCAGGTCAAGCCCCGCCCCTTTGCTTTTGGACACTCAATCCCTAATGAAAAACAGAATATAAACTAAAGAATTAAATACACAAATAGAAAATAAATAAATAAACTAAACAACAACCATTGAGAAAAAAACACAATAATCAAATACAGTTAACAGAAAGTACAAAAACCAAATAAATTAACCAAACAAACATTGGAAAGGAACAATACAATGACCAAACTCACGCAACACTCTCCTTGTAAACATTCACGCACGCACGCACACACACTTTCAGTTTCAGTTTCGTTTCAGCCGCAGCCAGAACGAAATGAATGAAATTCCTTTGGTTTTAAATGTAATTGATACAGCAGCAGAACAGCAGTGCTCCGTGATGAACGAGCGGATGACTGGTTACCCCCAGCAACGGAATCCTCCCCGCTACTTTACAGAGTAACTGCACTTCTGGAACGACAACTAGAATTAAAAAGAACTCTCATGGAGCATGACACGTTTAAAAATAACCTGCATACTTGGGGTGCAAGGAATCCAGTCACGGTGGTCCGAAGTGCAAAATCAATGTGCACGCTCTAAAAATAGAACAGGAGGGATTTTAAATTCACCCACTGCCCTATAATATAAAAGAAAAATAAACACTGTAAACAACCCCGTTCCTACCTGTGAAAAGTCTAAACAAGACCACCAGCCGTGGGAAACAGCACTCGATCTCCTACATGCCATACGAGGGACCAACATTCAAATTTCCCGCATACAGCTCAGCATGCGGAACCGGAAACGCAAGAAAGAAGCTCTGTCTTGTGATTCGATGGAAGGCAGATATATATGCACCGCCTCTTGCGGTGATAGGCTCAATAATTTGAGCTGAAGCAACCAATAGCGGCTCAAAGCCAAACATCCATACTGCCACATAAAGAACAGGTTATATATTGTATATATCAAATGTTCAGTGTTAAGAGTGTAACCCCTCAGATGACGGGATAGATGTAGATGAACAATAGAGGACAATGTTAGTATACATGTGAAACTGTTCCATTAAACTACTGAAGATAATATGCAACACAATATTTCACTTTATCTGCACAATGGAGATATTTGTTTGACCTCTAGTGTTGAAAATAACATTCTGTGAATAATATTCAGAAGACTTTAACATGTCAAAGCTTCATGTGTATAACAGGATCTGTAGATCTGAAATGTTTCTTTATGATTCACTAAATAATGAAATCACATGTACTAATAGAACTGATAGGATGAGAGGGTGTTCATGTCACAGACTTTACCCACATTTATAACTTCAACAAAAGCCATTTCTTTACAACATTCACATTTTTATCTTTAAAATTTGATTCATGAAGACAGTTTTATACTTTACTGATAAACATCAAGAGATTTATCATAATCATTCTCTTAACAGTTTCAGGTAAAGTTCAGGACAGAAGTAATAATATCTCTTTATAATGTGAATACTTTTAAGCAGTGAATTCATACATTTTTAACATAGCTTTTTAATAAAATTACAAAAGAAATTGTGTTATACAATTATTTAATCATGTGGAAGTGATATCCCAACAATTCTTGGGAAAAAACAATGACTAAACAAATAAACTATACATCACCATCAAGTGCATTAAACAACACAACTGTGTTAACTAATTTAAAAAAGAATATGTGTAAGAAAGACTTATATTTAACCATATTGTAGAAAATGTCACAGATGAGTGAGATTAGATATTAGATTGCCATCTGCTGGATTATTATACAGATCATGATGAGAAAGTTCTTAAAGGTTTAAAATCATTTTCATTTGAACTAAAACAACCTGAGGTTAGCTAATGTTTTAATTCTGATTTAAATACTGCAAATAGACATCAAGGATGACTCGTGTATGATCTCACATTATATCTAGTATTCAGACATCTGTCAGATGGTTTTCAAGAGGTGGAGTTTATGTAAAATCCAGAGAAACATGACAGATCACTGAGACAACAGTATGTGTTTCATATGAGCTCATGAAATCCTCCTGTAAAATCATGCTGTTTCTTTTGCTTTTTCTGTGGTCTTTATTAAGTAAGTACACTATTTTATCACATGACAATATCATTTAATATTCTTTTTTAGTTTGGTTTTCAAATTCACTAAATTTTATCTTCATCTTTTTATACACAGAAATCAGTTCTGGAAACACTATCACACAAGTTAAAACTGAGATGTCCGGAGTAGAGGAGGAAAATATAACTCTCTCCTGTAACTACTCATCATCTTCAGCAGATAGTCTTCAGTGGTATCTCCAATATCCCGGTTCAGCTCCTGAATATCTTTTAGTCATTTCACATGACACAAGAAAAGTTGTACAAACATCAGAAATTGTGATTCAAGATCCTCGGTTCTCTGTAAGATTAAATGAGAAGAAAACTCAAGTGTATCTGGAGATCTCTTCTGTTAAAGTCACAGATTCTGCTCTGTATTACTGCGCCCTGCAGCCCACAGTGACAGAAAACACCACAACACCATACAAAAACATCCAACACAACAACACTGAACAAACACAACAACACTAAACAAACACAACAACACCGAACAAACACAACAACACTGAACAAACACAACAACACTGAACAAACACAACAACACTGAACAAACACAACAACACTGAACAAAAACCTCAAACACAACAATACTTTACAAAAATCCTTTATGATATAAAAGAAGGTTTTTAAAAGTTTGAGGATATGTAAAAGATTTATTCATCAATCACAAAAGCTTGCAGTATTACATTTGTTACTGTCTGTATCTGTGTTTTGTTAGAGACACAAGAAGTCATCAGTTTGTACAGATGTAGTATTCACTTCTACACCACTAGAGAGAGACATGTCAACAGAAAACATTTCCTTTCTTCATCAGTTTTCTTCAGAACTTTACTTTTTATCAAATGTTTTTATATGTTGGTGTTTATTTATGGGGATATTTTACTTTATTGTCATATTAAAGTTCTGTTTGGATTTCGTTTTTGTTCTCACTAGTTTGTTGTCAGGATTCTGCCTCTCTTGGTCATGTTTTTCCTGTTTTTGGCAGAATCATGGCAGACCTGTGTTTTTTGTGAGTGTTACATGGCATTGTTTTTTATGACATGCCATGTGCTCTCTTGTCTGATCTCTTGACCCCACCCCCTTGTAATCCTGTCTATCTTCCCATCATTGTTTCATTCCCCACACCTGCCCTGTGTTCTTATCCCTTGTTATGTTTCCCAATATAAAGTACTTGTATTTTCTGTCCTGTGTCATGGTATTACATGTTTTACTCGTGATCCTTGGATTGTGTTCTTGTCTTGTACTTTTTGACTATTACATGCGGTATATTTTTAATCACTACTCGTAAAGAATTCATCCGATTGCCATCATAATTGGTCAATATCATGGCAAGACATTGAAAATGTTAAAATGTGAACAGATTTTTGATATGTTGAACGGTTTTACCGTGGCAACATATAAAATGTTAAGGCTCTCTTTAGATGAATTTTCATGACATAATGGACTAAATTTCGTTTTATCTACAGTTAATACGTTTAATAAATGATATAGAATGTAGCTCTCATTAAACTGGACAACTTTCATATGTACACCCATTAGCTCTACCCAACAGGATGGACCCAATTTTGGAAGGAAGGGGATTTTTTTTTGACAAGTAAAGTGGTGAACTTTTAATACTCTTCCTAAGGGATTCATCCGATTATCACCCACTTTAGTGAACATGCTGTCAAGACATCGGAGAAGATATAGTGCAAACAGAGGCGATAAATCTGTTGAGCAGGATATACCTCATTATGCATCTTGCATACATCAAGTAATTTTAATAAAACAATATGTATCTGTAGTTATGATGACTGATTACATTGTTATAGCTGTAGCAAGTCCCGGGTATAGCACAACTAGACGTATGGCACTCCTAAAGGACCTTAACCCTTCCTTGACAATTGACCCTTATGTCTTCCTCATTCACTTCAGTCTTGGCCAGAAAAATGAAGAGACATAGCTGATATAATATAAAAAAGATTTGTTGTGAGGGTGGGCTGTAGACTGGGACCAAATGGGTCCTGCCGATGCCACCAGTTTTTCCAATGGGCTCCCTAGTGGACTGCCATACTAAAACATACAGTACTATACAAAAAAAGTCTTAAGCATTTCAGTACTTCGGTTCAATAGTTTAAAAGATTGTTTTACATCTTTTTCAGTACTTTTTCATTCCAAAACATTATTTGTAATAATTTTTCAGAGCACTCTAGCTTTGTAGGTTGGCATCTTGAAGTATCTAAACACAAGTGCGATTAACAAACGTCTTCTGCGTTAGGCTTTAGTTATTTCCTCTCTTATTATGTTATAGTAGATGAAACGTGTCCATCCATCTGAAATGTTAGTCTTAAGCCCTGATAACGTTTCTCATATCTACAGTGAACATTCTGTGTGAGAATCCATCATCGCTGCCTGGCAGTTTTATTTATAATAATAAAATCTTTAATTATTAGATTTGTGCTGTTGTTGTTCTGTGCATACCTCACACTTCCTGTATAGATCAAATAAAAAATTTAAATATTTTTTCTTGAACGTATTTCATAAATATAAAGGCTGTTAATATTATTCATTATTACATTTGTTTTATGCTGTATCAAATTTTAATAAAAAATGGTTGTTTGATAATATTTGTTATATAGAATCATTTTAAGTAGTTTAAACGTAATGCACAGAATTATAGTTTGTCACAGTTTTTGGCAAATAATGTTATATTTTATAGCAGATGGCACTTTTACACATGTTTTACACATGTTTTACACACGTACAAACACATGTTTTACACACACGTTTCACACACATGTTTTACACACATGGTTCACATACATGTTTCACCCACACATTTTACACACACGTTTTACACACACGTTTTACAAACAAGTTTAAAACACACGTTTTACACACAAATTTTACACACACGTTTTACACACACGTTTCACACACATGTTTCACACACATGTTTAACAAACGGTTCACACACATGTTTCATACACTTGTTTCACACACATGTTTAACAAACGGTTCACAAACACGTTTTACACATGTTTACTCCAGTCCAGTTCATGAGAGAGAGATAATGACCTCACAAAGCACACCCACATTTACATTTCCTTGATAGCTTTACACCAAACTGTCGTCACTGAATGTTTCTCTTTTAGATTGATTCATGAAGACAGTAATGATTTAGTTTATAAGTAAATATGGAGAGGTCTATATTTATGATTTGTTTAACAGTGACAGGTAAATTTAACATCAGACTGAAATTTAATGTTTACAGATATATATAAATATATATATTCTATACCAAGACATTGATTCCATGTGCTACTTTATATTTAGATATTTATGTATTTTTAATCTTTTTTTCCTATGCAGTTGTATTTGCTGACAGCATTGAACCAAAAGACAAGAGAACTGATATTATCGGAAGTGATGGAGAATCTGTGACATTGAGTTGCTCATATCAAACATCCAGCAATGATGTTTGGCTTTACTGGTACAGACAGAAATCTAACACAGAACCTCAGTTTATTCTGTATAAAGGCGCTCGATCATGGAGTGGTTCTGCAGATATATCAGACGATCGGTTTAATTCTGCAACATCTGAATCATCTACAGAACTCATTATTAAGAGTGTTTCTCTGTCAGATTCAGCTCTATATTTCTGTGCTCTGAGAGTTGGAGCCCAGTGATACAAAAAGCCTGAAAGTTTTGTATCATATGTTTTAATAAAAACCACAAATCCTCTTTTGGTATCAGTGTGGTAACACCTATTTAAAGTAAACTATGAGCGGAGATGAGCGGAGTCTTTAAGAAGTCTGTGAGCCGCTGTAGACAACACTTCTTCTAGACGTCTTCAGTTACAGGAAGTGAAGTCTATGTGATGTGTTTGGTGGTTTATTTCTTCTCTTGCAGTTCTCGTACAAGACTGTAAAAAACTCATTCTGAGTAAGGAGGCCGATCTTCTGGAATATTGTGTGTGTGTTGAGATTTCTGTTGTTTTGTTTTGTTAAGGTAGAAAATGTTTCAGTTTAAAGTCATCTGGAGTTTAATCTTTGCAGGTTTGATGTTTTACTCTCTTCAGACTGATAAATGTCAACTGTCATAAAGATCTGAACAAATTCTTATTTTTCAGTTCATTTAGACATCACAATCTACTGACAGCATTACTCCAGATCATACAGAAGTGAATGCGGTTGAGAATGAGATCATAACATTATCCTGCAGATATTCATCTGTGTACAGTCTTCTTTGGTATCGACAGCGGCATCACACATCAGTTCCTCAGTTCCTCATGCTCATCCTAAGAAGTTCTGAAAAAGTAATGCGGACTTCAGATAAACGTCAGGAAAACTGAATGTGAAGAGCAAACGTGTGGATCTGATCATCCCATCTTCAACAGTTCAAGACTCTGCTGTGTATTATTGTGCTCTACAGACCACAATGAGAGAAAAACCAAACTTTACTCTTCAAAAACCTGAAAGAAATAAAGATGCTCTCTGTCAATTGTCCTCTGTGGAAAAGATGAATCTTAATATCATAAAGTCAGTTGTGAATAGAAGTCAAATATGCAGATGATGATGAATAAATGATTCTTTAGGATCTAAAAGATTTTTCTGAAGATCAGCGAACATTTTAACATCTATCAAAAAACATTTTTGCTCTGAAATAAAAAATGTTAGAAAACACAGCTGTTTCATGTCAAAGTGATAGTTTACCCAAAAACTAAAATTATATCATAAATAACACCCTGTGAGGTTTCAAACCTGTTAATTTACTACATTCTTCAAAATATCTTTTTATGTGGTCATTAGGAAAAGAAATAAATATTATTTATACTTTGTATAAAGTATAAAAGAGAACCTTTAGTGTAACAAACTTTCTTAAAGTGTTGTGTTAATGTCATTGTGTGTAGTATTATAATAGAATTATTATTCTGTTTAAATGTTTTAAGAATTATTATGGAGTTCAGTGTTTGTATAAAGAATGAATATGGTTGTGTATTAAACTGACTAAAGGCTTAAAGTGTTTTAAATGATAGTAGATAATTTATAAAAAAAAATGATAAAAACAAATACAAAAGTATAATATTCTAGCCTATTGAATCTAATAATAAATAGTATTTTACTACAATAAGAAAGGAAATAAAGTGTAAAGTGTTAAATTGTAAATTTTCAAAATATTTTTATATTAATTCTAAAGAAAAAGACAAGCAAGACGTAATATAATTAATTATAACATATTTACATATATTTAAAAATATTCAGGAATATTTTCTGACCTTAGAAAAGCCCTTAAATAGTTACAAACATCATGAATATTTTTACTTTAAAAAACAATATTGGTTATATTCTGATAATTTTCTAAAAGGAAAACATATTTAATAATTCAGCATTTTCCTGTGAAAGGTTATAAATATAATCCCAGCTAACACATGACATACTGGTTATGTAATATATTGGTAATTTTTGTTAATATTCTGATTTAACAGCTGACAAAATAATTATCATTAAATAACAAATTCATGACATCATCGTTACAAACTCAACACATTACAAGATAACCAAGAACAGTCCAATTACGCCATATATTCATAATATTGTGTTAATGACATGATTTAAAGAAGATGATTATAAATTATTTGTGATTAAACATAATGTGTTATAAATTATTTATTGATGATATATATTTAGTTCCCGTTTTTAGTAATATTTTATTTTTAACTAAATAATTATTCAATCACTTCTTTTATTTTTAATAAATTTTAATATGTTTATTCATTTGGAAATGCAATTATGTTTAAGATTATTTATGAAACATTTGCTCTAAGAAATAAACGCTCTC
The DNA here is from genome assembly GCA_033220385.1 of Triplophysa yarkandensis. Taxonomy (NCBI): domain Eukaryota; kingdom Metazoa; phylum Chordata; class Actinopteri; order Cypriniformes; family Nemacheilidae; genus Triplophysa; species Triplophysa yarkandensis. Next base: position 4,983,969 of record CM065664.1, on the reverse strand, counting down.
TGATTGGCTGACGCTACACGCCAACATCCGATAAACGCCACTCTGATTGGCTGTAACTACACGTCCTCATCATGTACACTCCCATCTGATTGGCTGAGGCTCCAGGTAGCAGCGCTTGATGAGCACATATGAGATATTTCCTCTCAGGTAAAGATCGGCTTTTATTTCACAATCATCACTTAAAAATTGTTAGAAATGAATTTAAAATAATTGTAGGAATTATTTTCTACTTATATTCTGTCAGAATGTCGTCTGACAGGAGTAACAAAGCTTTATTAAAGAGCTTCTGACCTGACAGGAAGTAAAGTTTTTCTGACAGGAAATTTCATTTTATAAGTTAAGAGTCTTTACTGCTCAATATAATAATAATAAAATAAACACTTATTTAATCAAAATAACCACAAATAAACGTAATATTACAAATGTTGGCTAGTTGGGATGACATATATATTACACAAAACAATCCAGAATAAACAAAATAATATTTTACAAATTTAAGTTGTGTTTTTTTATCACTTTTGAATTCTTAACATGAGTTAAAATATTAAATTCTAATAAGATAAAATAATCAGCAGCATTCTTTATTAAAAATGAACTAAAATCTTCATGAATCATAATTCAAATAAAATTATTTCATTAAATAAAAAAGTGCAGATGTTAACAGCATGAAGGTCACGTGATGATGTTGACATAACTAGTCATAAAGGTTACCTAGCAACAGAGTGTAAAGCATGAAGAGTTGTGTAACTGTTGCTGGTTTTTCTCTCTTGGTGATTTGGTGACGATTGTATCGGTTGTTCATTGTGATCGGAGAGTTTTCGGAGTTCTTTTCAGAGCTTTTAGACACTGAACAGCATTTTCTCTTCAGAGTTTGATTATTTCTCAGTGAGTTTGTATCGTGATGTAAGTGAAAGTGACCTGCACAATTTATACTTTTATTTTAGAATTCAATTCAAACTTTTAGTTATATCATGTTCAATGCGTTTAGTTGAAATTTGACCCATTTAAGCGTAAATCTTGCTTGTTTTTATATTAATAGCCAAATATTTGTCCTCTATATAGTCTGTAAACAACCGTTCATTTAAACGTATAATTATTTAATCTAAATGATATAGTGCAGAAATTATAGACATTGATGTATATACATTTTATTATATACAGCTTAAGTATCTTTTGACTATTTTCTATGTTTGACCTGATAACAGAAACCTTTTTTACACACAAAATGAGTTGTGTAACTGTTTAAATCCTTTTAAATTCAGGTGTGAGTCACTGGAGTAGTGAGAGGAATGTGAGGAAGAGATCCTGGAGAGCTGCTGGCATTACAGAGACTGCACATGAGAGTCAGAGATGGAGTGACCGTCTGATCATTCTGTCTCAGTCCTCTGTGCCGGTCACTTCAGTGTCAGAGGGGCCCCGGGGTTACCCCACCATTCAGATACGATCACTGGAACGAAAGAGTGACTCTGAAGATAAGACTTGTGAATATATCTCTAAATATATATGAAAAATCTTATGTAAGAAACTGTGACTCATGCTCATTTCAAATCATTTGTCTTGACGAGTGCGATCAGCCTCAGAAGAAGTCGAGGAGGTGTGCGAGCTCGACCCGACCTGAGGATCAGGGACCGTATGGCACCACGCTTCCTTATCTGGCTTCGGATGTGACGGCCACGAACAGTCATTGAAATCTCCGTTCAACTGAGTGATCAGTGCTGAGACGGACTCTGGGAGAGAGGAGAACCCCATCAGGGAACCCCATGGACAGAATCCAAATCACTTCAATCCTCAACACAGCTGTGATGGTGAGACTTGTTAGGCAGAAGAGGAGACTCTGACCAGAAGGAGGCATGTGGCCAAACAAGGAAAGCGAGCTTGTGAAACCTTTGTCCAAGCAAATAGAAAAAAAAAAGAATCCTTTTCAGTAAAACATGCTGTTTTTCTCCATGGCGTTTGAGTGCGTGCGTGTGTTTGTGAAACCCTTGTCAGGGCTAAGAAGGAAAAAATAAATGTTTGTCAGTGTAATATAATTAGTGTTTTAAATCTTTTGTTGCTTTCTTATTTTTGCGTCATGCGCCTAACACTTACTTGAGTTCACAATGACAGCGTCAGCGTTGGCCATTCTGATCCCCTGAACCCCCCAAACCCCCCCACCCACGTCACCTTTTTCTCTAATGAGTCTGCACATCTGAATATATATTTGTGATGTGATTTTATTGTTTTATAGCTTTAACTAGTAATGTTATACTTGTATAAAATTAAATAGTTAAGAATAAAACAGACACATTTACAGTAATAGAATGTACATATTTATTCAGAAACTATGTACACAATATATACATTTTCTATATACTCTTAAGCTCTGTATGGATGTTACAGGCAGAGCTTCTTACTCTCTGGTACATATGGCAAAGGTTTCCAGCTTGTGACGACATGCAAACAGATTTCTCTGTCACTATTAACTACGATTGAAGTAAAAATGTCTGATTTTCAAAGGTGCCCCAGAACAGTTTAATCTATTCAATTCTTTAAAAATTGTTATCAAAAGAACAAAAAGTAAAATTATAATTTAAATTTTTTTACTTTAATAGCAATCAATGGTGATCCGAAACTGCAGAAAATTCTTCCAAATATATATATTTTTTGTGTTCAACCAAACCAGAAAATGTATACATGTTTGAAACAACAGTTGGGTAATTAGTTCATGATAGAAGTTCATTTTTGCATGGACCAACTCTTAAAAACCATAAAAAACTGTGTTGGGCACAAGATTAAATTCACAGTCCATGATTCAGAGTGTTTATCATTTTAAATTATAACACAGAAGCACAGAAACACACTGTCAAGGAGTCAGAGGTATCCTAAGGTTCTCGCTTACATGAGATACAAAAATAATTATTCTGTCATCATTTACTCACCTTTTAGTTGTTCCAAATCCAAACACATTTCTTTGTTCTGATAACCACAGAGACAGATATTTAGAATAATGTAACCTAATAGTGCTGAGAAACAGTTGACAACCATTGAAGGAAAATGTGTTATTTCTTAACTTGTTTTGAAAAAAAAGTAAGATATTTTGAAGACTGTAGGACAGCAAAAAGTTCCTTCTATGCTAGTGAAGGGGGTCCTAAAACTGTTCTGTGTATTTTTCTTGATATCTTCATCTGTGCTCAACCAAACAATAAATGCATACTGGTTTAGAACAACTAAAGAGTGAGTAATTCACAGCAGTATTTTTGGGGGTGAAATATCTCTTTAATACATAGGAGGGACTTCAACAGTTATACAGCTATCTTACCTAAATACACATCTTATGGTGAGCTGCTTAACTCAGTTTAATATATATTTGTGATGTGATTTTATTGTTTTATAGTTTAAACTATTAATGTTATACTTTTATGAACTCATGTTAAGAAGTTAAGAATAAAACAGACACATTTATAGTAATAGAATGTAAATATTTATTCAGAAACTATGTACACAATATATACATTTGACTATATACTGTAAGCTCTGCATGGATGTTACAGGCAGAGCTTCTTACTCTCTGGTACATATGGCAAAGGTTCACCGCTAATGTCGACATGCACACCTGGGGCACATTTATTTAAGGTTGATTTGAAAAAGATCTCTTTGACTTGGATGCGTCCATCAGGTTGATCTTCTTCAAGAATGGTGGGGCAGTTCAGTGCTTTCCACAGGCGTTCTTTCACACGGAGACCTAACTTTAGACTGTAAGGATGAGGTCTGCCAGAGGATTTTTTTAACATTGAATCCACTACAGCACGAGACATTCTTTGATGCTCTTCTATGCTGGAACCATGGATTATGAGGGGTTCCTCGTGGCTGGTGTTCACCAGATGGACTGGGACTTTAGTTCTTGTGAGTTCTGGGCAAAACTCAGGAATCACAGCTTCGTTTTTAAGGAAGCGGCTCTCTAGATTTATGTTTTTAACACCAGACTTGGTATGAGAAACACAAGATTTTGTGAGTGAAACACCTGGTTTGGTGCATGAACCCCTTGACTTGGAGCTGTACGTATGATCCAAGCTGACTGCACGTGCCATCAGTGCAATGTTGTCAGACATGTACTGATCCTTCAGAGGGCCTGAAGGTTTTCTGGTCCTTCTCAGGTTATAGGCTGGACCAGTGACTGTACCATCTGCCCTTCGCTTTATAAGTGACATGACCGATTGTGTTCAGTTATATCAAGGGGATAGTACTTTTTAAATTGCTTTAGTGTTTGTTACCACAATGTTGTTACCACAGTGAATGAACTTACCTTCATGGTGTTTAAGGCAAGATACTCAGAGGAAAGTGATGATCGTTTGATGAAATATCTCAGAGGATATCGCAGAGAAAATAAATGACCTTTCTCAAGTGTGATTTCTCAAGTTTGGACTCTGGTTGCTACCAACAAAACTGTGTTTACTGTCCGAGCATTGTTCAGCCAATCAAATGGCTTCCTCGGATTTTCATAAATAAACAGGGTTTTTGTATGGTCATCATGTGTATTTAAATGTAAACAACACGTGATGTCACCTGGAAGTTACATAACCATGACTGTTCAGCCAATCAGGTGGCTTTTTATCATTTTAAATATAAACAGGGTCTTGTAGGGATCTTAGGATCATTTAAATGTAAATGACACGTGATGTCACCTGGAGGTTAGGTAATCAACCAATCACATAACGGCTTTGGATTTTTAGATATAAACTTGTTATTGTTATCATCATTTAGATGTAATTTAATGTAAATGTTGATATTAATGTATTTAAATAAACCTCAAGATTATATTTAATCCAGTATATGTTTAAAAATCTCAAGGAGCCATTTTATTGGCTGGACTGTATTGTGTAATGTAACACAATGTTTCATTAACTCTGCATTTAATATTGTATCCAATAAAATTTTTATAGTTTTAAAGAGAAAGATGTTAATTGTCTCATGAATCACTCACCATCAGGATGTTCTAAATCTCTATAAATTTCTCTATTCGGTTCAACATAAGGAAACATATTTGGAAGAATGTTAGCAAACAGATTTCTCTTTCACTATGTCCTACCATTGAATTAAAAATAATGATAGTCAAAGGTTCCCCAGAACAGTTTAATTTATTAAGTTATTTAACATTTTAATTAAAAGAACAAAAAGTAGTTACAATTAAAAACAATTATAATATAGTAATCAATGATGGTCCTGAAGCTCATGAAATCATACCTGCACACTTGTTGCTTTTCGGCGACAATCGCCGATTTCATTGTCAATTATGTCATTAACGTGAATCGTGTAGAACAGGAGTTTTTTTGAAGCTATCATTTGAAATCTTTGCATTACAGCCTTGTAATAAATATTTGTGTTAAAAAACGTGACTGTGTCACTTTTCTGTATCTGTGTTGCCCTACGTATCGTATCCTTTCGTCTAACAAGCGTATGTAAAGCGTATTTTATTCCCATGGATCTGAAAGTGGGAGTTGTGTGAATGGATTTCCAGCTAATAAAGACTAAACTGTCTGCATAAATACCATAAAAAACTGAGTAGTCAGTGATGTTTCAGAACTGTTTGGTTTTCACATTCTTCAAAATATCTTCTCATGTGTTCCACAGATCTTCATATAAAGACACAGGTTTGGAACAACAGGGTGAGTAAATGAGGACATTTATATTTTTGGGTTAACTATTTCACAGGTGAAATTACAGGAGAATAAGCAATACGGGTGGATGGGAGATGGATGTTAAAACTTGTTTCAGGACAACACTTTTAAAACATATTTTCTGCTCTTTTGTAAATGTTTCCAAACAAATTTATTGATGTTGTTTTAGATTATTAATGAATCAGCCATTTTAAATGAATTGAGTTAATGACTATCACATTAAGATTTATCTTTAGGACCATCTATTGGTGATTTTAGTTTCTGATAAAAAACATTTTATTTTATATAACCCCAAATCTTTAAAAATGTAATCTCAGTGTTTTATTCTTTCAGTTGTAAGTGCTGATGTTGTTGTACTTGAAACCGGTCTCAGATTTAATGATCTTATTTTAGTAATAATTTGTGGATTTCTTTTATGAGTTGGGACTTAATAAAAAACATAAATTTCCTTGTGTCTTGTTTGATTCTTTGATACTTTTGTTACACTTACTGACAGTTGGAGAAAAATGGGAGATTGTACTTCAATAAATCTGTTAACAAAATAAATACAAACTGTTTTATTAAGCTACTTCTGTGTCTGGTCTCAGACTTTAATTTATTTAAAGTCGTTTTGTTTTGTAAAGGTCACAGACTTTTTTTTTTAATTGTTAAATTTTTTACATGCATAAAATTTAAAATGTTTCAACAATGTGAAATATGTTACAGAAGATGGGTGATAACAAATGTTATGGAATATAAAACAATGTTCATATAAAATTCTACACAATAAATCACCCGTAATACTCCTTCTATTATTAATTTATTATAACTTTTTAGTGTTCTGGTCTTGATCTTGACTCGGAATATTTACAGAATATTACTATCATCAATATTTTTTATATTCCGCATCATTCTATTTAGATAATTTTTTACGATTAGTACATACATTATTTTGCTTTATAAACTGTTAACACTCTACAGTATATTTTATGACCTTTTCCAAAGATTGCATTTTATCTTTAAAAAAGATAATAAAAATATACTTTTATAAATATGTATATGGATATATAAACCATGTATGGGGATTTATAAATATACGAATATTCCAGTACTTCCACAGAAACATGGATACATGCTGAACACTGGTCCTACATTTCATATTTAGATAACAAATTTTACAAGAAAGCACAAGAACTGTGTGTATTTAACACAACTGTGAGGCTAAAGGAAACAGAATAAGCTCTGAATCAAACATGAATATCATAATCCATCCAGTTTTTATTTCACAGGAGTAACTATTAGATCAGAAACATCTTGAGCCCTGAGCACTTTCATTTCTCTCTGATATCCATTTAAAGAAATGTTTTACATGTAAATAAATTAAGTAAGACTTAATGGTCCTTTACATCTGTGAGTCAAAAACAAAATAAAAGGATCATATATTTAGATAAAACAAAAGGTGTTTATTTGAAATAAATAAAATAAAACAAAGAATCAAACTCTTACTTTGACAAGATGACCACACATAATGTGAGAAGCTGTGGATGAGTTTTCATGAAACAGTTTCAGGTTGAATGATGGCAGCTTCGTTTGGCTCAGGGTTTGATGTCACAAAATGAAGTTCTGAAAGTTCTGTGTATCTTTCACAAGTGCCAGCGGTGAGATGCCAAGAGCAGTTTGTTCTTTGTCTTGCCCCCACGTTTTTGTTTTGTATTTTATTCCACTGTTTTCCCAATTGTGGGTGTTTTATTACTTAATGAAATTGTTTGTGACTTTTATTAACTAAAAGTCTTTAGTTGATTCTATTCCTTTGCCTGCATCTGGGTTCTTCTGCAATCAGACCGTAACACTTTAGACACAAGATAATATATTTTAGAGAATTTTGGAGAGCCAAAACTACTGGAGCACGTTTGAACACCACTTTAATTTTCTCTATTATTGTACTTAATATAGTTTAAAAACTGTTTGGTTAGGATCATTCTTCTAAATATCTTTCTCTGTGTTCGGCCTAACAAATAAATGGATACGGGTTTGGAACAACAAAAGAGTGAGAAAGCCATGGCAGAATTTTTATTCATGGGTGAACTATCACCTAAACTCCTTACCCATAACTTTATAATGATTTAACTCAACAGTTTGTGTGAGAAATGTTTGTTCAGTAATCGTGTTCTGTATCTTTATGGGGAGGAGTTATGACATCATGTGCTTCAGAAGTCACTGCTGGTTATCATTCAGATAAATAACAGTTTGTGTTCAACTAAAACATCCTCGTGCTTATCATCAAAATGATTCTGTTTTTATTTAGTTTGATTTATTCTTTAGTATGTAAGTATTCTATTTAAACATAAACTTTGTTTGTCTTGTCTATTATTCAATGGTGAAATGTTTTTATTATTTTAACATTTAATTTTGATTCTTGTTTTTTTTTTAAGGTTGTGTGTTTGCGACCGACATCACACCAGGCGACACAGAAGTTTATAGGACAGAAGGAGAAACTTTAACTCTGTCCTGTGAATATTCTTCAGCAAATAGTCTTCAGTGGTATCTCCAGCATCCCGGATCAGCTCCTGAATATCTTTTAGCCATTTTACAAGCTACAGGAAAAGTTTTACAGCAGTCAGACATTGTGAATCTAGATCCTCGATTCTCTGGAAGATTGAATGAGAAGAAAACTCAAGTGTATCTGGAGATCTCTTCTGTTAAAGTCACAGATTCTGCTCTGTATTACTGCGCCCTGGAGCCCACAGTGACAGAAAACACCACGACACCATACAAAAACCTCCAACACAACAACACTCAACAAACACAACAATACTGAACAAAAACCTCCAACACAACAACACTGAACAAACACAACAACACTGAACAAACACAACAATACTGAAAAAACACAACAACACTGAAAAAACACAACAACACTGAACAAACACAACAACACTGAACAAACACAACACTGAACAAACACAACACTGAACAAACACAACACTGAACAAACACAACACTGAACAAACAAAACAACACTGAACAAACAAAACAACACTGAACAGACACAACAACACTGAACAGACACAACAACACTGAACAGACACAACAACACTGAACAGACACAACAACACTGAATAAAAGCTTGAAATACAACAACACTGAACCAACATGTAGCAGGTCTCCTGGTACTATATTAGCATTCAACCTCTTAGAAGTTATAAGCTACTCAACGGCCCAAGATCTTGGACCAGATCAGAAGTCTAAATTCGCTCATGAGCCAGCGTTGCAACGAGACAAGGGAAATAACCACAGACACAGGTTAAATTTATCAAAATTAAAGACTTTCCTTGATTGTATTTGAAGATTCAACAAAATAAAACAAATAAAAATATAGGCAACAATACAATGAGTCGTTTTGAAATTGAAAATTGAAATAAAATCGATTGCAATTTAACTAGTTCCTGTGTTTCTTTCCGAACACCAAATTATACCCCGTATCAGACATACAAATTAAATATACCCTTTGAGTTGCCTCTGTTCAAACTTCTTATGTTTTATGAATAAACCCGAAACAAAAATACAATTTTAACAGAATGATCAAAATGGAAAACAACAGAAATACAATTTTCTAAACCCTTTCAATTGAGCATTGTGAGATAGATGAGCTTACTGTGGTGAGCCCAACTCAGTTCAAGGTCTATTTATCGAATGAAATTCCATGTAGTAAAGGAAAACCGATCCTATCTTCCGCAACAATGTCCAATGGAAGTGTATGAAATAATCCTACCACTCTGATGCTACAATGATGGTCCAAGTTCAGAAAAAGCCTGGCTCGCCAGTTTCTGCCAACGTGGTGCTCCTTGCAGATGGCAGAAACAAGCACATGCACACACATTAAGAAGTCCTGGAACCTCTTATCCACTCCAATGATGCACTCAGATACAGGAACTCAATTGTAATCAGAAGATGAGAAAAAAGGGAGAATCAAAAAAACAAAAAACCCAACCTTGCAAAAACAAGGCAAAAGCACAATTAGAATTAAATAAATCCCATTTGACAACTTTAACATACAGAATTTTCACATGTAAAGCACAGTAATATGCAATTATCAATACTCACATTGTTTTTTCCTTAAACATTCTTTCAACACATTAACACATCACATTAACAATGAAAATAAACTTTCAATTAGACCAAGGGCCCTCGATATACAAAGACAGCTAATAACACATGGAACCGCATGGTTAGCTTTATCCCTCGTGTGCACCGTATTACTACGTCACTTTTAGTGATTTTGTGAAAATACTTTAACAAAACACTTTTACAGAACATATAACGTTGTGATGTCCTTCTAATTCAATCAATCAAAAATATAAATAAGATTAACACGAAATAACTATTAACTCACTCACCAAAGTAAAGTGATATCAATGGGAAAATCCTTGATGCACACAGAGGTTTGTTTCAAACTGGTTTCAGGTGCAGTTTCTCAGCTCCCTGATTATGTTCTCTTTTTTTATTTCCACTCCAGAATCGCAATTTAAGACTAAACACTTCTATGTCCGCCATTACATGGAAAAACACCGTTCTCCTTTGCTTGAGTGATTGCGCATGACGCAATCCACAATGGGCGGGGCTACACTCGGTTTCTCTCACCTACACTTTCAGACACATTCAACCCGACTTTCAAAAGTATTGAAATTCCAATTGCCCCTACGTCATATTTACATCAAAATTACAAAATAATATATATATATATATATATATATATATATATATATAATAAATATATTAGATATATAATACATATAAATATATGTTTTAATATATAAACATATAATATTCTGGGTTACAAACACAACACCACTGAACAGACACAACAACACTGAACCAACACAACACCACTGAACAAACACAACAACACTGAACAAACACAACAACACTGAACAAAAACTTCCAACACAAGAACACTGAATAAAAAACTCAAACACAACAACACTGAACAAACACTGAACAATACTGAACAAACACAAGAACACTGAACAAAAACAACAACATTGAACAAATACAACAACACTGAACAAACACAACACTGAAAAAAACAACACAGAACAAACACAATAACACTGAACAAAAACAACAACATTGAACAAACACAACAACACTGAACAATCACAATAACACTGAACAAACACAACTGTGAACAAACACAAAACCGAACAAACACAATAACACTGAACAAACAAAACTCTGAACAAACACAACAACACTGAACAAACACAATAACACTGAACAAACACAACACTGAACAAACACAACACTGAACAAACACAATAACACTGAACAAAAAACTCAAACACAACAACACTGAACAATACTGAACAAACACAACAACACTCAACAAAAACCTACAACACAACAACACTGAACAAACACATCAACACTGAACAAATACAACAACACTGAAAAAAAACAAAAACAAAGAACAAACACAATAACACTGAACAAAAACCCCAAACACAACAACACTGAACAATCACAACAACACTGAACAATCACAATAACACTGAACAAACACAACACTGAACAAACACAAAACTGAACAAACACAACAACACTGAACAAACACAATAACACTGAACAAACACAATAACACTGAACAAAAACCTCAAACACAACAACACTGAACAAACTCAACAAGTTTGGTTATATATAAAAGATTTATACATCATAAAAGCCTATACACATAGCAGAATATGTTAAAGCAGCTCAATAAAGTGATACTTGACTTGACTCGACGTGAAACAATTACTTAAACTAAAATAGAAATATATAAAAACCTCGCCTATTTACAGTAATATATTTGTGTAGATTACATTTCGTCAATAAAGAAATCCTTTCAAAACCACAAACATGTTATTAGATCTATCCACACATTTTCACACACAGTAACCACACCCACACTGTTAGTACACACAACGTCTACAAAACTTCATCCAGAAAAATACTTTCATCTACACAGTGAGTTCTTAAGTTTAAAGATGGATGACATGAAGAATAAACTGATGAAACTCATTATATTCATTACAGTTTCAGGTACACCTATAACAAGACATTTCTTCTGAAAAGACAAAGACTTTATTCCAATAAATTATAATGCTTTTTTTAACCTTTTTTTCAGGTGGATTTGCTAATAAAATTGGACCAAGACAAGGACAGAGTAATATTCTCAAAAGTGATGGAGAGTCTGTGACATTGAGCTGCTCATATGAGACATCCAGCAGATATATTTATCTTTACTGGTACAGACAGAAATCTAACACAGAACCTCAGTTTATTCTGTATAAAGGCGCTCGATCACGGAGTGATTATGAATATATATCAGACAATCGGTTTAATTCTGCAACATCTGAATCATCTACAGAACTCATTATTAAGAGTGTTTCTCTGTCAGATTCAGCTCTATATTTCTGTGCTCTGAGAGATGTAGCCCAGTGATACAAAAAGCCTGAAAGTCTTTACAAAAACTCACAAACTTTGAAGAATTTTTAATCAAACCACATCAGTTTTATAGAAACCACACAAACACTAACGTTAAGGTAATGTGGTAACAGATGGAATTTAAGGGTTTTAAGTTAAATCATGTGGAAGTATTTCAGCTTTACCCAATATTATGTTTGTATTTGTTTGAGAATATTATTATGTAACATAATTACTATGTGGATTAAATGAATGCAGCAGCAAATAACTGGGGTTAGATTTACATTAGCCTTAAGAACTGCTTCACACAAACTAATGAAGGTAAAGAATGAGACATTTCAACGTTTTGTCATTTGAAAAATAAGCAACAGAGGGCGGAATACACTTTATTCTTACACATAGCCCACATCTAAACTCCTCCCATATGAGAAAAACTAAAAAACAGTTGTAAAAACAAGTTTTAAAGGAAAAACTTATTTTGCTTTCACAACCACATTATCATCTTAAAGAAGAAGCAATGAAACTTTGGCCGGAGGTGTTTACATTTGCTTTGCTTATTCTTGGTATGTAAAATAATGGACAATTTCTTCATTTCTTTTTTCATTGTTTGCAATAAAATTCTTATAAATAAGTTTTGTGTTTTTGTTAACAGAATGCAAATCAGAGGATAAAGTAAATCAGCCAGATAAACAGAAAACTCAAACTGAAGGAGGATCAGTAACATTAGAATGTTCATTTACAGCATCAACAAATGCACCAGAACTCTTCTGGTACATCCAGAGAATAAACGACTTTCCTAAATACATCCTGAGAAGAAGTAAATATGGAGGAGATAATGGCACTGAGTTTCAGGAGAGATTTTCCTCTGAACTAAAGTCAGATTCAGTTCCTCTGATCATTCACAATGTTCATGTGAGAGATTCTGCTGTGTATTACTGTGCACTGAGGCCCACAGTCACACAAACACACTCAACACTCATACAAAAACACACTCAACACTCATACAAACACACTCAACACTCATACAAACACACACAACACTCACACAAAAACACACTCAACACTCACACAAACACACTCAACACTCACACAAACACACTCAACACTCATACAAAAACACACTCACTCAACACTCACACAAAAACACACTCAACACTCATACAAACACACTCAACACTCATACAAAACAAACACACACACACACACACACACACACACACACACACACACACACACACACACACACACACACACACACACACACACACACACACACACACACACACACACACACACACACACACACACACACACACACACACACACACACACACAAACACTCATACAAAAACACACTCATCTCTCATACAAACACACTCAACACTCATACAAACATACTCAACACTCATACAAAATACACTCACACAAACACACTCAACACTCATACAAAAACACACTCAACACTCATACAAACACACTCAACACTAACACAAAAACACAGTCACACAAACATACTCAAAACTGACACAAAAACACAGTCACACAAACACACTCAACACTCATACAAACACACTCAACACTCATACAAACACACACTCAACACTCATACAAAAACACACTCAAAACTCATACCAACACACTCAACACTCACTTATACAAAAACACGCTCAACACTTACACAAAACACACTCACACAAACACACTCAACACTCATACAAAAACACACTCACACAAACACACTCAACACTCATACAAACACAGACTCACACATACACACTCAACACTAACACAAAAACACACTCAACACTCATACCAACACACTCAACACTCACACACTCAACACTCATACAAACACACTCAACACTCATACAAAAACACACTCAACACCTATACAAAAACACACTCACACAAACACACTCAACACTCATACAAAAACACACTCACACAAGCACACACTCAACACTCATACAAAAACACACTCAACACTCACACACAAAAACAAATTTAACATTCACACAAATACACACTGAACACTCACAAAAAACACACTGAGGACTCACACAAAAACACACTGAACACTCACACAAAAACACACTGAACAGTCATACAAACACACTCAACACCCAAACAAAAACACACTCAACACTCAACACTCATACAAAACATACTCAACACTAACACACAACAACACTCATACAAAAACACACTCAACACTAACACACAACAAAACTCAACACACATACAAAAACACACTCAACAGTCATACAAAAACACACTCAACAATAACACACAACAACACTCAACACTCATACAAAGCACACTCAACACTAACACATAACAACACTCAACACACAAATAAAACACACACAACACTAAAACACAAACACACTCATCCGTCATACAAAAACACACTCACACAAAAACGCACTCAACACTAATACAAAACACATTCAACAATAACACACAACAACACTCAACACTTATACAAAAACACACTCAACACTCATAAAAAACACACTCAACACTCATAAAAAAACACACTCAACACTAACACACAAACACACTCAACACTCATACAAAAACACACTCAACACTAACACACAAACACACTCATCACTCAAACAAAAACTACATTCAACAATAACACACAACAACACTCAACACTTATACAAAAACACACTCAACACTCATAAAAAACACATTCAACACTAATACAAAAACACATTCAACAATAACACACAACAACACTCAACACTTATACAAAAACACACTCAACACTCATAAAAAACACACTCAACACTAACACACAAACACACTCAACACTCATACAAAAACACACTCAACACTCATAAAAAACACACTCAACACTAACACACAAACACACTCAACACTCATACAAAAACACACTCAACACTAACACACAAACACACTCATCACTCAAACAAAAACTACATTCAACAATAACACACAACAACACTCAACACTTATACAAAAACACACTCAACACTCATAAAAAACACATTCAACACTAATACAAAAACACATTCAACAATAACACACAACAACACTCAACACTTATACAAAAACACACTCAACACTCATAAAAAACACACTCAACACTAACACACAAACACACTCAACACTCATACAAAAACACACTCAACACTCATAAAAAACACACTCAACACTAACACACAAACACACTCAACACTCATACAAAAACACACTCAACACTAACACACAAACACACTCATCACTCAAACAAAAACTACATTATTCGGAAGTGAGAACTGAAGTGTACATGTTCTTCACCAGAGGGAACTCTTTACATCTCCTGTACTACATTTGTGTGTTCTGTAAGAATCTTTACATGATCTTTTGCTTATTAATCCTCTAAATATTCAGATTCTGTGATGTACAGATAAATATGACCCCGTATGATAATTGACATATTTTTATATACATTTGTCAAAATCAACTAAAAACTGCCATTTTAAATAGAAGGGAAAGAGTAATATGTCAAAATAAATGTTTATCATTATGAAGGGGATAATCCAGGACTATAGGATTTATAAATCACATATACTACTGTCATTTGCCAATATTAAAACAAGTTAAAGCTGTCGTTGATATGGGCACTCAACACATATGAAGACATTTATTCATAACTTTATTATTGAGTTTTCACTTTGAGCGGATGTGAAGTTTCATCTTTCATCTTATTATTGAAATGTATAATTCATTGAAATATCTATTCATAGTTGCAGGTAATATGTGTTAAGAAAAAGACGTTGAAGGCACTCACTTAGGAATTGGATGAAGGAGGAGTTTATTCCACACACAACTTCATAATACAAACTTTAAGTTTATTTATTGTGTTAAAATGTTCATCTATATCATTATACTTCTAACATCAGCTGGAGGTAAGAAAAGTTTAAATGATTGTACAATGACTTTTCTCAAAGTTATTTCTATGATCATAATGATTGTTCTCTCTCTGTGTAGGTAGTAAAGCGAATGTCATCACTCCATACAGTAAGAATGAATTTGCTGTGGAGGGAGAAACTGTGACTCTCTCGTGTAACTACAGCACTTCTGTTCGTTCTCTTCACTGGTATCGTCAATATACAGATTCATCAATACAGTTCCTTATACTGGACTCTTATGGATCAGTAACTTTTGCTGATCCTCCAGTTCCTGGAATCTCTATCCATCACAGAAAAGACGATAGCAGTGTTGATCTGAAGATTTTATCAGCTACTCTCAAAGATTCTGCTCTGTACTACTGTGCTCTGGAGCCCACAGTGACAGAAACACTCTGAACACTGGACAAAAACTCTTGAAATATCACACACATGAGTTAAGTCATTTATTAATATAACAATAGACTCTTCATTGATGTTATGTGACATGTTAAAAATGTTAACTTTATAACACTTATTTTTAAAGAGATGGAAGGGGATCAGGTTTTGCTTCACTGAATCTGACATCTATAAAATAAATATCCGGACCATGACAATTCGCTTCAAATATCTGAAAAATATTTAAATTCTCAGCTGTACAGAAATGTCAACAATTTATAAATCTAGAAGCACATGAATAAAGCATAATGTTCTAAATGAATACACAAGGGGGTGGAATAACATTTAAACAGGGTCTAGGTTCTCATAAAGTGGAACATTTGAAGTTATTTTCAATTTTTTAATTCTATTTAATCAATTCTATATAATTACTAATGAATTAATATGAGTTAGTTTCCATAACTCCACCTATGTCAAGAGTTTTGGTATAGGACAACTTAAAAAGCTGGATGGAAAAGAAAAGATGTGCATTCATTTTAAAAATGAAAAATATCAGTCTAGATTTCAATCTATTCAGCTTACTGGAAATTCTTTTACAAAATGTTCGTGCATAGGTTTAATATGCAACTGGCTTTTGTGACTTCATAATTATTCGTTTCTTTATGTGCCAAACTTCACAGTTCTGTTTGACATTTCTCTCCCACAGATACTTGTGCATATGTGTGAGCACTTGTGTTGCCCTCAACTTCATTGCTCTTTGACCAAACAAAATTACCAGATGAAATATAGCATGAAAAGAACATACGTGTTCAATGAACCGGATAAGAATATTATCTGCATCAGTTGAATGTGCAAACGTTACTGCTGCCCATGCATCAAAGTATAGCTGTCAAATTCGGCCAAATGTCCTAAATTAAGAATCGCAAACTAAATCTTGCAGCTATTTGCATGAATTTTAAACTTTCATAAAAGTACTTTTGAACTACTTTTTTTTAATTAGTACAATAAAAACATATTAACAGTATATCACAAGGTGCCATGAACAAAACAAATGTCCGGGTTAAATTAAACAAAAAAGATTTAAAAATGGATAAAGTTGTAGCAGAAAATTACTACTTTATTTTCTGTTTATTTTAAGGACATTTCCAATAATGCTCACAGTAAAATCGCTAGTGTTAAAAAGGGTTAATTAAACACTCAAAGTATTCAAATAATACAAACTCTTGAAGTGTGGATTGTATAAACAATGGGTGTTAATTTAACCCCTTTTAACACTGGCAATATGGACCCGTATTTTAAGGTATTGTTAAAAGATGGACATACAGCGTATGATTTCAAAGTCACACAAGAGCAGAAGCTTTCAAACCACTCTTGAATACCCATGTGTAGCCAGGTATACAAGACATATTAATAACATTATAATTTATTGTTTTCACAAAAGAAAAAAATATATAGTTCAACAGGGTATTCTTATTTGCTCACATCGGCAGTTTTATTTTTGTATTCTCTTATTACAATATAATACATCTTATAGTCCTCGTAGTCCCACGTGGGGTCACGCATGTTCAGCAGCCAATGAGAGGCTACGCGGGTCACGCTTCGTATTTCGGCGCGAAGACGAAGCGTGGACGTTTGTTCTTCCGGTCCTTTTTCAAACTGAGTTAGAGACACGAGGGTAGCTGTGTGCCAGCAAGCAGACAAAAACCGCTGCAAAACCCTGTATTTTGCCTGTGAAAAGTAAAAATAGGCGGAGCTCATTTCACAGAAGGTCTGGAGAAGTGTAACGGAACGAGTGAGAGAAGTTACGTTGGCTGCCCGTTTGTGAAGCCTCGTCGTGTTTCACAGTGAGATAGACGGAGTAACGGTGAGAAATATGTTATTAAGCTGCTGCAATTTGGTTGCAATTAACCCTTTGCTTTCAGTATGGTGATATTGATGTAATAAGTGTACTGAAGTGAATAATGGTGCAGTGTTTCTATTTTATAACTGTGAATTATCATTTTATGCTGATGTATTTGTTTAGTTAAATAGGAAATTATAGTTTCCTAAAGCAGACTTAAAGGGAAAGTTTTATTTATTGAAAGTAAAATGTTTGGAAATATGTGAATTGTTTACCACATTATTGCTGCTTATTTGAGTTTAGAGTTACCAGAGGGTAATTTTTAGTGCATTTCTCTTTCATGAATAGGCTTTTAGTGTTTGAGTAAAGGAAGCACGCTTCTGTGATGCCTCTGACCCTGAACTCAAAATGTATACTTTTCTATTATTGCACATAGTTATGATGAATGATATTTTGAATGTTAATGATATCTTATCATTAGTATTGTTGAAACCTGATTTTGCTAGAACAGCAGGTAAATGTGTGGGCACTTTATTGTTATGTTCTCAGAACTGATATTCTTAAGACTGAATGTTGTACAACTAAAGAAAAAAGAAATCAAAAGAGATTTGAAATTTGTGTTAAAATGAGAATTTTTGTCAAAGAAACATGTTAAGGTTTATATTTGACATTTGTTATACTGAATGATGCATCAGAGATTGAAAGGTGTTGAACGTTATCTTTCTGACCTGGGGCCTCATTTATAAAAGTGTGCGTAGGATCCTTACTAAAACTCTACGTACGCACAAAAGCCAAAAAGAGCGTATGCAAAAAAAATTCAGATTTATAAAAGCATGCGTACGCACACCTGCACGCAATTTTCACTTTATAAATCACAACCTACCGGATAATCTGCGCACGCAAAAAAATCTCTTGTACCGCCCTCTATCCGCCCACATTCAACCATATATAGACAATGCAAATGAGCTCAGTGGCCGTGCATATTAAAAAGACGGAACTATCAAGGTAGAACTAGAGTTTCTTGTGAGTGAGGTGGATGAAAGAAAGGTTATTTTATTTGGTGGAATTACTAATAAAAATAATATTCAGAGTGTGGACACATCACTGCTGCGGTAAACATGACGATTCAGATATAAAAGAGAAGTGTTCCGATCTTAAGATGGGAATAAAGAAACGGTTTGTCTCTCACTGACAGAATGTGTGGGTGACTGGTGAGGGCAAAGGTGCCCCCGATTCTCTGCCAACCCAGTGTGTGTGGCATTGTGTCTGAGAGAGAGAGACACCTGTGTGTGTGGCATTGTGTCTGAGAGAGAGAGACACCTGTGTGTGTGGCATTGTGTCTGAGAGAGAGAGACACCAGTGTGTGTGGCATTGTGTCTGAGAGAGAGAGACACCAGTGTGTGTGGCATTGTGTCTGAGAGAGAGAGACACCTGTGTGTGTGGCATTGTGTCTGAGAGAGAGAGACACCAGTGTGTGTGGCATTGTGTCTGAGAGAGAGAGACACATGTGCTGATACAGGGGAACCTGGTAAATAACTTTATTGCTGGCGTGCTCAATTAAATAAAATAAATCACACAATTGGTTTAGTTCTTATTCTTGCAGCGCAGAGTCTGCGGGGTCTCTGGAGTTCCCCGAGGTCCCCAGCACAAGCGCGGGAGTCCCGTGCCATACACACGGCTGGAAGTGGACGGGTGCAGACTGAGGCTGTTCTGCAGACCCCATTAATGCAATTACTCTCATCGCAGATGAGCTTAAGCAAATAAGGGTTGTGCAGGGTGGCATTGCATCTTCATTAAAGGATCTTGTTTAAAAATGAACCTTTGCATTGTTGTTCTTCACAAACGGCGCATTACTCCCTGACGGAGTCTTGCTCCCTGATGATGACCTTCTAGTTCGGGAGGGGGGGGGGGGGTCAGGCTCTTCATGCTGGTGTTGTGGGTCCCTCCGAATATTTTTAATAAATAAAATATTTAATAAATTACAACTTATCACATTAATCACATAATGAGTGATAGGCATACATCCATTTAAGAATGGAAGTGAAAGAAAGTACATTTACGTACTTTCAACACATAGTTGCTTTTATGTCTTTAAACTAAACATGCATGTATGTATCTTTAGGACCTATAATGGCGATTTAATGTTATTTGTATTTTTTGTTGTAATCAGGACCTATGAGCAACTGGTAAATATTGTAAATATTGAAATATGTCAAAGGAAATTAATTCAAAGGGTTAATTCCCTTCATCCACAGTCAGTTCCTCAACTCCCCATCAGTGTCGCCAAACTGCTTTGTCTTCATAATGTGCGTACGCATGGGTCAGAGTTTGCGTGAAGGTGCGCGTATTTTCACGTCAAGTTTTTCTTTATAAATCTCAACTTTTGCGCAGGAACTGGCGTACGCATGTTTTCAGCTCCGTTTTGTGCGTACGCAAGCTTTATAAATGAGGCCCCTGGTCTGTAGGTCGTTTTTTTTTTTTGAGGACGGATGTGGTCCGGAACCAACATCTTGCTGATATCGATGGCGATTCAAGTCCACTGAAGGAAGTCCAACACCGAGCAGATATCCACGTATACACACGCGTACACACCACACTTACATTGCGAGCATCCTTGGAACTGCAGAAACTTTACAGTACAGAACTATTGTTTCCTAAGTTTACGGGCCCCAATGGACATTCTTTTATTTTCTAGTGTACACACTACTACTTTTTTTTCTGATTATTTTGTATTTTTGTATAACCTTTATCATATGTAAACAATACAAGAGTTATTACTCAACTGTTCTATTGTGTCTGTCTCTTTGTTGTTGCTCATTCAATGGCTCTTTACTGTAGTTCACTTTTAACATTGCTAAAGTTGGTTACACATGTGCTGATCCATTTGCACACCACTTGATGTCTGATACACTTCATACTTGCAGTTCAGGAAGTGGTGACACAGGGCTTCATGTTTTCATAATGTGCTTATAATTCATTTTTAACTAAAGCTAAACGAGAACTGCATTATGTATATGAGAAACAAAACGAGAAACAAAAAGAATGTAGTGTAGAATCAAACTAAATATGCGTAGTATAACCAATAAATGGCTGTAAAAGTGTAGCCAGACCCATTCACACTGTGCATTTAATCCGCATTCAGCCCAGTAGGTTATTAACCCACATTTTGTGTCTGAATTACATACATGAAGTACCTTAACCTTTTTCTATATGAATGTAAAAATGAAAACAAATTTGAAGAATCCAGTTAAAAGCTAGCCTTAACTATTTTAATGACGGGACCAGTTTAATCAGTTTATTTTCATAATCATATTTTGTGCTCAAGCAATAAGAAAGATGTAATAACCAAAAATAGTCCAGTTTTCTAGATTTACTAAATAATAAATCTAAACAAATTAGGATACGTTTGTCATTTGAACACTGCAACAGTAGCAAAGGCGGTGTTATTAAGAGGTAAAAACATGTTATGATGTAAAAACAGGCTTCTGAGAGATATTCAACAAACATTGTATCTAAAATATGTCTCACTACCCTTGGGTTTAGGATTCCTGGGAATTTCAGTTATTGTTCAAGTTAGCTTTAGACTTTAAAAATGGTGTAAAAATAATCTGCAGCCTGTTTAAGAGCCTAAGGCAGTCATGAAACATCTTTTTGAACCTTGAGAATCTGACTGTTCAAGACTCAAATCTATTTGTCAAGACAATACAAATGAATTATAATATGACGAAAAACGTTGAATAGAATAACTAGATTACAAAAAGAATCGAAAACAGTAAAGAAAAAAATGAATAACACAAAATGTATGTCTGTACTTGTAAGTCAGATTTTATATTTATATTAGATGTTAAGAAATACACATATTTTGAAAGCAATTAAGATCCTAAGATATATCACACCGGAAAAGTAAAGAGGAGCAAGTTTCCCACCGATGTCCTTTCTTTTTACAGGCTGGCTTTGCCATTGTTTGGAATATTTACAGTTACTGCACACCTGATTGAATGACATTAGTGTTCCAAACTGTGGTCGCTGCACATCCCAATTGTGCTTGCACATAGGACATGTTTCAAAAAGCTCTCTGAGAGAGTGTTCAAACACAATGTACTTTGCCTCGGCGTTATCACTGGTGGCGGTCGAACTAAAAAAAAATGAAGAAATCACAGAATTAACAAATATACAGTCAAGAATATACAATATTGATTTTCTTTGGCACAACCTTACCTAGTTTCAGAAAATTCTATAGTTGACAAACCAGGACCAAATGTAGAATCTTGAGGCTTTGGAAAATCAGATATATTTTTTTCTTCCTCTTCTTCTTTCAGGAATTCCAAACGAGGCAGTTTAGGAGGTTTTTCTTCAGATGTAGAAACCTCTATTGGTGTAGATGGACAACTCCATGTGTCCACTTGGTTTGTTTCTGTCTTAACACTGAGATCTACCTGCGTGCCTAATACAGGACAAACAATTTACAGTATATAGTTTTCTTTACTCTTTGTTACATTAAACATTTTCATAATTTCCAAAAGATATAGGTGATAATCTAATAATGACATACATACCCTTGCTTTGTACATGTCCGGTCTGTTTACTAAAAGAGAACTGTGTGGCAACAGTCCTTTGAGTTGGAGAAAATGTACATTGAGATCCTACAGAAGACTTCAATGGGTTGGCTTGTACTCCAGTGGACACTCCATGTCTGGGTATAGTTTGACATGCTGTGTGTTGGATTGAAGGCATAGGCAGGCTGGTAGGAAGGTTTCTTGATGTGGTCTATAAAAACATTATCTCTGTTAACAAAACTTCCACTATAATCAATTTGAAATAGTAGGATTAAACAGATATTAATAACATATAAGCCATTGCTGTACTTAAAAAAAATGTCATTAATATTCTATATTCACGCACCACACTCCTGTACGGCTAAGTATAAAAAAATCATCAAGTGTTACTTGAAATGTTTTTTAGACACTTCTTGCTGATAACCAAAAATAAATCTAAATGCATTTTTACATAAACCTAACAGATTTTATTATTGCAATATGTGTACATATATTTCTGCTTAAAACATTTTTGCGTCTTCACTGTAATGGTGACATTATCCATGTATTGCTGGTGAAAGCTTGCGAATATACCACAATAACTTCTGGTGTTGTACCAGTATGCATTTCTAATAAGCTGATATAAATGACTAAATTAGAAACGATAAGGCATTCCCTTTAAATTATATTGATTTTAAAAGCTTATTAATATCATACCATTAGAGTTGTAGTCAAAAGCAACTAAACCAAAACCAAGACCAGTGGGTTTAGACCAAGACAAGTCCAACACAGCACAAAATATTAAAAACTCAACAGAAATAACTCGGGTTTGTTTATTGTGCGAATAAATGTGTGGGATGTTTTTATCACCAACTTCCTATAACATAAAAAAACTGTAAACGCTAAAGATAAATATAAGCCTGTACTTTTACAAAATAATAAATGTTAAAAATCAAAAATAAATCCCAGACATAGAAATACCTTGACAAAAATGTGAGTTGCTGAATTTTTGTTGACAGTTTTTCTGTGTTTTTTTTAAGCTTTGATTGTGTTTCTAGTGGGCAATATGACATGTGTTAAATGTTTTGCATGTAAAAAACATATTTTAAAATATGTATAAATCACAATTTACTTATTCGTATACCGCTTTTTTCACTGTCCTTTAAACGGCTGAAAACTCCATTGTTCTGATGAAGCCCTCCCTTAAAAAATACGTAATAAGTTCTGCTTGGGCCATTCCTGTTTTGAATCAAAATCACCCCTCTTACCAGACCGTGAAGATGTATGCGATCAATGTTATTGTAAACATTTCTTTAATTTGATCAATTTAAACCAGAATCAGACGTGGAGAACATAGATAAAGAGGATCGAGCAGAACCTGTGCAAGCACGACCTTTACATACATTTAAACATAGAACAATGACTCGTGTGTCTGCAGCTAAACTATACCCCGATCTACACCAGCATGTGGTTAAACAGTTAACAATATATAAAATCAACAAAAAATGTAAACTTATTCAAGCTCAACCTAGGGACAGTCTATGTTTTCTTAATGTTCAGTGTGTTTCTACATATTAATAACACGCTGTGTGTATGTGCACGCACTCATTGAGTGTGCACGCCACTGCTGTTTGTGTTCATTCTATGTGTGTGTGTGTGTGTGTGTGTGTATATACAGAAGAGTTGCTCCTTGAGATGTCTGTGGATTTCACGAGGAACTCCATGACTCCCCTTACTCTAAATATTGATCACTTTTGGCACTTTATAAAGTCTGTTTCTGCAGCTACTTACCTGTTTTAAAGAGGAATATTTTACAATAATTGTTTACACTATTGTATATACAAGTAAAAGTTTGTAGTTGTAACTTTACTTTATATTTACAAATATATACGTCATGTTTGTATAAAAATATTTAAATTCATGATTTATTTTGTTATTTTAGATTTCCTGTGTTTGTTTATACCATAACCTTTTAAACTCCAACCATCTGATACCTGAAGGAGGCTCTTGCCAGAAGAAGCAAGGCAGAAGAGGAGGCTCTGGCCAGAAGAAGCAAGGCAGAAGAGGAGGCTGTGGCCAGAAGAAGCAAGGCAGAAGAGGAGGCTCTGGCCAGAAGGAATCATGTGGCCAAACAAGGAAAGCAAGCTTGTGAAACCTTTGTCCAGGCAAAAAAGAAAAAAAAAGAATCTTTTTCAGTAAAACATGCTGTTTTTCTCCATGGTGTTTGAGTGCGTGCGTGTGTTTGTGAAACCCTTGTCAGGGCTAAGAAGGCTAATAAATGGTTTTCAGTGTAATATAATTAGTGTTTTGGTTCTTTTGTTGCTTTCTTATTGTAGCGTCATGCACCTAACACTTATTTGAGTTCACAATGACAGCGTCAGCGTTGCCCATTCTGATCCCTTGAACCCCCCAAACCCCCCCACCCGCGTCACCTTTTTCTCTAATGAATTTGCAGGTCTGAATATATATTTGTGATGTGATTTTATTGTTTTACAGCTTTAACTAGTAATGTTATACTTGTATAAAATGAAGTAGTTGAGAATAAAACTGACAAATTTATAGTAATAGAATGTAAATATTTATTCAGAAACTATGTACACAATATACACATAATTCAGATTTTGCTGTCACTATTTACTACGATTGAAGTAAAAATGTATAATAGTCAAAGGTGCTCCAAAACAGTTTAATCTATTCAATTCTTAAAATTTTTTTATGAGCTGCTTCACTCAGTTTAATATATATTTGTGATGTGATTTTATTATTTTATAGTTTTAACTAGCAATGTTATACTTTTCTGAAATCATGAATAATAAAAAGTTAATAATAAAACAGACACATTTATAGTAATAGAATGTAAATATTTATTCAGAAACTATGTACACAATATATACATTTGACTATATACTGTAAGCTCTGCATGGATGTTACAGGCAGAGCTTCGTACTCTTATGTACTCTCACATATGGCAAAGGTTCACCGCTAATGTCGACATGCACACGTGGGGCACATTTATTCAATGTTGATTTGAAAAAGATCTCTTTGACTTGGATGCGTCCATCAGGTTGATCTTCTTCAAGAATGGTGGGGCAGTTCAGTGCTTTCCACAGGCGTTCTTTCACACAGAGACCTAACTTTAGACTGTAAGGATGAGGTCTGCCAGAGGATGTTTTTAACATTGAATCCACTACAGCACGAGACATTCTTTGATGCTCTTCTATGCTGTGACCATGGATTATGAGGGGTTCCTCATGGGTGGTGTTCACCAGATGGACTGGGACTTTAGTTCTTGTGAGTTCTGGGCAAAACTCAGGAATCACAGCTTCGTTTTTAAGGAAGCGGCTCTCTAGATTTGTGTTTTTAACACCAGACTTGGTATGAGAAACACAAGATTTTGTGAGTGAAACACCTGGTTTGGTGCATGAACCCCTTGACTTGGAGCTGTACGTATGATCCAAACTGACTGCACGTGCCATCAGTGCAATGTTGTCAGACATGTACTGATCCTTCAGAGGGCCTGAAGGTTTTCTGGTCCTTCTCAGGTTATAGGTTGGACCAGTGACTGTACCATCTGCCCTTCGCTTTATAAGTGACATGACCGATTGTGTTCAGTTATATCAAGGGGATAGTGCTTTTTAAATTGCTTTAGTGTTTGTTACCACAATCTGGTTACCACAGTGAATGAACTTACCTTCATGGTGATTAAGGCAAGATACTCAGAGGAAAATGATGATCGTTTGATGAAATATCTCAGAGGATATCGCAGAGAAAATAAATGACCTTTCTCAAGTGTGATTTCTCAAGTTTTGACTCTGGTTGCTACGAACAAAACTGTGTTTACTGTCCGAGCATTGTTCAGCCAATCAAATGGCTTCCTCGGATTTTCATAAATAAACAGGGTTTTTGTATGGTCCTCATGTATATTTAAATGTAAACAACACGTGATGTCACCTGAAAGTTACATAACCAACACAGTTAAGCCAATCATGTGGCTTTCTGTAATTTTTAAATATAAACAGGGATTTTTTAGAGTCTTGAGATATATTTAAAAGTAAATGACACGTGATGTCACCTGGAAGTTACATAACCATGACTGTTCAGCCAATCAGGTGGCTTTTTGTAATTTTAAACATAAACAGGGTCTTGTAGGGCTCTTAGGATCATTTAAATGTAAATGACACGTGATGTCACCTGGAAGTTAGGTAACCAACCAATCACATAACGGCTTTGGATTTTTAGATATAAACTTGTTATTGTTATCATCATTTAGATGTAATTTAATGTAAATGTTAATATTAATGTATTTAAATAAACCTCAAGATTACATATAATCCAGTATATGTGTAAAAATCTCAAGGAGCCATTTTATTGGCTGGACTGTATTGTGTAATGTAACACAATGGTTCATTAACTCTGCATTTAATATTGTATCCAACAAAATATTTATAGTTTTAAAGAGAAAGATGTAAATTGTCTCATGAATAACTCACCATCAGGATGTTCTAAATCTGTATACATTTCTCTATTCGGTTCAACATAAGGAATTGAATTAAAAATAATGATAGTCAAAGATGCCCCAGAACGGTTTAATTTATTAAGTTATTTAAAAAAGTAGTTACAATTAAAAAAAACTATTATAATATAGTAATCAATGATGGTCCTGAAGCTCATGAAATCATACCTGCAAACTTGTTGCTTTTCGGCGACAATCGCCGATTTCATTGTCAATTTTGTCATTAACGTGAATCGAGTAGAACCGAAGAGTTTTTTTGAACCTATCTTTTGAAATCTTTGCATTACAGCCTTGTAATAAATATTTGTGTTAAAAAACGTGACCGTGTCACTTTTCTGTATCTGTGTTGCCCTACGTATCGTATCCTTTCGTCTAACAAGCGTATGTAAACTGTTTTTTAATTCCAGGGATCTGAAAGTGGGAGTTGTGTGAATGGATTTCCAGCTAATAAAGACAAAACTGTCTGCATAAATACCATAAAAAACTGAGTAGTCAGTGATGTTTCAGAACTGTTTGGTTTTTCACATTCTTCAAAATATCTTCTTTTGTGTTCCACAGATCTTCATATAAAGACACAGGTTTGGAACAACAGGGTGAGTAAATGAGGACATTTATATTTTTGGGTTAACTATTTCCCAGGTGAAATTACAGGAGAATAAGCAATACGGGTGGATGGGGAGATGGATGTTAAAACTTGTTTCAGGACAACACTTTTAAAACATATTTTCTGCTCTTTTGTAAATGTTTCCAAACAAATTTATTGATGTTGTTTTAGATTATTAATGAATCAGCCATTTTAAATGAATTGAGTTAATGACTATCACATTAAGATTTATCTTTAGGACTCTGACTTGTCGCCATCTATTGGTGATTTTAGTTTCTGATAAACCATTTCATTTTATATAATCCAAAATCTTTTATTCTTTCAGTTGTAAGTGCTGGTTATGTTGTACTTGAGACCGGTCTCAGATTTAAAGATCTTATTTAAGTAATAATTTGTGGATTTTATTATGAGTTGGGACTTAATGATGACTCGGGAATAAAAACATAAATTTCCTTGTGTCTTGTTTGATTCTTTGATACTTTTGTTACACTTACTGACAGTAGGAGAAACATGGGAGATTGTACTTCAATAAATCTGTTAACAAAATAAATACAAACTGTTTTATTAAGGTACTTCTGTGTCTGGTCTCAGACTTTAAATTATTTAAAGTCGTTTTGTTTTAGTAAAGGTCACAGACTTTATATTATCTTAAGCATTTTCTGTTTTTTAATTGTTAAATTTTTTACATGCACAAAATTTAAAATGTTTCAACAATGTAAAATATGTTAAAAGATGGGTGATAAAAAATGTTATGGAATATAAAACATTGTTCATATAAAATTCTACACAATAAATCAACCCAAATACTTCTTCTATTATTAATTAATTATAACTTTTTAGTGTTCTGGTCTTGATCTTGACTCGGAATATTTACAGAATATTGCTATCATCAATTCTATTTCTATTTAGATAAATTATTACGATTAGTACTTACATTATTTTGCCTTATAAACTGTTAACACTCTACAGTATATTTTTATGAACTTAAAAATTTTTATGAACTTTTATGAACTTCTAAAGATTGCATTTTATCTTTAAAAAAGATAATAAAAATATACTTTTATAACTACGAATATGGATATATAAACCATATATATATATGGATATATAAATATACGAATATTTCAGTGCTTCAACAGAAACATGGATACAGCCCAACACATGCTGAACATTCCTACATGGTCCTACATTTCATATTTAGATTACTCATTTTACAAGAAAGCACAAGAACTGTGTATATTTAACACAACTGTGAGGCTAAAGGAAATAGAATAAGCTCAGATTCAAACATGAATATCATAATCCATCCAGTGTTTATTTCACAGGAGTAGCTATCAGATCAGAAACATCATGAGCCCTGAGCACTTTCATTTCTCTCTGATATCCATTTAAAGAAATGTTTTACATGTAAATAAAGTATGTAAGACTTTATGGTCCTTTACATCTGTGAGTCAAAAACAAAATAAACGGATCATATATTTAGATAAAACAAAAGGTTTTTATTTCAAATAAATAAAATAAAACAAAGAATCAAACTCTTACCTCGACAAGATGACCACACATAATGTGAGAAGCTGTGGATGAGTTTTCATGAAACAGTTTCAGGTTGAATGATGGCAGCTTCGTTTGGCTCAGGGTTTGATGTCACAAAATGAAGTTCTGAAAGTTCTGTGTTTCTTTCACAAGTGCCAGCGGTGAGATGCCAAGAGCAGTTTGTTCTTTGTCTTGCCCCCACTTTTTTGTTTTGTATTTTATTCCACTGTTTTCCCCATGGTGAGTGTTTTTATTACTTAATTAAAATGTCTGTTACTTTTGTTAATTAAAAGTCTTTTGTTGATTCTATTCCTTTGCCTGTATCTGGGTTCTTCTGCAATCAGACCGTAACACTTTAGACACAAGATAATATATTTTAGAGAATTTTGGAGAGAAAAACTACTGGAGCACGTTTGAACACCACTTTAATTTTCTCTATTTTAGTACTTAATATGGTTTAAGAACTGTTTGGTTAGGATCATTCTTCTAAATATCTTTCTCTGTGTTCGGCCTAACAAATAAATGGATATGGGTTGGGAACAACAAAAGAGTGAGAAAGCCATGGCAGAATTTTTATTCATGGTTGAACTATCACCTAAACTCCTGACCCATAACTTTATATTAATTTAACTCAACAGTTTATGTGTGAAATGTTTGTTCAGTAATCGTGTTCTGTATCTTTATGGGGAGGAGTAATGACATCATGTGCTTCAGAAGTCACTGCTGGTTATCATTCAGATAAATAACAGTTTGTGTTCAACTAAAACATCCTCGTGCTTATCATCAAAATGATTCTGTTTTTATTTAGTTTGATTTATTCTTTAGTATGTAAGTATTCTATTTAAACATAAACTTTGTCTGTCTTGTCTATTATTCAATGGTGAAATGTTTTTAATATTTTAACATTTAATTTTGATTCTTGTTTTGTTTTCAAGGTTGTGTGTTTGCGACCGACATCACACCAGTCGACACAGAAGTTTATAGGACAGAAGGAGAAACTTTAACTCTGTCCTGTGAATATTCTTCAGCAAATAGTCTTCAGTGGTATCTCCAGCATCCCGGATCAGCTCCTGAATATCTTTTAGTCATTTTACAAGCTACAGGAAAAGTTTTACAACAGTCAGACATTGTGAATTTAGATCCTCGATTCTCTGGAAGATTGAATGAGAAGAAAATTCAAGTTTATCTGGAGATCTCTTCTGTTAAAGTCACAGATTCTGCTCTGTATTACTGCGCCCTGGAGCCCACAGTGACAGAAAACACAACAACACCATACAAAAACCTCCAACACAACAACATTGAACAAACACAACAACACTGAACAAACACAACAACACTGAACAAACACAACAACACTGAATGAATACAACAACACTGAACTAATACAACAACACTGAACAAACACAGCAACACAACAACACTGAACAAAAACCTCCAACACAACAACACTGAACAAATACAATAACAATGAAAAAAAAAAAAACACTGAACAAACACAACAACACTGAACAAACACAACAACACTCAACAAAAACCTCCAACACAACAAAACTGAATAAACACAACAACACCGAAAAAAAACTTACAATAAAACAAAAACAAACAAATACCTCAACGCTAAACAAACACCCCAATTGTAACAAAAACTGAACAAACAAGAGGAAACAATGCTATATACAGTAGGGCTGTGAGGGTTTTTTTATAAATATATCGGTACATAAAAATAATCTTTAAATATTTATATAAAATTCTTTGGCAAATCTATTTTTCTATTGAATCTAAATTAAACCATTATCATAACATTTCAGATCAAATATAGATTTTTTTATATAACCTACTTTTCCTAATATTCATCCTAAAAGAGACACAAAAGTGTGTCAGAATCTTAGAGGAGGAGCTTTGAGAAAACATACAGAACAGAAAAGTTAACACAACCACACACACCTCACATTTCTTCAAACATCATTTCATATTAACTAGTAATAATGTTCTTCTGCATCACACTTTTATTGCTTCTCATAGGTATTTACAATGAATATTTGTTTGTTAACATATCTGGTATTTAGTGTGTTAAATATGACATTACTACAAAAGATTAATAATCAAAACCAACAAAAATCGTTTTTGTTTTCAGAAAATGTTTTTGGAAACACCGTCACATCTCTCTCTTCTGAAAATCCTGTTCTGGAAGGAGAAATAGTGACTCTGTCATGTAACTACACTGGAAGTAATATAAATAGTTTTCAGTGGTACAGACAGAATCTCAACACAGCGCCTGAATATCTTTTACAAACTTTTGAGAATGCTGCTCCACAGCAGAAGGACCGATATCTTGCAAAAGCTGAAAAGAACAAGAAACAGCTGAATCTGGAGATCTCGAACACTGAAGTGACAGATTCTGGGATTTACTACTGTGCCCTGGTGCCCGCAGTAACACAAAACACATCAACACTGTACAAAAACACACTTATGATGCTTAAAAACTATATACACCATTCAATAGTTCAATACAGTTCAATACAGAATATTTACAGTAATATCTGTCAAGATTTATTCAAAGATTTATTATAACAAACCGATATTAAAACAGAGAGTGTATGTGGAGCTTTAATAGAGAAACACATAAAGACTTCTTCAAGATCTTCATTTAGTTTCTTCAGTACAGTCATGATGTTTCTGTGTTATCTGCTTCTGCTCTCAGTAATACAGGGTAAGAGGACATTTTCATAAAACTTTAGGACTAGATTTGGGTTTTGCCAGTAAATTCTCCATCTTTCATATAAATAATTTTTTGTCATTATTTTTCTAACATGTTACAGATAAATGTCTCACTCAGACAATCAGACCAATGCAGAATATTACTGTGAACACTATTAAGGGTGATAGAGTAATTCTCTCATGCACAAATGAAGGCACAACTGAAATAATTTATAAATATTATATATTATTTGTAAACAATAAACACATAAGGATGTGTGCACACATTATAGTTTCATTACAGGATAAGTTGTCAGCTTCTTTTGTCAGAGGGTGGAGCTCTTCAATGTTTCATATTAAAGAAGTTTCAGTAGAATTTAGATTTGATAATGTTTTACATCTGAGGGAGACTTCAGTTCAAGAATCATGTTTCCTGTAGTTGTGATTGTATTTTTACTGCTTAAGGGTGAGTAACACTTTAAATGCTTTAAGTTAAATTCAGTCTATTTCTCAGTAATGCTCTGTGATTGTCATGTGATTTTAATGAGGAGTTGAATAAGTTTTGTTCTTCTTTCACAGAAAGAGTTCATTCATACACAATAACATCAATCTCAACACAGAAGTCTGTTTTATCTGGAGAAAGTGCTGTTATCTCCTGCAGTTACACCGGTGTTAGTCCCAACTTCCAGTGGTATCGCCAATATCCCAGATCCAGACCACAATTCCTTCTCTTTCATACAGAGATCAATAATGGATCTGAACCCACTTTACGTCTCAGAGCGATCCCAAACAAACAATCCTCTCGTGTGGATCTGATAATAGATACTGTTGAGACCGAAGATTCTGCTCTGTATTACTGCGCTCTGCAACCCACAGTGACAGAATACCCAACAACACTCAACAAAAACCCCCAGCACAACAACACTGAACAAACACAACAACACTCAACAAAAACCTCCAACACAACAACTCTGAACAAACACAACAACACTGAACAAACACAACAACACTGAACAAACACAACAACACTGAACAAACACAACAACACTGAACAAACACAACAACACTGAACAAACACAACAACACTTAACAAACACAACATCACTGAACTAACACAACATCACTGAACTAACACAAAAACACTGAACAAAAACCTCCAACACAACAACACTGAACAAACACAACAACACTGAACAAAAACCTCAAACACAACAATACTTTACAAAAATCCTTTGTGATATAAAAGAAGGTTTTTAAAAGTTTGAGGATATGTAAAAGATTTATTCATCAATCACAAAAGCTTGCAGTATTACATTTGTTACGGTCTGTATCTGTGCTTTGTTAGAGACACAAGAAGTCATCAGTTTGTACAGATGTAGTATTCACTTCTACACCACTAGAGAGAGACATGTCAACAGAAAACATTTCCTTTCTTCATCAGTTTTCTTAAGAATTTTACTTTTTATCAAATGTTTTTATATGTTGGTGTTTATTTATGTGGATATTTTACTTTATTGTCATATTAAAGTTCTGTTTGTATTTAGTTTCTGTTCTCACTAGTAATTGTTAAACAGATTCAGAGTTCTAACAGAAACACAAGGTGGTTACAAAGCAGCAGTAAAAAGGAACAGTTGGTACTTTGTGCAAGTATGTCAATATATTAAGTGATGAGTGATCTTAAAGTACAATGAGTGAGGTTTGATAATATTAGGACGCTGAGTTGAGGAGTATGAAGATCTGAGGAAAATGACCTTGCACCGGAGGTGTGAAAACCCTGTTGTTTTACTTAGGATTTTATTTTCAATGTTTTTGAGACTTTTATGTCAATTTCGATGTCAATCTCATCTTTATTTATATAGCCTTTAAGACCAAATACATTACATAAAAGCAGCTGAACAACAATAATTAGTAAAACAGTCTGTCATAATGCTTAATGTAAGTTAAAGGCAATATATTATTGAATTCGGGGATGTTATCTCTGATCAGTTTAATGGTGTCTGTGCAATTCAATTTCAATTCGTTGATGTCCTCATTGTTTATTTAAAAAGTGTCTGTGTGTTCAAATTCAATCAAATCAAGGATATTACTGTAAATGAGGTGACCCCAACTGTGCAAGCCAGAGGTGACAGTTGCACAAAACCAGCGGAACAAACAATGGGAGAAACCAGGCTCAGTTGGGAGGCCAGATCTCCTCAGACCAGACGAATCAAGCAGTTCAAGTCCATGCTGCAGCTGAATGGAGATAAAACATCTGTGTGCTGTGGTCGTATCCTGATGATCGTCACAGGCTAGGTTTTTCGCAGGGGATTGGTATCCGTGGTGTTCTTGTCCTGGTCTTCGCTTTGTTCGAGGGCTGTAGGGAGCTTTTTCTATTTCCGGACCCAGCGCCGGTCCAGCCGGCATTCCCCATCAGCGTCCTCGGGTGTATCAGTGCGGGCAAGAACTCGGGTGCCCAAACCCACTAGCCCTAAGCTCGCACGGACTCAAGCACCCAAGGCCCCCCCTGTCACACCTATGACTTGTCCCCCGTAGTCTGGACTTTTTTTTCCTCCTCCTCCCATCCATTCAATGTTATTTTTATTATGTCTGTGTTGCCAATGTTGTATTCTGTTATGTGCGTGTGGTTGATGTCCTTGTTGCTGTCGTTGCATGCTGTGTCCCCTCGTACATGTTCCCCTTAGGGTCGCCAGGTGGCGCTCTTTAAGGGTGGGTATTGTCATGATCCGGTTCTTGTGAAAGATCTCTTGGTCATGTTTTTCCTGTTTATGGCAGAATCATGGCAGACCTGTGTTTCGTGTGAGTGTCACATGGCATTGTTTGTTATGACATGCCATGTTTTCTCTTGTCTCGTCTCTTGACCCCGCCCCCTTGTTATCCTGTCTGTCTTCCCATCATTGTTTCATTCCCCACACTTGTCCCGTGTCGTTATCCCTTGTTATTTCTCCCTATTTAAAGCCCTTGTGTTTTCTGTCCTGTGTTGTGGCATTAAACGTTGTACAAGTGTTACTTAGATCGTGTTCTTGTCTTGTCAGTGTTTTAGTTTAGAAGAATATTACCTTGTTTTGCGCCCCCTCTTGGGAAGTCTTTTGTTTGACCGTTCGTTGTGTTTTGTGTTACTGTTTTCCCCATCGTTGGTTTTTGTTTTCTGTTATTGCTGTATTAAAGTCTTGTTATTCCCCCCAACCGTGCCTGTATTTGGGTTCTCTCCTTCTCTTCATCGTCCTCAATCCTGAGATAGAAGTCCATGTCTTGTTGAAAATGCATCATCATTCTTTTTTTAATGCTAGCTGACATGTTTGAGCGCTATAAGCTGTCCTATGATCGCAAACAGATTTGTGTGAGAGTGCTTATACGGTCAGACGGTCATAAATAAAAAATACAATTGATTTCAAAATAAAAGCAGCACGGCTGCCTTTTTATAGGTTATTTGTTTCAGTCAAATAGCAAAGTAAGATTTCCGTTGACTCTCTTCATCAGACCTGGTCATCACATCGCCCAGAATTAACCAATTACTTCACGTGGGCTGGCCAAGGATATCTTGAGGGCCAGATATGGCCCGGGGGCCGTAAGATGCCCAGCTCTGTTCTAAGATGTTAGTGACAGCAATAGTCCCCAGCCAGTGAGTTTTAGACCCCTGCATTACATGAAAGCAATAAGGTGCTTGAGGTCTATGTGAAACTGTGCAAGAAAGAGCAGCGTGGCCAAGAATCGATAGAAAAAGAATAATATCATTGCAGAATAACAAAAAGAGTAAAAGCACCATTAAGTATTATTGTATACAGTATATTGCACCCTACAAAAAAATACTGAAACTGTATTACTGTTAAAAAGAATGCTGTTAAATCTTTTGAAAATCTGAATATATTTGGTGTGCAATCAAAAGAGCCACAACAAGAGTATCTGGAACATGTTTATTTATATGGCTTGTTTACATATATAAGGTCTCAGAGAATGTCTGTGACAAAAACAAATCCGATGATAACAGCCTCATTTTATTTAAATCTAGCATTATCTGTATATGCCAATCACCCGGCCAGAATCTCTATCTAGTTTTGGATGAAGGAGAGCAGAAGCGGCCCCAGAAGAGGACGCTCTTGGTGTCATTGTGGCGGATAAAGTATAGGAAGGGGCGGTCTGCCAAAAATCTCCTTTGTTTATCATCAGTAGATTCGCACCTGAAAGACTTCAGCTTTGAAGTTGGTTCACCAGTGCCCGCTTCTGCCTCTGTTCCTTGCTCATTCATGTACAAACCAGATTTGTGCACCACTTTGGACAATTTCAATGGTTTAGATGTCATGCCAGAAAAATCACATTCATCAGTAAAAGCATCTGTTATGCCCAGTTTCTTGAGAATCTTTTCCAGGTCATATGTACAGTCCATTTTCACTGGTGGCACACTGATTTTTATTTCGGTGGGTATTAACTTGTCTTCCTCAGTCCACTCCCGAACCTTCTCATGAGTGATATGATGTTCAATCTTTAACAGAAAGATATACAATTACTCTACTATGTATAACCACATCAAAATTTGTACCGGACAGAACAACATCTGAATCCATAGACATTGTTTCTTATATATTACCTTCTCCAGATTAAAGCTATTGGGGAGCATGATGAACATGCTGAGCTCTTTCTGCAGATAAGAGAGCTCCAGAATTTGCATGTCAGCTTCATGGATGTTAGCCATAGGAAATACACCTGTCTGTGTCATCATTTTAACCATCACGCTTTCGCACTTTAAAGCAGAGAAAAATATATGTTGTTTTCATTCAGTACAATGAAATAAAAAAAGTTAATTACATAGTTTTTGTTATTTGTATTTTCCGTGAGAAAATAAATGTTACATCTGACAAAATTACCTTGCTGGTGTGAAACTTTGATTCTTGTGACTCATCAGGATTGAATGGCTGATCCCAGGAACCCTTGAAGTACATAGTGCTTACAAGAGCAAGCAGTGTGTTTTTATCTATATCATGTGCATCCAAGAGACCTCCAATTTTATCTATAACGGAAACATAATAACATTTATGATATAGAAAATCAACCATTTGAAATCGTTTTTCAAGGAAACAATCATGATTGTCGAACACGTAAAAAATATTGCTGAACTGATGAATTAAATCATGCAACATTTGGGCAATTCCTAACCATGGAAATTTCAAGTTTTGACCAAAGGTTTTTGTAAAGTTATAACACAGATGTCAACATTTGGTTGTTTTATAACCCATATGATGACATTATTACTATTTTTAGCACATGATATTTATTGTGAAGTAAGGACTATTTTTAGGATTGTCACATACATAATGGTGCTCAAAAAGGGACTCAAAAAGGGAGAATATAATAATTTTTATGTTCTATAAGGGGCTATCCCGTGTTCATTTGTTGGATTTTTTTACTCTGGTTTGAAAATTTTAATTCACATAAATCTTAAGAAGTTTGTTGTCTCCCAAAAACTTTTTTGGTTAGGTCCATAATGTAGGTTTATTTAACTTTTTTTAAAACCATGTGCATGTAAAAGTACAAGCATTAAGTATTTGAAGAGATGCCCATGCCTGCCAGTAGTCATTAATGACATATTTGTTCTTTTTACTTAGTAGTGGGTTTCTTAATCTTTAAATTTCTATAGTTTTCTCTAATTCATAGGTTATTATACTTTTGCCTTAACAATTTTCAATTGGTGTTATTAGATTTAGATTTGAGGAGTACTAATATTCCGATTTTGTAATGTTTTGTTGCTTACTTTGAGTCTCTTTCTCCACCCAGTTGTTGATTTTGAGTCTTGCGTCGTTCGGATTTTCTTTGAAGTCCACAGATCGGAAGCCACCAGCACACCAGTCTTCACATTTATCAAGGTAATCCTAAAAATGTGTCAAGTAAACTTCATTACAGCTTTCCAAACCAGATATCAAGGAAGCAGGTGAAATCATTGAGTCAATATAAACATATGTCAATATTAATGGCATTAATAACAATCTCTGAATCCCTGAACAAAGAACAACACAAGTTTTGATCTTCAACTCACATCTTTAAAATCACAGCTTCTCTCCCCATAGAGACGATTAGCAAGGATCAGTTTGTAGAAGGGCGAGTCTTTGTTGATTGCCTCATAGAGATCATGGTACATAATTCTCATCTTGTCGAAGTGGAGAGCCTTGAGGAAGGAAACCATCACATCACCATAAGTGATTCAGTTTAAGAGGTTGTAAAAATAGAAATGTAATATATTATAATTTTAAACAAAACATAAGAAGTAACAGTATTTATCTGTTCATATTTTCTATCATGAGATTTATAATACTAATGTGTATAACTTTCAGGATTTTTTTTTTTAGCAAATTCTTGGTACAAAAGATCATTCCATTTACTGATTATATAATAATAATATTAAAATTTTATAGAAATTAAACTTACCCTCATCATTTGATTTTCAGTATTGCCTCTGGAACCCAGGACAACAAGGCCCAATGCAGAGGAGATGCTCAGAGGTGAGAAAAATTCATTGGTCCGTCTATTCTTACAGACTGCTTTCAACAGGTCAATGGAGAACTTTGTATTTGCCAGTATCACAGGGTATATAGACCTCATTTTGAAAGCCTGCAATGTAGTTATAATAAAATTATTGTTACATTTCTCGATCTAAACTCTACAACGTGGAAGGTAAAACCTTCCAAATTTGAATAAACAAATTAAATGATGAAAAAGGAAATGAAAAATTACTTCCCCTAATAAAAAAGGAGACTTGTAAAAAAATTCATAGCTAAAAATTCATCAAGTCTATAAATTGAATTTTTTCGAGAGTTATCTGATATTTCAGTCAACATTGCAGTTATACACAATCATTTATTCTTTGACAACATATTTATGTTGTGCAAGATTTTCTACGTTTGTAAATGTAGGGACCTTGTTGAGAAATCTACAATTTGAATCATAATTTGGTTCTACAAGGTTCTATCTCTGGGCCAATCAGCATTTTGAATGCACACAAAAGGACCAATTTGAAAGAGCTTTCTTTGTCACATGGTTGGGCTCCTGAGTAACAGAAAACACAGAACAATGTATGAAAGATTCCTCAAGGTGGACAGTTTTTGTTTTGTTCTGTTTTGTTGCTTTGTTGTATTTTTGAATACTATTAATAATATGCTAATCTCTCGTAAATGATTTTGACCTGTCCCACCTTCTTTGGAGAAAACATTTCTATACAACAATTATTGCATCATTTTATGTAACAATTATTGCAACAGTTGACACAGTATTACAACACGTATTTCATGTTTTAACAAAAAACTATAAGTGCTTTGAAAATGTATTGCTTTTATGAATGTTTTGTAGATTGAACCTTATATTACTGAGAAGAAATTACATTTTCAGAATCAGAAAGTTCTATACGTGTTTTATTTGTTCCAAAAATACCCATATGTTACTGTATTTTTAAATGTTACAATGAAAGAATCCAAAAGAAATTTGATTACATTACTTCCAAGTCAGCAGAGTCATGTGGTGATTGGCTAGATTTTTTTCAAAGAACTTCTTTAGCAAAAACTCTTATGATGTAATGGACAAAAAGTTTTATTTTGTGTCAGTGCATAATTTCATATGGTTAGGGAAGAAATGTTTAATTTTATTTACATTTTTTACCAAATTATAGATGGAAAAATACTTAAGAAAGAGTAAGATGTTTTATGTTAATCAGTGACTTAAATTGATGGCGAATGTATACCAATTCATATTGAACTTAAGTCTAAATGTGACCGGGTGCCAAAGGCCCTGCTATAAAATTCAAAATATGCCCATATGCCCCAGGTTTTCAACCTTTCATTTTTACCCCTGAATTAATTCTCATTGTTATCGGTTTTAATATATAGGTTGCAATTTTACAATTAAGGTGTAACAGGTGCAGACA
The DNA here is from genome assembly GCA_033220385.1 of Triplophysa yarkandensis. Taxonomy (NCBI): domain Eukaryota; kingdom Metazoa; phylum Chordata; class Actinopteri; order Cypriniformes; family Nemacheilidae; genus Triplophysa; species Triplophysa yarkandensis. The sequence goes on along the minus strand of CM065664.1, from coordinate 4,943,945 downwards.
TGATTTGACTTAAAAAATTCTTACAAAAATGTGCAGTTTAATCAGACGTATGTATGAGATCCACTGTAAATCTGACATGCAACCTGTTCCTTAAAACTTTTTTTAATAAAAGGTTTCCGTCTTTTTTTCATAAAAACAAAAAATCAAAAACATTTTATCTGGGCTAACCCATATTGGGCATGAAACCTTAAGACAAAACTTTATGAGATTCACTCAGACAGCCAACATGAAACCTACCTTTGCCACACATTCTTTTACCATCCGGTATTTTATACTTTAATGTTTGGATTGTAATTTTTGTATTAAGTAGGCTAATTTGTAAGTGCAACAGAATACATATATATGTATATGATATGTATAGGATATGAATCCTAGTCAAACAATACATGCAATCTCTAAAAACAGTAAAAATGTACCATTGATGATTCTGCAGCACACACACTGTTAATGTGTTACTGTGCTGAAAAGGTTGTGTAAGGCTGACACAAAACAATTATATTTAAAATTTAAGGGTGAACTTGAGATAGACTTACTGTACAATGTAATGCTTTGATGATGCTGTATGCTGGATGCTTCTTCTTCACTGTGAAATGCTTCGTAACAACTGCTATATTTTACACTCATATACATGCATGTACACTGACAGCCCACAAGCCAGATAAATAGTCACCACTGAATATTCATGAACTTCTATAGAATTCTGTTCTATATGTGACTATGTGTGTACCCATCTAGAAAAACTTGCCAGGTGTCTTTTTCAGATTCCTGTGATAAAAGGATTACTAGCTATTGTGAAATCTAGTAGGTCTGTGTTTTTTGGTAATAGATCCATTTGAAACTGTAATGTTATGCATCTTACGGAACGGGCCTTTCTTTATTCATTATTAAAATTAGTATGTTTTTTAATAGAAATAAGCATGTAATAAGCTCCAAACGAATGGAGGTTCAAACAGATTGCACTCTCGTGTGACAATACCGCCTTCGAATCGCATGTAGTATATATTACTCATCCTTTTTTTAAGTATCTTTTGTAGTCATCTATCACCGCCCAGGTCAACTTGGACAGTTCTTGGAAGAATTCGATATGCTCCTGTCTTCTTTTCTGGAAGATTGCACCCCTCTCATTGTACTTGGAGACATCAACATTCACCTTGGAAAATCCGTAGATGCTGACTTCGAAAACCTTGTTGCATCGTTTGACCTCGAGTGACTTTCCACGCCGGCGACCCTGGTAACGAGTCTGGTAACGAACTTGATCTTATCTACACACGCTACTGTTCTACTTGTCACGGCCAGGTAACCCCGCTGAATACATTCGACCATTTCATTATCACGTGTGATCTTGATCTGTCTTCACCAGACACGACACCGCCTTCCTCACTTGTAACTTACCGACGCAACATCCACTCGCTCTTTCCTACCACCCTGGAATCTGCTGTCTCCTCTATGCTCCCCACTCCAGACCAGTTCCCTTCAACTTACACTAACAGTGTCGTGGACTCTCTTTGCTCCACATTTACTTCCTGTTTAGACGATCTGTGTCCACTTGTATCTCAACCGGCCCGCGCAATCCGCTCCGTGGCTATCTGATATCCTCCGGGAACACAGGTCAAGGCTCAGGTCTGCTGAGAGAAAGTAGCGCAAATCAAATGATCCTACCTCTCTCTCTTTATCAGTCTCTTCTTTCTTCTTTCTCTGCTGAAGTCACGTCCCAGTTCTTCCACGCTAAAATTAACAGCTCTCCTGACTCTCGAACTCTCTTCAAAACTTTTTCAACTCCTCCCTCTTCTGATTTGACGGCTGATGACTTCGCGTCCTTTTTTGTGAAAAAAACCCACAGCCATCAGCGATCAGTTCTCTGCTCTGCCTTCACCAGACCATTCTTTGACTCCCGAGATCGTATCCTTCCACTCCTTCACTCTGCTAATTGAGGACAAAGTTGCCAAGACCATCGCATCTAGCCATGTGATGTCCTGTCCGCTGGATCCTATCCCCACCCATCTCCTTCAGGCTATCTATCCATTCGCCACTGTTGGAAACTGTTGACACGTTTCCAACAGTTTTCAATGAAGCTACCATCACCCCGCTGTTAGAGAAACCCACCCTGAATCCTACACTCCTGGAGAACTACAGACAGATATCCCTCATGCCCTTCGCTGGTATAAACCCTTGAGCGTGTCGTCTTTGACCAACTCTCCTCCTTTCTCACGCAGAACAACCTCCTTGACCAGCCGGGCTTCAAGAGTGGGCACTCCACGGAAACCGCTCTGGTAGTTGAAGAGCTTAGGCAAGGACAACCTCTAAGTCATCAGTTCTCATCCTGTTGGAGCTTTCTGCGGCATTCGACACTTTCAACCATTGCATTCTCCTTTCGACACCGAAGACCATGGGCATCTCTGACACAGCACTCCAGTGGTTCCAGTCCCACCTCTCAGGTGAGTCCTTCAGGGTATCCTGGAGAGGTCAAGTCTCAGAATCGCAACATCTCAACACTGGCACACCTGAGGGTTCAGTGCTTGGGCCGCTGCTCTTCTCCATCTACATGCCTCGCTGGGATCTGTCATTCGGAAGCATGGATTTTCTTTGCTATGCAGACGACACGCAGCTGCACTTAGCGTTCCACCCTGAAGACCAGACAGTATCGGCACGTGTCTCAGCATGCCTGATTGACATTGCTCTCTGGATGAAGGACCACCATCTTCAACTGAATCTTGTGAAAACTGAACTTTTTGTCATCCCCGCTGACCTGAAGATCCGCCACAACCTCTCTTTCGGACAAGGACCGTCCGTCATAGAACCCTCCAGGACAGCCAGAAATCTGGGAGTAGTAATAGATGATGAACTTACTTTCAAGGATCATGTTGCGAGTTCTGTCTGGTACTGGGGATATCTTCTCTACACGATCATCAAAGACAAGGCCTTTCCTCTCTGAGCATGCTGCGATAATCCTAGTGCAGGCCCTAGTCCTCTCTAAGCTGGATTTCTGCAATACTCTACTTGCGGGACTGCCGACTTCCACCACCAAACCTCTGCAGATGATTCAGAATGCGGCGGCAAGAGTGATCTTCAAGGAACCTAAAAGAGTACACGTAACACCTCTCTTCATCAGGCTACACTGGCTCCCTACAGCCGCTCGCATTGAGTTCAAAGCTCTCCTCATCGCCTACAAAACCACCACAGGTATAGCACCCCCCCACCTTCATTTACTGATACAGACATATGTTCCTTCCAGATCCGTTCGCTCAGCGAATGATCGACGTCTGGTGGTACCGACCCAAAATGGTAAGAAATCTCTCTCATGCACCTTCTCTGGGTCAGTTCCACGATGGTGGAACGATCTGCCCGTCACAATGCGTCTGTCAGACTCTGTCTCCATCTTCAAAAACCGCCTCAAAACCCATCTTTTCCGTTTCCACCTAACCAACAAATAAACCTACTACTAATAAACCTCCTTTAACATCCTCACTCTTCTTTTAATAAAAAGTTAGTTACCGCCTGTTGTATATGCTTCTTTTGTAAACTTCATTTGCAAGTCGCTTTGGATAAAAGCATCAGCTAAATGACAAAATGTAAATGTTAATGTAAAAACGCATGTGTTTTAAAAAAGCTGGCAGAGTTTGTGCACAAAGAAAGCTCAGAGAAACAGGCTTTTGGGAATGTTAAAGAAAGATAATAAAGACAGAGCACCCACCACATGTTTTTACTGTACTCATTTCTCAATAGAAAATAAAAAGGTTTATGAAGTAAAAATTAAACTTACTTTAACCAGCGTTTCGGCTACCAATTTGAGTTTGACACTTGACCATCGATCACTGGTCCCTCTTCCTTGGAAGTAGACACCTCTACCACAGGAGTAGGAGCGGTACTTTCACAGCAGCAGGGGAATCCAAGCAGCCTTCTTCTCCAGCAACACAACTCAACCCAGCAGAAGCCAACTTTGACATCGGAAACTGGGAGCTCTTAGTCATCTAGCTAGCTTTGGAAGAATGGAGGCATTGTCTGGAGGGAGCTCATCACCCCTTTCTAGTCCTCACTGATCATAAAAACTTTAAATACTTACGTGGGGCAAAAAGACTTAATCCCAGATAGGCTCGTTGAGCCTTATTCTTCACACGTTTTAACTTCTCCATCTCCTACCGTCCGGGATTAAAGAATTTTTTATCCAGATATAACTCTCCCGAAACGGTTCTAACCGAATCACTCATAATCAGCCCCTTTACTTAGTCTATAGAGACTCTACCTCCTTCCAAGGCCTCCAAACAAGCTCCGCAGGTTGCCCACCAGGCTCACAATATATTCCCAGGACACGGAGCACTCCACTCATCCACTCAGCTCACCCTTCTGTAGGAACTGACCACCCAGGGTCAATGAAACCCTCTCGTTGCTACGGGAACGCTTCTGGTGGCCCAACATAGCATCTGATGTCAGAACCCACGCCATCTTCCAGCTGGAAAACTCCTTCTGTGATTTTGTCACAGATCTGCCACATTCGAATAACTGTACTTGCATCCTAGTAGATATCCTAGCTCACTCACCCAATCACAGCGCACTCCATAACCCGAATACTAATCACTCATCCACTCATGTAAACCTCACACTCACTCGGTGTCCGGTCACATTCGCATTAAGTTTAACCCTAAGCTTACCACCAGGACTCCATTCCCTGTCTCCAGCGTTCCAAGATTGTCTCCTGTGTTCCTCGTCTGTATGTGTTTCACTTACCTGCATGTTCTCCGCTTCATTCTCCAAGAAGGACTGTATTCCATTTATCCATAACTGTTATTGTATCAATTGTGTCTAATAAAAATCACCTTTTGTTATAATCTGTCTCAGACCTGTCTGTCACGTAACAGTCAGAACAATGTGTGTATTTTTCCAGTTTTCAGAAAATAGGCAAAAATGCAAACTCAAAAATTATTCAAAAAATAATAATTAATGTTTTAAACGCTTCTCATTCAAACAATACATAAGCAATTATAAAAATGTCGTTTTCAGTCATTAGATATCAGGCCAGTTTTTCAATACCCTGATAAAAACATATTTGTCATGTAAATATGAGTGTGAAAAAAATGAAATATCTGAAATGTTTGCCTGAGATTTTCCATTTGTACTATTTCCATTATTGTTGTTGTATATATGTCCTTAACTTGTTTTGTGGAAAGGTACAATAAATACATTTTAATAATTCCATCACATATTCAGGTCTGGAAATTTGACTAACACAATGTGACACACTTATACAATTTTCTTTTTTTGGGGGGGGTTACTCTTGTTAAAATGGTAAAGTAGATACATGCATTCACACATACAAGTGTGTCTTCTACGGAAAGTATTTCATCATCAGTAGAGGATGGGTAATTGTTCAAGAACAGTCTGAGGAAATATGTGTGTTGAAATTCTCATCAGATGTTGAACAATGTGCTGATTTAAATGTGATATCAGAAGTGTTCTCATTCTTCTACACATAACTACAGTACAGTACAGTAGGCCTGTTTTTTGTTTTAACCACATTAAAGGTGTTTATGATTTAACCTTATATAAAATAATTTTCTTTTTCAGAATATTTTCAACAATTTGCAATGCCATGTTTCGAAGCTTCAGGCCTGTTTCTTAGATCATTGTTAAAACACGGGCAGGTTTTAGCACCATTTTACTGTGCCATGCTAAAATGCCCTCATGGTTCAACTGTTTTGACTCAAACACTATGAAATCACACTCTCTTAAGCCTGTAGAGTAAAGTGCATGTAACAACTGGTTAATGATATGAATATTTTTAATAAATAAGTAATAAGCAGGTGTAGTGTTGAAGAGGGGGAGGAGTCAGTGTGTGTGGTGTCAGAGGGCAGAGATCGGTAATGAGACAGCTGTAGGGAAAAAGCTGTCCCTTAATCTTGTGGTCCTTGTCCGAAGGCTCCTGAAGCTCATCCCAGAAGGCAGGAGGGGGAACAGTCTACGAGAAAAGTCCTTGAGGATGCTGCGAGCTCGACAAAGACAGCGTTTTCTCGGGATGTCCGCAATAGCTGGAAGGGTTGTCCCTGTGATGCGTTGGGCAGTTTTCACCGACCTCTGCAGTGAGATTATGAGATTTTATTGAATAATATTCCAAGCCTATATTATAAGATAGTGAATTGTTGCCTGTATAAAATAAGTCCACCCCCTGTCATTGAGAGATGTTGACATTGTGAAGCAATTATATTCATTTAGTTTTTTTATGGAAAAATTTAATCGGTTTCTAGGTTGCTGTTAATGGTTGCTATGAGCGTGGATTAATTCATGAAGATCATGAAATAGTGATTGGTTCCCTGAATAAAATGAGATCACCACCTTGTCTCTATGACACTGTAGTTTTATAATAACAGTCTATGGGCCTATTATAAGTCTCTGGGAAATGTAGATAGTTCTAGACCTCAGGGGCACATCTGAAGCCCCATTGTGAAGTATGTTTTTACAGAGCCTTCCAATGTGGTGACTTACATGTTTCTAAAGAATCCACAGTCAGATTTATGATCCTTCAAGATTTAAAAAAATGTTGGTTGCTGTAACGCCTCAGGGGTACAACTTACACCTCATTGTAAAGTATGATTTTTTAGAGCTTACCAGCCTCTTCAAATCTGAAAAACCACCAAAAATGTTATAATTTTAGAACAGTACTAAATTTACAGTACGGTTTACAGTATTAACAGTATAAAGTATGATTTTTTAGAGCTTACCAGCCTCTTCAAATCTGAAAAACAACCAAAAATTTTATAATTTTAGAACAGTACTAAATTTACAGTACGATTTACAGTATTAAACAGTAAAGAATGTAGAACAGTAGTACATTGAAATTATTACTTCTCATACAGATTTCTTCATTTAGGTAAAATAAATGAATTGACTCAACCATAACACAAAACTGCACATGTGGCTTACAACATAAAATCCTGTTTTCACTTGATTTTCTGGCTTAACTGAGTCAGAACAAAGATTACATATCAGTTTGAAAGGCCAAACTAAAACAAACACCATAGAGGTTTGAACTGCAGAGCAATTTCCATCTCAACATAAATTCTGAAGTTATTTTTGAATCCCTGCCAAGCCGTATCCACACGAAAATAGTTTACCTGTACAGCCCTCTTTTCACGATTAAACAATTGATACGTGTACACTTAAGATGAACTAAACTTTGATACGTAAAATCTTCTTTATGACAAATCTCTTCATTTACATACATTGAGCTGCTGTTCGGGTGCCAACCGCATGGGCTGCTGGATGTCCCTAGGGAGTCCTTTCATATAAATAATTTTTTGTCGTTATTTTTCTCACATGTTACAGATAAATGTTTCACTCAGACAATCAGACCAATGCAGAATATTACTGTGAACACTATTAAGGGTGATAGAGTAATTCTCTCATGCACAAATGAAGGCACAACTGAAATAATTTATAAATATTATATATTATTTATGCATATTAATATTGCAAACAATAAAGACATAAGAAAGTGTGCACATATTACAGTTGCATTACAGAATAAGTTGTCAGCTTCTTTTGTCAGAGGGTGGAGCTCTTCAATGTTTCATATTAAAGAAGTTTCAGTTGAATTTAGATTTGATAATGTTTTACATCTGAGTGAGACTTCAGTTCAAGAATCATGATTCCTGTAGTTGTGATTGTATTTTTACTGCTTAAGGGTGAGGAACACTTTAAATGCTTCATTTTAAATTCAGTCTATTTCTCAGTAATGCTCTGTGAATGTTCATGGATTACATTTGACAATTTTAATGAGGAGTTTAATAAGTTTTGTTCTTCTTTCACAGAAAGAGTTCATTCATACACAATAACATCAATCTCAACACAGAAGTCTGTTTTATCTGGAGAAAGTGCTGTTATCTCCTGCAGTTACACCGGTGTTAGTCCCAACTTCCAGTGGTATCGCCAATATCTCAGATCCAGACCACAATTCCTTCTCTTTCATACAGAGATCAATAATGGATCTGAACCCACTTTACGTCTCAGAGCGATCCCAAACAAACAATCCTCTCGTGTGGATCTGATGATAGATACTGTTGAGATGGAAGATTCTGCTCTGTATTACTGCGCTCTGATGCCCACAGTGACAGAAAACACAACAACTCTCAACAAAAACCTCCAACACAACAACACTCAACAAACACAACAACACTCAACAAAAACCTCCAACACAACAACACTGAACTAACACAACAACACTCAACAAACACAAATACACTCAACAAACACAACAACACCAAACAAACACAACAAAACTGAACAAACACAACAACACTGAACAAACACAACAACACTGAACAAACACAACAACACTGAACAAACACAACAACATTTAACAAGAACTTGCTTCCAGGTTTTGTTTTACTTAAAAACATAAAAATATGAATAATATTATTGTGCTGTAACGCTTGTGTTATAACACACGTCAGATAACAAGAGAGAAGATAGAAACTATTGAATTATTGTTCATTTGATTAAATCCATGTCATATTTGCATCTGTAATAACGTCGAAAAATGTTTTAATTTCATGGAGCATCCATAATTGTTTCGTGTTTGACCTATCAGATCTCTTGAGACTTTACTTTTTAAGAAAGAGAATTTAAGATAATGAAGATCATCTTGAAATGTTTGTCAAAAAGGTTTAAAAATCTGCTTGTGCTGCTCAAATGAAGTTGTGATGTGACTGATTTGTGTGTTATTGACAAAATGAAGTGTTTTAAATACTCTCTTGTGTATTTACTTCTGTAATGTCAGGTAAACCGAGAATATTTAAGAATATGTTTAATGTCATTGTGAAAATAAATCACAAGAGGTCAGACTTCACCGTCAATGAATCCAGACATGAAGAGCTTCTAGAATTATGTTCAATGCACTTTCTTATTCTTGACAGATATTATTTTGATGTTTAGTTTGTGGCTAATTTCTATCTCAACAGGTAAGATCATGTTGGGTTTATACTGTATATTGTGTTTCATCTTTGTAGTGTTTTATATTTTCATCTCCTTCTCTCCATTATTTCTCTTTTCTTTTCCTATTAGATGATATCTCTAGTTTTATAATAGCATCAATATCTCATGATGAATTTGTGTCACTTTGTCCTTTATTTCTAATGGATCAGGTGGTGTAGATACTCTCCTTTAATACTCTCAGTATTTAACATCCAGACCAGAGTTCATGTTTCTGAGAAATAAAGTTTAGTTAAAACTGATCTTGTAATTATTGGAGTTTATATTAAAATAAATAAGAAGAAAACAAATGTTTATCTTGAGATGTCCTTCACTGCATTCACTGATTCTACTCAAAAAACACACATTAAATACACAAATACTGCAAAAACACAAAGTAAAGGTAAACTGTTTACAACCAGTGAAACTTTCATTGTCTAACCCTGTATGTCTTCATTTTAGTTGTATTGGATAAAAGCTTCTGATAAATGAATAAATAATTATGGGAAGTTTTCTATAGGAGGTTATGCTGAAATGTGGGAGGAGTTTATCTGACATTTATCTCACATACACTCTTTAACTTAGTGTCAGCAGTGTGAAAATGATTTCTCTTTGTTATCTACTTGTGTTATTGGTTATTCTAGGTAAGTAAGATGATCTTATTGTGATATATTTACTGCAAATATAACCCTGCAGTAGTTTGACAGATAAATATCTATGAGATCTGTTTGAATTAAAGTCTGTATGGTTTTTATTCTCAATTTCAGAGATTTCTTCCGGCCAGATAATAAAACCATTACAGAATAAAACACATGTCACAGAAGGAGAAACAGTCATTCTCTCATGTAAATATGAAGGCCAAGTAAACAGTTTACTCTGGTATCGACAATATCCAGAATCCAGACCTGAATTTCTGCTGCTTGTCTACGAGTCAAACAGTGTAATACCTGCAGATCCTCCTTTCCCAAGACTGAGCGCTACAGTAAAGAAGATGGAGAAACAGGTGAATCTGAAGATCTCATCTGCTTCAGTCACAGATTCAGCATTATACTACTGTTCACTGCAGCCCACAGTGACTGAAAGATCACACATCCTGTACAAAAACACCTCTGTTCTTATGATCTCAATCTACTGTATGATCTAAAATAAGAGAAAGTAAATGACATGATGTACTACAATCTAAAGAACAGGTTATATACTGTATATATCAAATGTTCAGTGTTAATAGTGTAAACCCTCAGATGAATGGGATAGATGTAGATGAACAATAGAGGACAATGTTAGTACACATGTGAAACTGTTCCATTAAACTACTGAAGATAATATGCAACTCAATATTTCCCTTTATCTGCACAATGGAGATATTTGTTTGACCTCTAGTGTTGAAAATAACATTCTGTGAATAATATTCAGAAGACTTTAACATGTCAATGCTTCATGTGTATAACAGGAGGATCTGTAGATCTGAAATGTTTCTTTATGATTCACTAAATAATGAATCACATGTACTAATAGAACTGATAGGATGAGAGGGTGTTCATGTCACAGACTTTACCCTCATTTATACACTTTATAACTTCAGCAAAAGCTATTTCTTTTCTTTTTTTCTGTAAACTTTGATTCATGAAGACAGTTTTATACTTTACTGATAAACATCAAGAGATTTATCATAATCATTATCTTAACAGTTTCAGGTAAAGTTCAGGACAGAAGTAATAGTATCTCTTTATAATGTGAATACTTTTCGGCAGTGAATTCATACATTTTTAACATAGCTTTTTAATAAAATTCCAGAGAAATTGTGTAAAGAAATTATTTAATCATGTGGCGGTGATGTACAAGATTTACTCAAGAAATACAACAATTCTTTGGGAAAAACAATGACTAAACAAATAAACTATACATCACCATCAAGTGCATTAAACAACACAACTGTGTTAACTAATTTAAAAAAAGAATATGTGTAAGAAGGACTTATATTTAACCATATTGTAGGAAATGTCACAGATGAGTGAGATTAGATATTAGATTGCCATCTGATGGATTATTATACAGATCATGATGAGAAAGTTCTTAAAGGTTTAAAATCATTTTCATTTGAACTAAAACAAACTGAGGTTAGCTAATGTTTTAATTCGGATTTAAATACTGCAAATAGACATCAAGGATGACTCGTGTATGATCTCACATTATATCTAGTATTCAGACATCTGTCAGATGGTTTTCAAGAGGTGGAGTTTATGTAAAACCCAGAGAAACATGACAGATCACTGAGACAACAGTATGTGTTTCATATGAGCTCATGAAATCCTCCTGTACAATCATGCTGTGTCTTTTGCTTTTTCTGTGGTCTTTATTAAGTAAGTACACTATTTTATCATATGACAATATCATTTAATATTCTTTTTTAGTTTGGTTTTCAAATTCACTTAATCTTATCTTCATCTTTTTATACACAGAAATCAGTTCTGGAATCACTATCACACAAGTTAAAACTGAGATGTCTGGAGTAGAGGAGGAAAATATAACTCTCTCCTGTAACTACTCATCATCTTCAGCAGATAGTCTTCAGTGGTATCTTCAGTATCCTGGATCAGCTCCTGAATATCTTTTAGTCATTTCACATGACACAAGAAAAGTTGTACAAACATCAGAAATTGTGAATCTAGATCCTCGATTCTCTGGAAGATTGAATGAGAAGAAAACTCAAGTGTATCTGGAGATCTCTTCTGTTAAAGTCACAGATTCTGCTCTGTATTACTGCGCCCTGGAGCCCACAGTGACAGAAAACACCACAACACCATACAAAAACCTTCGACACAACAACACTGAACTAACACAACAGCACTGAACAAACACAACAACACTGAACAAACACAACAACACTGAACAAACACAACAACACTGAACAAACACAACATCACTGAACAAACACAACAACACTGCACTAACACAACAACACAACAACACTGAACAAACACAACAGCACTGAACAAACGCAACAACACTGAACTAACACAACAACACAACAATACTGAACAAACATCCAAAACAAAAACACAGAACAAACACAACAACACTGAACAAACACATAAACACTGAACAAACACAACACTGAACAAACACAACAACACTGAAAAAACACAACAGCACTGAACTAACACAAAAACACTGAACAAACACAAGAACACTGAACAAACACAAGAACACTGAACAAACACAAAAACACTGAACAAACACAACAACACTGAACAAACACAACAACACTGAACAAACACAACAACACTAAACAAATACAACAACACTGAACAATCACAACAACACTGAACAAACACAACAACACTGAACTAACACAAAAACACTGAACAAACACAAGAACACTGAACAAACACAAGAACACTGAACAGACATAACAACACTGAACAAACACAAGAACACTGAACAAACACAAGAACACTGAACAAACACAAGAACACTGAACAAACACAACAACACTGAACAAACACAAGAACACTGAACAAACACAAAAACACTGAACAAACACAACAACACTGAACAAACACAACAACACTGAACAAACACAACAACACTGAACAAACACAACAACACTGAACTAACACAAAAACACTGAACAAACACAAGAACACTGAACAAACACAAGAACACTGAACAGACACAACAACACTGAACAAACACAAGAACACTGAACAAACACAAGAACACTGAACAAACACAAAAACACTGAACAAACACAACAACACTGAACTAACACAACAACACTGAACAAAAACCTCCAACACAAGAACAGTGAACAAACACAACACTGAACAAACACAACAACACTGAACAAACACAACAACACTGAACAAACACAAAAACACTGAACAAACACAAAAACACTGAACAAACACAACAATACTGAACAAAAACCTCAAACACAACAATACTTGACAAAAATCCTTTGTGATATAAAAGAAGGTTTTTAAAAGTTTGAGGATATGTAAAAGATTTATTCATCAATCACAAAAGCTTGCAGTATTACATTTGTTACGGTCTGTATCTGTGTTTTGTTAGAGACACAAGAAGTCATCAGTTTGTACAGATGTAGTATTCACTTCTACACCACTAGAGAGAGACATGTCAACAGAAAACATTTCCTTTCTTCATCAGTTTTCTTAAGAACTTTACTTTTTATAAAATGTTTTTATATGTTGGTGTTTATTTATGTGGATATTTTACATTATTGTTATATTAAAGTTCTGTTTGGATTTAGTTTCTGTTCTCACTAGTAATTGTTAAACAGATTCAGAGTTCTAACAGAAACACAAGGTGGTTACAAAGCAGCAGTAAAAAGAACAGTTGGTACTTTGTGCAAGTATGTCAATATATTAAGTGATGATTTATCTTAAAGTACAATGAGTGAGGTTTGATTATATTAGGACGCTGAGTTGAGGAGACTGAAGATCTGAGGAAAATGACCTTGTACCGGAGGTGTGAAAACCCTGTTGTTTTAATTAGGATTTTAATTTTCAATGTTTCTGGTACTTTTGGGGGCCTTTAAATGCTCAGAAACTCTTGAAAATTGCACAAACGTCAGGTCCCATCGCTATTGGGACATTACAAAGGATAGGACAGGGTCGTTGGAGGGATGACAAAGGATAGGACAAGGGCGTTGGAGAATGGCATCTATGTTAATATTGGTCTGTTATCTCTCCAGTCCGTATCCAGATCAGATGACATTGCAGTCACCAGGATCCAGTGAGTATCCAGACCTGATGGTGGAGCAAGGACACCTACGGCCCAGAAGGACAGCGGAGGCCAGGATGACTATTACCCCAGATGTAGATCCCTCACCAGACCTTGCCTCAGACGACCATCGGGATGGGACCGCAGGAGACAGATGATTTTTTTCGACCTAGCTGCAGCCAGGAATTGACCAACTAGTTAAAATCTAGTCAGGGGAAAACTGGCTCCCCAACTGCGCCTAGCTTTCCCCCAAGCCACTACAGCCAGGCTATAACCGGATCATAGGGACATTGCATTAAGCCGGAGTCAGTATGTATTAGGACCAGATGGTGGGTCCGGAACTAGATAAGCCCTCTACAGCCCTTGAATGAAGTGAAGACCAGGACAAGAACCCCTGCGAAGACCTCGTCTCCGACGATCATCGGGATACGACCACAGTACAGAGATGTTTCATCTCCATTCAACTGCAGCATGGACTTTAACTGCTTGATTCGTCTGGTCAGAGGAGGTCTGGGCCCCCAACTGAGCCTGGTTTCTCCCAAGGTTTGTTCTCCAATCTGACACCGATGGAGTTTTGGTCTCTTGGCACTGTCGCCTCTGGCTTGCTTAGTTGGGGTCACCTCATTTACAGCGATATCGTTGACTTGATTGAATTTGAACGCACAGACACTTTTAAAGTAAACAAAGTGGACATCAACGAATTGAAAATGAATGCACAGACACTATTTAAACTGAACAGAGATGACATCCCCGAATTCAATAATGTAATGCCTTTAACTATCATCAATCATTATGACACACTTTTTACTAACCAATGTTGTTAAGCTGCTTTGATGCAATATATTTGGTCTAAAGCGCTTTATAAATAAAGGTGACATTGACAGTCCTGTATATAATTTTTGAATATGAACGAAATAAAAAATAGAAATGTTTACATTTTGTGCGAGAGTCATATCCAGTCACTTCATTTCATCCCCCTCCTTCATCTATCACTTAACTAACAGTGCCAACCCCCCCCCCCCAAGGATATGTAATGCCCAATTCATTCAATATCGTGATGAATTTCATGGACTGGCAGTCCTTACCAAATTATGGGGTGGCAACACATAGTGTATGGCTTGGTAAGACAATGTCCATTTCTCTCAAATATCGTCTAGGTTACTATTGTAACCCCGGTTCCCTGATGGAGGGAACGAGACGTTGTGTCGAAGAACGACAGTATGGGGTTCGCTCTTGAGAACCAATCGACTCTGACTTTGTTTAAAAGGCCAATGAAATTTGGCGAATGAAATTTGCATGCCATGCCCCGCCCCGGACATCCGGGTATAAAAGGGGAGACGGCGTGCTCATTCATTACCTTTTGTGCTGAGGAACGTAAGGATGACTCACGATCGCTGCAGCGAGTAGCACAGCGACGTGGCACGAAAGGACACAACGTCTCGTTCCCTCCATCAGGGAACCGGGGTTACAATAGTAACCTAGACGTTCCCTTTCTGTCGGTCTCTCGACGTTGTGTCGAAGAACGACAGTATGGGGTTCCTATGTAACACGCCACGTCGCTGTGCTGCGTCACGATCTCTAGCGGAGCGACCCTGACAGGCTCGAGCGGGTCCAACGGTCTGTGCTTCTACGCGAGAGCGTAACCTTCCAGTGGGGAAATGGTAACACGTCCCAGAGCTTTTTGACAAAAAGGTGAGAGGTAACTTACCACCGGTCTCCACGGGCGACGGCCTTCCTATCTCTACAGCGAGATAGCCGCCCGACCGTGAACTGCACTGGGAAACGCGGCCCCTTCAAGGAGGGAGTGCGTTACGGAGGCCACATCCTACCGTAGGGAGGTTAACATGTGGAGATGTACCAATGGTCTCACCTGATAAGGGCAGAACTCATGGAAAAAATTAGTGTGCATTGCTACCTGTATTTTGGGAGCACCACGTGAGGGAGATCACACATTCACCTAATGGGGAATTCTGGTGAAGGAATTACATCATACGGGGCCACCCCTGAGTGGGGGAGCCACTACGTACGGAGCACTGGCTGAAGAAAGGGGCTCACCTGAAAAGGGGCAGCTCACTCCGATGTTCAGCCTGGTTACAAGGTCCGCTTCGCCCGGCCTGTTACCATGGAGGTGCTGAGTGATGGAATTAGGTTACCTGTACTCGCCTGTAGGGGAAGTAGAGAGGTAGATTAGAGCACTGAACTCACCTGAAAAGGGAAGAAGGCTCTTTCGCAGGCGTACGCCCGGCCAGTGGCTAGTTCTACCTGCGTAAAACCCGAGCTGATACTGGTTCCACCCCGAGGTTATAAAACCTTGCAAAGGTGTTGGACGTAGCCCAACCCGCAGCTGTGCAGATGTCTGCCAGAGAGGCGCCCTGAGCCAAAGCCCACGAGGAGGCTACACCCCTAGTAGAGTGAGCCCTCACTGCGAGCGGGCATGGCAGGTTCTGGCATCGGTAAGCCATGGAAATGGCATCCACGATCCAGTGTGCCAATCTCTGTTTGGAGACAGCTCTCCCTCTTTGCTGACCTCCATAACAGACAAAAAGCTGCTCAGAGCTCCTGAAGCTCTGCGTGCGTTCCAGGTAGAAGCGTAACGCTCGTACCGGACACAGCACTGAAGGAGTTGGGTCTTCCTCCCCTGTGGGGAGCGCCTGCAGGTTCACTACCTGATCCCGAAAGGGGGTGGTAGGAACTTTGGGCACGTAGCCGGGTCGGGGTCTCAGGATAACGTGAGAGTTATTCGGCCCGAACTGTAGGCACTCGTCGGACATGGAGAGTGCATGTAGGTCCCCTACCCTCTTGATAGAGGCGAGCGCTACTAGGAGTGCTGTCTTCCCCGTGAGACGAGGAAGGTCAGACTCTACTAGGGGCTCGAAAGGAGTCTCGGAAAGGCCCGCTAGGACCACATCGAGATCCCAAGAGGGTATGGAGCGCGGACGCGGGGGATTAACCCGCCTAGCACCCCTGAGGAACCTTGTGACCAGGCTGTGCTGTCCGAGAGACTTACCCTCCACCAGCTCATGGTGTGCGGCAATCGCGGCAACATATACCCTGAGCGTAGACGGCGAAAGGCTGTCCTCTAGTTTCTCCTGGAGAAAGGACAGCACTGCACTGATCGCACATGCTCCGGGCTCTTCACCATGTGAAGAGCACCAGGACGAGAAGATGCGCCACTTTGCAGCGTATAAACGCCTCGTGGTTGGTGCCCTCGCCTGAACAATTGTGTCCGCCACCGCCGGAGGTAATTCGTTCAGGATCTCCTCGTCCCGTCCAGGGACCAGACATGGAGGTTCCAGAGGTCTGGTCGTGGGTGCCATACCGTACCCTTCCCCTGGGACAGAAGGTCCTTCCGCAGGGGAATGGGCCAGGGGGGAGCTATCGCTAGAGGTATTAGCTCTGCGAACCAAGCCTGGTTGGGCCAGTATGGCGCAATTAACAGGACCTGGTGTTCCTCGACCCTGACCTTGCACAGGACCTGTGCAAGAAGGCTCACTGGGGGGAAGGCGTACTTCCACTTGTCCCGGGGCCAGCTGTGCGCTAGGGCATCCGTGCCGAGGGAACCCTCGGTCAAGGAGTACCACAGGGGGCAATGGGTGTTGTCTGGTGAGGCAAACAGGTCCACCTGTGCCTGACCAAACATTTCCCATATCAGCCGGATCGTCCCAGGATGGAGTCGCCATTCTCCTCGAGGCGGCGTCTGACGAGAGAGCGCGTCGGCTGTCTGATTCAGGTAGCCTGGGAGAAATACGGCTCGCAGAGATCTTATTTTCTGCTGACTCCAGAGGAGGAGGCGTCGGGCAAGTTGTGACAAGCGGCGCGAGCGCATCCCGCCTTGGCGGTTGATGTACGCTATCGCGGCCCTGCTGTCGGAGCGGATCAGCACATGCTTGCCTCTCACTAGAGGTAGAAACCTCCTGAGGGCGAGCATGACCGCTAACAACTCCAGGCAGTTGATATGCCAGTACAGTCGGGGACCCGTCCATCGACCCGAAGCTGTATGCCCGTTGCACACTGCTCCCCAGCCCAACAGGGAGGCGTCCGTTGTCACCACAACGCGCCTCGAAACCTGTCCGAGGGGTACTCCCGCTCGTAAAAAGGTCCCGGAGGACCATGGGGCCAGGGTGCTCCGACACTGAGGCGTGATGGCAATCCGCCTGGTGCCTGTGCGCCACGCGCTCCTCGGAACCCGACTCTGAAGCCAATGCTGAAGTGGTCGCATGTGCATCAACCCGAGTGGGATAACCCCAGTCGTGGATGCCATATGCCCCAGGAGCCTCTGAAAATATTTCAGGGAGACCACTGGACGCCTGAGCTTGCTCAGGCTTCGCAGCAAGGCTTGGGCACGCTCTTCCGTGAGTCGTGCCAACATGGTGACAGAGTCTAGTTCCATACCGAGATAAGAGATGCTCTGCACTGGGGCGAGCTTGCTCTTCTCCCGGTTGACCTGTAAACCCAATCGGTTTAGGTGCTGAAGCACCATGTCCCTGTGTGTACATACTAGATCTCGCGAGTGAGCCAAGATAAGCCAGTCGTCGAGATAGTTTAGTACACGCACGCCCTGCTCTCTGAGGGGGGATAGTGCGGCTTCCGCGACTTTCGTGAAGACGCGGGGAGATAGGGACAGCCCGAAGGGCAGGACTTTGTACTGGTACGCCCGACCTTCGAAGGCAAACCGTAGGAACGGTCTGTGCCGAGGAAGTATCGAGACGTGAAAGTACGCGTCCTTCAGGTCGATCGCCACGAACCAATCCTCGTGTCTGACAGACTCGAGGATGCGCTTCTGTGTTAGCATTCTGAACGGAAGTCTGTATAGACACCTGTTCAGTGAACGCAGGTCCAGAATTGGGCGCAGCCCTCCACCTCTCTTGGGGACAATGAAGTACGGGCTGTAGAAGCCCGACGACATCTCGGCCATGGGAACGGGTTCGATCGCTTCTTTTGCCAAAAGAGTCGCCACCTCTGCCCGAAGAACGGCGGAATCCTTCCCTCGTACCGAGGTCTGAAGGATTCCCCGAAATTTGGGAGGGTGTCTGGCGAACTGGATCGCATAGCCGAGACGGATCGTTCGGTCTAGCCACCGCCCCGGTCTGCCTAGCATGGACCATGCGTGCAGTCGTTGGGCCAGCGGGACCAGAGGAACGATCTCCTTCACCATCTCCATGGAGGGGGGTTCTGTGGCTCTCAGGACAGCCGCTCTGCCTGGGGACGGATCCCCTAGGGGCTTGCTGTCCCGAGTACTTACCTGCCTGTGGGATTTGCAGTGTAGCACACCGTCTATTTGAGAGAGTGTCTGACTGCAATTCCGCCGATGTGACGCAACGTCTAGTCGTGACGCAGTGTTGGGTCGGGTTGACGCAACGTGGGGTCGGACTGACGAAACGTCTTGCAACCGTACACCGTCGCTCGGAGAGTGATAGCGGTTGAGTTTTAAAACCAGAGGAGGAAACAGCTCTTTTTGAGAGGAAGTGGGCGCCAGGCCCTGAAAAAGGCCCGGCACGAGTTGGGACGTGGCAGGACCGTCCCGCACCGGCCACTTTGGAGATGGAATGTCCTGGGCCGGGCATGGTGGTGTCTCCTCCGCTGGTTGCCTCCCGTCAGGTCCGCTTCCCGCGCTTCCTGCGGGGTGGTTGCTGACTGGGAGGAGTCGCTCTCCTCCGGGTCGCCGATCTCCGGGTCGCCGCCTCAGGGGGAGATACAACCGGAGTGGTCGGTTGGGAGGGGCGAGGTCGTTTGGGAGCGGACGATGCACGGAGCCTAGACGGCACGGGGGCGGCCTGGCTGCGGCGAGGGAGGATATGCTTGATAGCCTCCGTCTGCTTCTGCACGGCGGAAAACTGCTCAGAGAAGCTCTCCACCGTGTCTCCAAACAACCCACCCTGCGCAATGGGGGCATCGAGAAAGCGGGCTTTCTCGGCCTCACGCATTTGCGCAAGGTTCAGCCAGAGGTGTCTCTCTTGGACCACCAAAGTGGACATCGTCCGACCCAGGGCACGCGCCGTAACCTTCGTGGCCCGGAGGGCCAGGTCAGTCGCAGTGCGCAGCTCCTGCAGAACTGCGGGGTCAGAACTTCCCTCGTCTAGCTCCTTAAGAGCCTTGGCCTGGTGGACCTGCAGGATAGCCATGGCATGGAGCGAGGAAGCAGCCTGTCCAGCGGCAGCGTAAGCTCTCGACCCGAGGGTCGAAGAGGTCTTACACGCCTTGGATGGAAGTTTCGGCTGACCCCTCCAGGTAGAAGCGGTCTGAGGGCACAAGTGCACCGCAACAGCCCGCTCCACCTGGGGTATGTCAACGTAACCCCTTGCTGCCCCCCCATCGAGGGAAGTGAGGGTGGAAGAACCCGTCTGCCGTGTACGCGCCGAAAGCGGCGCATTCCACGACTTCGTGATCTCTTCGTGCACTTCCGGAAAAAATGGCACCGGGATCGGGCGTGGCTTTGAACCCCGCCCGGATCCCAGGTACCATGCGTCCAGCCGCGAACGTTGGGGTGACGGCGGGGCCGTACACTGAAGCCCAATGCTCACGGCGGCCCGGGAAAGCATGGCCGCCATCTCAGGATCCGAATCATCCCGGGACTTACCTGCCAGAGGCGGAAGCTCCAGGATGTCCTCCGAATCCGAGGCTAGCAGGTCACCCTCCGATGCTGCGACAGACAGCTCGTCCTCATCCTGGGAGGAAGCGAGAGACAGCGTACCGTCTCTCGCTGATGGGGTAGACGAGCGTGCCGAGGTATGGATGCTCCGCGAGCCAGAGGCTGACGGGGTGACATCCATAGAGCCCTCGTAATCACGGACGCCGCTCCTCGAGACCGCCGACCGTGCCGTAGCCGCAGCCAACGATCCGCAAGGAGCTGACGAAATGGTGGCTCGCTCTCCAAGGAAAGAAGCCACCCGTAACCGCAACGTCTTGATCGACATCTGCTCGCAATGCGGGCAGGTCGGTCCCATAAATGCCGCCTCAGCGTGCTGGAGACCCAAACACACGAGGCAGGCATCATGGGTGTCCCCATCTAGGACAAGCTTGCCGCAACCAAGGGAACAGCTATGCGCCATGAGGCAACACGCTGTTAGAATTTTGCTCTTTTAAGAAAGAGAAGACACTCTCTGTCTTCTGCTGGACGCTCAGGGGAGTCGAAGATGGACAGTCCGCTGCAAACCGCGTCGTGACACCAGCAGGAAGATGATCGCCAGAAGTCGATTCTTGCTTCAGACTCGAAGTCATCCGCCAGGTTCCGAAGAACAAAAGGTAATGAATGAGCACGCCGTCTCCCCTTTTATACCCGGATGTCCGGGGCGGGGCATGGCATGCAAATTTCATTCGCCAAATTTCATTGGCCTTTTAAACAAAGTCAGAGTCGATTGGTTCTCAAGAGCGAACCCCATACTGTCGTTCTTCGACACAACGTCGAGAGACCGACAGAAAGGGAATTACATTTACATTTAGTCGTTTAGCAGACGCTTTTATCCAAAGCGACTTACAATAGTCGAGGAGACAATAAAGCGGTAAATAGCCGATACAACAATAGGTCGACAAGTGCTACAACAATGCTACCGAGTTACACAGAGAGCGAAGTTACAAAAAGTATATATATATAATCTTTTTTTTTTTTTTGATAGGGTGAGTAGGTTAGAAAAGTAGTGAGTTAGATGTAGCCGGAAAAGATGAGTTTTTAGGTGTTTTTTGAAGATAGAAATCGAGTCTGACAAGCGTGAAGCCAGAGGCAGATTGTTCCACCATCGAGGAACTTAAGCAGAGAACGTTCGAGAGAGAGATTTCTTACCCTTTTGAGCTGGTACCACAAGTCTCAGCTCATTTGCGGAGCGCAGAGATCTTGAGGGTCTAAATATTAGTCTGAAGCCCTGAAAAAGTGTCTCATATCTACAGTAGACATTGTGTGCGTAATAATTAATCATAATAAATAATAATAATAAAATCTCTAATTATTAGATATGTGATCTTGTTGTTCTGTGCATACCTCACACTTCCTGGATAAGCCAAATAAAACATAAAAAATAAATATAATATTTTCTAATGTTGTTTATTATTAACATGTTTTGTGTTGTATCAAATTTAAATAAGATTTAAAGCATTTTACTTGTTTTTCATATTTATTAATTTGTTTGATAATTTATGTTATATAGAATCAAGAAGATTTAAGAAGATCGAAGGTAATGCACACAGTTACCTTGTAACACAGTTTTTGTCTTGGCAAATAATTTTATGTTTTAATGCAAATGGCACTTTCACACACATGTTTTACACACATGTTTAACACACGTATTTCACACACATGTTTCACACACATGTTTTACACACATGTTTCACACACACGTTCTACACACGTTTCACACACACGTTTTACACACATGTTTTACACACATGTTTCACACACACATGTTTTAAACACATTTTACACACGTTTCACACACATGTTTCACACACATGTTTCACACACATGTTTTACACACATGTTTCACACACACGTTTTACACACATGTTTTACACACATTTTACACACGTTTCACACACGTTTTACACACATGCTTTACACACGTATTTCACACACATGTTTTACACACATGTTTACTCCAGTCCAATTCATGAGAGAGAGATAATGACCTCACAAAGCACACCCACATTTACATTTACTTGATAGTTTTACACCAAACTGTCGTCACTGAATGTTTCTCTTTTAGATTGATTCATGAAGACAGTAATGATCTAGTTTATAAGTAAATATGAAGAGGTCTATATTTATGATTTGTTTAACAGTGACGGGTAAATTTAACATCAGACTGAACTTGAATGTTTAAAGATGTATATATATATATATATTCTATACCAAGACATTGATACTTTGGTACTTTATATTAATATTTTTTATGTTTTGTTCCTTTGCAGGTGTATTTGCTGACAGCATTGAACCAAAAGACAAGAGAACTGATATAATCGGAAGTGATGGAGAATCTGTGACATTGAGTTGCTCATATCAAACATCCGGCAGATATATTCTGCTTTACTGGTACAGACAGAAATCTAACACAGAACTTCAGTTTATTCTGTTTAAAGGCGCTCGATCATGGAGTGGTTCTGCAGATATATCAGACAATCGGTTTAATTCTGCAACATCTGAATCATCTACAGAACTCATTATTAAGAGTGTTTCTCTGTCAGATTCAGCTCTATATTTCTGTGCTCTGAGAGTTGGAGCCCAGTGATACAAAAAGCCTGAAAGTCTTTACAAAAACATGAACAAAAGGATTTCTTTGAACAAGTAGATATTAAACCACAGTTGTTTTTATAAAACCACAAATCCTCTGTTGGTATCAGTGTGGTAACACCTGTTTAAAGTAAACTATGAGCGGAGATGAGCGGAGTCTTTAAGAAGTCTGTGAGCCGCTGTAGACAACACTTCTTCTAGATGTCTTCAGTTACAGGAAGTGAAGTCTATGTGATGTGTTTGGTGGTTTATTTCTCCTGCTGCAGTTCTCGTACAAGACTGTAAAAATTCATTTTTACAGTCTTGTCATTCTGAGTAAGGAGGCCGATCTTCTAGAGTATTGTGTGTGTGTTGAGATTTCTGTTGTTTTGTTTTGTTAAGGTAGAAAATGTTTCAGTTTAAAGTCATCTGGAGTTTAATCTTTGCAGGTTTGATGTTTTACTCTCTTCAGACTGATAAATGTCAACTGTCATACAGATCTGAACAAATTCTTATTTTTCAGTTCATTTAGACATCACATGTACTGACAGCATTACTCCAGATCATACAGAAGTGAATGCGGTTGAGAATGAGATCATAACATTATCCTGCAGATATTCATCTGTGTACAGTCTTCTTTGGTATCGACAGCGGCATCACACATCAGTTCCTCATGCTCATCCTAAGAAGTTCTGAAAAAGTCATGCGGACTTCAGATAAACGTCTGTCAGGAAAACTGAATGTGAAGAGCAAACGTGTGGATCTGATCATCCCATCTTCAACAGTTCAAGACTCTGCTGTGTATTATTGTGCTCTTCAGACCACAATGAGAGAAAAACCAAACTTTACTCTACAAAAACCTGAAAGAAATAAAGATGTTCTCTGTCAATTGTCCTCTGTGGAAAACATGAATCTTAATATCATAAAATCAATGGTGAATAGAAGTCAAATATGCAGATGATGCTGAATAAATGATTCTTTAGGATCTAAAATATTTTTCTGAAGATCAGCGAACATTTTAACAACTATTAAAAAACATTTATGCTCTGAAATAAAAAATGTTAGAAAACACCGCTGTTTGTGTCAAAGTGATAGTTTACCCAAAAATGAAAATATAAGGAACACTCTGTTAGGTTTAAAACCTGATCATTTACTACATTCTTCAAAATATCTTTTTATGTGGTCATTAGGAAAAGAAATAAACATTATTTATACTTTGTATAAAGTATAAAACAGAACCTTTAGTGTTAAAAGCGTTCTTAAAGTGTTGTGTTAATGTCATTGTGTGTAGTATTATAATAGAATTAATGTTCTGTTTAAATGTTTTAAGAATTATTATGGAATTTAGTGTTTGTATAAAGTATGAATATGGTTGTGTATTAAACTGACTAAACGGGTGAAAAGTTTTAAATGATAGTAGATAATTTATAAAAAAAAATGATTAAAACAAATATAAAAGTATAATATTCTAGCCTATTGAATCTAGTAATAAATAGTATTTTACTACAGTAAGAAAGGAAATAAAGTGTTAAGTTTTAAATTGAACATTTTCAATATATTTTTCTATTAATTCTAAAGAAAACTAATTAATTAATTATAACATATTTACATATATTTAAAAATATACAGGAATATTTCCTGACCTTAGAAAAGCACTTAACTAGTTAAAACCATCATAAATATTTTTACTTTAAAAAACAATATTGGTTATATTCTGATAATTTTCTAAAAGAAAAAACATATTTAATAATTCTGCATTTTCCTGTGAAAGGTTATAAATATAATCCCAGCTAACACATGACATACTGGTTATGTAATATATTGGTAATTTTTGTTAATATTCTAATTTAACAGCTGACAAAATAATTATCATTAAATAACAAATTCATGACATCACCGTTACAAACTTAACACATTACAAGATAACCAAGAACAGTCCAATTACGTCATATATTCATAATATTGTGTTAATAACATGACTTAAAGAAGATAATTATAAATTATTTGTGATTAAACATAACTTGTTATAAATTATTTATTGATGATTTATATTTAGTTCCCGTTTTTACTAATATTTTATTTTAACTAAATAATTATTCAATCACTTCTTTTATTTTTAATAAATTTTAATTTGTTTATTAATTTGGAAATGCAATTATGTGTAAGATTATTTATGGAACATTTGCTTTAAGAAATAAACGCTCTCTGATTGGCTGACGTTACAAGCCAACATCCGATAAACGCCACTCTGATTGGCTAAGACTACACAAATCATCAAGTAAACTCCCCTCTGATTGGCTGAGGCTGCAGGTAGCAGCGCTTGATGAGCGCATATGAGTTATTATCTTTCAGGTAAAGATCGGCTTTTAATTTACAATCATTGCTTGAAAATGTTCGCAAATGTTACAATTTTTGGCTAGCTGGGATGGCATATATATTACATAAAACAAGACAGAATAAACAAAATAATAATTTACAAATTTAAGTTGTGTTTTTTGATCACTTTTGAATTCTGAATATGAGTTAAAATATTAAATTCTAATAAGATAAAATAATCAGCATCATTCTTTATTATTAATGAACTAAAATCTTCATGAATCATAATTCAAATAAAATTATTTCATTAAATAAAAAAGTGCAGATGTTCACAGCATGAAGGTCACGTGATGATGTTTGCACAACTACGTCATAAAGGTTACCTAGCAACAGAGTGTAAAGCATGAAGAGTTGTGTAACTGTTGCTGGTTTTTCTCTCTTGGTGATTTGGTGACGATTGTATCGGTTGTTCATTGTGATCGGAGAGTTTTCGGAGTTCTTTTCAGAGCTTTTAGACACTGAACAGCATTTTCTCTTCAGAGTTTGATTATTTCTCAGTGAGTTTGTATCGTGATGTAAGTGAAAGTGACCTGCACAATTTATTCTTTTATTTTAGGATTCAATTCAAACTTTTAGTTATATCATGTTCAATGCGTTTTGTTGAAATTTGACCCATTTAAGAGTAAATCTTGCTTGTTTTTTATATTAATTATATTAATTTATATTAATAGCTTAATTGTTTTTTATATTATAGTGCAGAAATTATAGACATTGATGTATATACATTTTATTAATAGCTTAAGTATCTTTTGACTATTTTCTATGTTTGACCTGATAACAGAAAGCTTTTTTACACACAAAATGAGTTGTGTAACTGTTTAAATCCTTTTAAATTCAGGTGTGAGTCACTGGAGTAGTGAGAGGAATGTGAGGAAGAGATCCTGGAGAGCTGCTGGCATTACAGAGACTGCACATGAGAGTCAGAGATGGAGTGACCGTCTGATCATTCTGTCTCAGTCCTCTGTGCCGGTCACTTCAGTGTCAGAGGGGCCCCGGGGTTACCCCACCATTCAGATATGATCACTGGAACGAAAGAGTGACTCTGAGGATAAGACATTCATCTTGTGAATATATCTCTTAATATATCAGAAAAATCTTATGTAAGAAATTGTGACTCATG
The DNA here is from genome assembly GCA_033220385.1 of Triplophysa yarkandensis. Lineage (NCBI taxonomy): Eukaryota > Metazoa > Chordata > Actinopteri > Cypriniformes > Nemacheilidae > Triplophysa > Triplophysa yarkandensis. The sequence continues at coordinate 4,917,549 of CM065664.1, read as the reverse complement.
TTCATTTCAAATCATTTGTCTTGACGAGTGCGATCAGCCTCAGAAGAAGTCGAGGAGGTGTGCGAGCTCGACCCGACCTGAGGATCCGGGACCGTATGGCACCACGCTTCCTTCAATCTTCAACACAGCTGTGATGGTGAGACTTGTTCCTAAAATGAGTAAAAGTAATGTTGGTGGTTAACTATTCTTTGAAAGTCTTACTTCTCTAAACCTGTTTTCTTTTCCATACAGGACTTCCGAATATACAAGGTCATCTGCTGGCTGAGGGAGGATTCGGCTCTGTGTTTGCGGGAAATCGGATTTCAGATGGGTTAAAAGTACGTCATTTTCCCCTCTCAGTCAATAATCATTTAGGAGACTGCAAAATAATTTATTGTTATTTTTGTTTTCTAGGTTGCCATCAAGTATGTCTCAAAGGACCGAATAGATGAGCAACTAGAAGTGGTACGTTCAATCGGATGTTGTTCTTTACATACCTGAAAACTTGTCGCTTTTCAGCAGCAATCGCCATTTTCATTGTCAATTATGTCATTAACGTGAATCGAGTAGAACCAGAGAGTTTTTTTTAGGGGGCTCGGACTTATGACGGCTTATGACGAGTTCACACCAGACGCGAATATACACGTGTTGACGTGCTGCACGCGTGTAGTTTGACGCTTGAACATTTAAGTTCATTCGCGTCCAACGCGCCATTCGTGCAGGGGGGAGGGGCTTCTGTCAGGGGGAGGGGTTTCTGTCAGGTGAACTCATTAATATATCAGAGGAAAAGTCATTTTAATGTAAAATAAACGATAAAACTTCATGTGACGGCTTTATTTATATTCTCAATATGTGTATAAAGCTCAAATTGAGTAAAGAGGATTTTATCTTCACTAAATTTCTTCAAGTTAATGTCAATATTATTCCTCTCTTGGTTAAAGTATAATAAAGTCAAAGCCACTTTTATTGTCACATGTGTACAGGTGTGTGAGGGAAATTCTTGGGAGCTTGCTTCAGAAAACATATTACATGTAACATATAATACAGACTTTAACATAAGACAGCGTGTAATATGCATATACATATAATCAGTACATGTAAAATGTGGATTTATAAAGTTCTGTTTCCATATAAAGCCCTGTTGACTTAATCCTCCATGTTTGTTGTAGATAAAGCAAGCTCCTGACTGGTAAACACCGCGATAATTTTCGCCAAATTGTTTCAGCGAGATTCGCGTCCATCGCACCGCAGGAAATCTACTCGCGTCTATTCACGTCTCCATTGACTTAACATGTAAATCAGTCGCGCCTGACACTCTAAACACATCTGGTGTGAACACGGAAATTTACTAATACTGAAATTAAATTCAAGGGTAGTCAGTCTTTATGGAGCTAAACAACAGATATTTGTTTACTTAAGTGAAATAACGTCAGATGGCATTTTATTCCACACATTTAGGCTATTTTTTCGAGCAAAATGCTTCATAGCTAGCAACACAAGTAGATCCAATGCTGGAATTTCGGTTGCAGCAAATTATTAGGTAGTTGTTAGTTTATTTCCTGCATTGTCTGACCATCTTGATTACTAAAGTTAACTTAATCCAGGTGTTCTGCCCTGAGTTCTGGCTACTACTCCAATTCTGAGCTACCCTAATTAATGACACGATATGGAGGTTGTCTTGTCATTCAAGTCAGCTGGAGGTAGCCCAAGCATTAAAATACATGACTTCCGGACGCTCTTGACGCTTTCACCTGTGGCGGTGTGAACGTACGGTAATGCACTAAACTAGCTGACTGCAAATTTCTGTATAATGCAATACATTGTGCATCCTAAGCTTTCATTTCAAATCTTTGCATTACAGCCTTTTAATAAATATTTGTGCTAAAAAAAGAGACAGCGTGACCATCAGCACTGTGAGTACCATCCAAACTGTGAAACGCATCATGCTGACACAAAAGAAGACTAAAGTAGTATGGGCCAGTGGATCAGAAGATGTGTCAAAACATCCTGTTGGCTGGATGGCTAAGGACAAAGCTTTAAGAAAGCAAGCAGCTTTGAAGGAGATGGAGAGATGGAGGGTGTTCGACTGACAACCATCAAACGCTGCCGTAGTCAGCAGAAGCAAGGCAGAAGAGGAGACTCTGGCCAGAAGAAGCAAGGCAGAAGAGGAGGCTCTGGCCAGAAGGAATCATGTGGCCAAACAAGGAAAGCGAGCTTGTGAAACCTTTGTCCAGGCAAAAAAGAAAAAAAAAGAATCTTTTTCAGTAAAACATGCTGTTTTTCTCCATGGTGTTTGAGTGCGTGCGTGTGTTTGTGAAACCCTTGTTAGGGCTAAGAAGGAAAAAATAAATGTTTTTCAGTGTAATATAATAACTATAAATAGTTTTGGTTCTTTTGTTGCTTTCTTATTTTAGCGTCATGCGCCTAACACTTATTTGAGTTCACAATGACAGCGTCAGCGTTGCCCATTCTGATCCCCTGGACCCCCCCCAAACCCCCCCCACCCACGTCTTCTCACACCTTTTTCTCTAATGAGTTTGCAGGTCTGATTATATATTTGTGATGTGATTTTATTGTTTTATAGCTTTAACTAGTAATGTTATACTTGTATAAAATGAAGAAGTTGAGAATAAATCTGACAAATTTATAGTCATAGAATGTAAATATTTATTCAGAAACTATGTACACAATATATATACATTTTCTATATACTCTTAACTATGTACACAATATATATACATTTTCTATATACTCTTAAGCTCTGTATGGATGTTACGGCAGAGCTTCTTACTCTCTGGTACATATGGCAAAGGTTTCCAGCTTGTGACGACATGCAAACAGATTTCTCTGTCACTATTTACTACGAAGTAAAAATGTATGATAGTCAAAGGTGCTCCAAAACGGTTTAATATATTCAATTCTTCAAAAATTGTTATCAAAAGAACAATTTTTTTACATTTATAGCAATCAATGGTGATCCGAACTCCAGAAAATTCTTCCAAATATATATTTTTTTGTGTTCAACCAAACCAGAAAATGTATACATGTTTGAAACAACAGTAGGGAAATTAGCTCATGATAGACGTTCATTTTTGCATGGACCAACTCTTAAAAACCATTAAAACTGTGTTGGGCACAAGATTAAATTCACAGTCCATGATTCAGAGTGTTTATCATTTTAAATTATAACACAGCAGCACAGAAACACACTGTCAAGGAGTCAGAGGTATCCTAAGGTTCTCGCTTACATGAGATACAAAAATAATTATTCTGTCATCATTTACTCACCCTTTAGTTGTTCCAAATCCAAACACATTTCTTTGTTCTACTGAACACAGAGACAGATATTTAGAAGAATGTAACCTAACAGTTCTGAGAAACCGTTGACAACCATTGAAGGAAAAAGTGTTATTTCTTTAATTGTTTTGAAAAAAAGTAAGATATTTTGAAGACTGGTGGACAGCAAAAAGTTCCTTCTATGCTGGTGAAGGGGTCTTAGAACTGTTCTGTGTATTTTTCTTAATATCTTCATCTGTGCTCAACCAAACAATAAATGCATACTGGTTTAGAACAACTAAAGAGGGAGTAATTCACAGCAGTATTTTTGGGGGTGAAATATCTCTTTATTACCTAGGAGGGACTTCAACAGTTATACAGCTATCTTAACTAAATACACACTTTATGGCGAGCTGCTTCACCCAGTTTAATATATATTTGTGATGTGATTTTATTGTTTTATAGTTTTAACTAGTAATGTTATACTTTTATGAACTCATGTGAAGAAGTTAAGAATAAAACAGACACATTTATAGTAATAGAATGTAAATATTTATTCAGAAACTATGTACACAATATATACATTTGACTATATACTGTAAGCTCTGCATGGATGTTACAGGCAGAGCTTCGTACTCTTATGTACTCTCACATATGGCAAAGGTTCACCGCTAATGTCGACATGCACACGTGGGGCACATTTATTTAAGGTGGATTTGAAAAAGATCTCTTTGACTTGGATGCGTCCATCAGGTTGATCTTCTTCAAGAATGGTGGGGCAGTTCAGTGCTTTCCACAGGCGTTCTTTCACACGGAGACCTAACTTTAGACTGTAAGGATGAGGTCTGCCAGAGGATGTTTTTAACATTGAATCCACTACAGCACGAGACATTCTTTGATGCTCTTCTATGCTGGAACCATGGATTATGAGGGGTTCCTCATGGGTGGTGTTCACCAGATGGGCTGGGGCTTTAGTTCTTGTGAGTTCTGGGCAAAACTCAGGAATCACAGCTTCGTTTTTAAGGAAGCGGCTCTCTAGATTTATGTTTTTAACACCAGACTTGGTATGAGAAACACAAGATTTCGTGAGTGAAACACCTGGTTTGGTGCATGAACCCCTTGACTTGGAGCTGTACGTATGATCCAAGCTGACTGCACGTGCCATCAGTGCAATGTTGTCAGACATGTTCTGATCCTTCAGAGGGCCTGAAGGTTTTCTGGTCCTTCTCAGGTTATAGGCTGGACCAGTGACTGTACCATCTGCCCTTCGCTTTATAAGTGACATGACCGATTGTGTTGAGTTATATCAAGGGGATAGTGCTTTTTAAATTGCTTTAGTGTTTGTTACCACAATCTGGTTACCACAGTGAATGAACTTACCTTCATGGTGTTTAAGGCAAGATACTCAGAGGAAAGTGATGATTGTTTGATAAAATATCTCAGAGGATATCGCAGAGAAAATAAATGACCTTTCTCAAGTGTGATTTCTCAAGTTTGGACTCTGGTTGCTACCAACAAAACTGTGTTTACTGTCCGAGCATTGTTCAGCCAATCAAATGGCTTCCTCGGATTTTCATAAATAAACAGGGTTTTTGTATGGTCCTCATGTATATTTAAATGTAAACAACACGTGATGTCACCTGAAAGTTACATAACCAACACAGTTAAGCCAATCATGTGGCTTTCTGTAATTTTTAAATATAAACAGGTATTTTTAAGAGTCTTGAGATATATTTAAAAGTAAACGACACGTGATGTCACCTGGAAGTTACATAACCATGACTGTTCAGCCAATCAGGTGGCTTTTTGTCATTTTAAACATAAACAGGGACTTGAAGGGCTCTTAGGATCATTTAAATGTAAATGACACGTGATGTCACCTGGAGGTTAGGTAACCAACCAATCACATAACGGCTTTGGATTTTTAGATATAAACTGGGTTATGTTAATAATCATATTGTTATCATCACTTAGATGCAATATTAATGTATTTAAATAAACCTCAAGATTATATTTAATCCATTATATGTTTAAAAATCTCAAGGAGCCATTTGATTGGCTGGACTGTATTGTGTAATGTAACACAATGTTTCATTAACTCTGCATTTAATATTGTATCCAACAAAATGTTTATAGTTTTAAAGAGAAAGATGTTAATTGTCTCATGAATCACTCACCATCAGGATGTTCTAAATCTGTATAAATTTCTCTATTCGGTTCAACATAAGGAAACATATTTGAAAAAATGTTAGCAAACAGATTTCTCTTTCGCTATGTCCTACCATTGAATTAAAAATAATGATAGTCAAAGGTGCCCCAGAACAGTTTAATTTATTAAGTTATTTAAAATTTTAATTAAAATAACAAAAAGTAGTTACAATTAAAAAACAATTATAATATAGTAATCAATGATGGTCCTGAAGCTCATGAAATCATACCTGCACACTTGTTGCTTTTCGGCGACAATCGCCGATTTCATTGTCAATTTTGTCATTAACGTGAATCGAGTAGAACCGGAGAGTTTTTTTTGAACCTATCTTTTGAAATCTTTGTATTACAGCCTTGTAATAAATATTTGTGTTAAAAAACGTGACTGTGTCACTTTTCTGTATCTGTGTTGCCCTACGTATCGTATGCTTTCGTCTAACAAGCGTATGTAAACTGTTTTTTTATTCCCATGGATCTGAAAGAGGGGGTTGTGTGAATGGATTTCCAGCTAATAAAGACAAAACTGTCTGCATAAATACCATAAAAAACTGAGTAGTCAGTGATGTTTCAGAACTGTTTGGTTTTCACATTCTTCAAAATATCTTCTTTTGTGTTCCACAGATCTTCATATAAAGACACACGTTTGGAACAACAGGGTGAGTAAATGAGGACATTTATATTTTTGGGTTAACTATTTCACAGGTGAAATTACAGGAGAATAAGCAATACGGGTGGATGGGAGATGGATGTTAAAACTTGTTTCAGGACAACACTTTTAAAACATATTTTCTGCTCTTTTGTAAATGTTTCCAAACAAATTTATTGATGTTGTTTTAGATTATTAATGAATCAGCCATTTTAAATTAATTGAGTTAATGACTATCACATTAAGATTTATCTTAAGGACTCTGACTTGTCGCCATCTATTGGTGATTTTAGTTTCTGATAAAAATCATTTTATTTTATATAATCCAAAATCTTTGAAAATGTAATCTCAGTGTTTTATTCTTTCAGTTGTAAGTGCTGGTGTTTTTTGTACTTGAGACCGGTCTCGGGACCAGGTCCTGGTCTTGTCTTGGTCTCAGATTTAATAGTCTTATTTTAGTAATAATTTGTGGATTTTATAATGAGTTGGGACTAAAAAACATAAATTTCCTTGTGTCTTGTTTGATTCTTTGATACTTTTGTTACACTTACTGACAGTAGTAGGAAAATGCGAGATTGTACTTCAATAAATCTGTTAACAAAATAAATACAAACTGTTTTATTAAGGTACTTCTGTGTCTGGTCTCAGACTTTAATTTATTTAAAGTCGTTTTGTTTTAGTAAAGGTCACAGACTTTAAAATTATCTTCAGCATTTTCTGTTTTTTTAATTGTTACATTTTTTACATTCACAAAATTTAAAATGTTTCAACAATGTAAAATATGTTACAGAAGATGGGTGATAACAAATGTTATGGAATATAAAACATTGTTCATATAAAATTCTACACAATAAATCACCCGTAATACTCCTATTATTAATTTATTATAACTTTTTACTGTTCTGGTCTTGATTCGGAATATTTACATATTACTATCAATATTTTTTATATTCCGAATCATTCTATTTAGATAAATTACTACAATTAGTACATACATTATTTTGCTTTATAAACTGTTAACACTCTACAGTATATTTTATGACCTTTTCCAAAGATTGCATTTTATCTTTAAAAATAATAAAAATATACTTTTACAAATATGTATATGGATATACAAACCATATATGTGGATTTTTAAATATACGAATATTCCAGTACTTCAACAGAAACATGGATACAGCCTAACACATGCTGAACATTCCTACATCGTCCTACATTTCATATTTAGATAACTCATTATACAAGAAAGCACAAGAACTATGTGTATTTAACACAACTGTGAGGTTAAAGGAAATAGAATAAGCTCAGATTCAAACATGAATATCATAATCCATCCAGCTTTTATTTCACAGGAGTAACTATCAGATCAGAAACATCCTGAGCCCTGAGCACTTTCATTTCTCTCTGATATCCATTTAAAGAAATGTTTTACATGTAAATAAATTAAGTCTGTGAGTCAAAAACAAAATAAACAGATCATATATTTAGATAAAACAAAAGGTGTTTATTTGAAATAAATAAAATAAAACAAAGAATCAAACTCTTACTTTGCAAGATGACCACATATAATGTGAGAAGCTGGGGATGAGTTTTCATGAAACAGTTTCAGGTTGAATGATGGCAGCTTCGTTTGGCTCAGGGTTTGATGTCACAAAGTGAAGTTCTGTCACGTGGTTTGAGATGACAGAACCCAAATGCAGACAACTCATAAACAAAAACTTTATTTCCACAAAAATACAAAAGAAAATCCCTCAAGGGGCTAAACAAGATAAAAAGAAACTTGACAAGAAAACCACAGACAGGTAGGTGATGAACCAGCACAGGACAGAAAACACAAGGGCTTTAAATAGGGTAAACACAACAAGGGATAACGACACTGGGCAGGTGTGGGGAATGAAACAATGGCGGGAAGATACACAGGATAACAAGGGGGTGGGGGCAAGAGACGAGACAAGAGAGCACATGGCATGTAAGAAAACAATACCATGTGACACTCACACAACACAGGTCTGTCATGACTCTGCCAAAAACAGGAAAAACATGACCAAGATAGGCAGAATCATGACAGAACCCCCCCCTTAAGGAACGACATCCTGGCGTTCCTCAAGGGAGCCGACAAACAGAACATGACATAAAAACAAACAGCACAGGGACCTGGTGCTGTCACGACCTGGTCCACAATACTAGAGAATATATGACAAGGACCAGACAGCACCCCCCCCTCAGGGAACACCTAGTAACCCTGAAGGGGACACGACTTGGGGAACACACCAGACAGGGACAATGACAAGACCAAAAAAAACATCACAAAAATAACAAGTCCCAGAGACACAAAAACAATTGAAGGGCCTCAGACAGGAACAGTTCTGGAGGGCCATCTCCCAGCAACCACCAGGGGGCCCACAGACTGGAACGTACAGGAAGGCCCAGAGACAGGAACATACTTGAAGGGCCACGGACAGGAACATATTCCAGTGGGCCCTCACCCAGAATCCACCAGGGGGCCACAGGCTGGAACATACAGGAAGGCCCAGAGGCACGAACACACTTGAAGGGCCACGGACAGGAACAGATTCCAGTGGGCCCACACCCAGAATCCACCAGGGGGACCACAGACTGGAACACACAGGAAGGCCCAAAGACACAAACAGTGTGTCTGCTGGGTTCTTGAGAGCTGTCTGCTGGGTTCTTGAGTGGCTGGTTCATTCTGTCACATGGCTTGAGTTGACAGAACCCAAATGCAGACAACTCGTAAACAAAAAGTTTATTTCCACAAAAATTCATAACAAAAAATCCCTCAAGGGGGTAAACAATATAAAAAAAAAACTTAACTTGACCAAAAAACCACAGACAGGTAGGTGATGAACCAGCACAGGACAGAAAACACAAGGGCTTTAAATAGGGTAAACACAACAAGGGATAACGACACTGGGCAGGTGTGGGGAATGAAACAATGGCGGGAAGATAGACAGGATAACAAGGGGGTGGGGGCAAGAGACGAGACAAGAGAGCACATGGCATGTAAGAAAACAATACCATGTGACACTCACACAACACAGGTCTGTCATGACTCTGCCAAAAACAGGAAAAACATGACCAAGATAGGCAGAATCATGACAAGTTCTGAAAGTTCTGTGTATCTTTCACAAGTGCCAGCTGTGAGATGCCAAGAGCAGTTTGTTCTTTGTCTTGCCCACACGTTTTTGTTTTGTATTTTATTCCACTGTTTTTATTCCATCCTATCTGTTACTTTTGTTAATTAAAAGTCTTTTGTTGATTCTATTCCTTTGCCTGCATCTGGGTTCTTGTGCAATCAGACCGTGACACTTTAGACACAAGATAATATATTTTAGAGAATTTTGGAGAGTCAAAACTACTGGAGCACTTTTGAACACCACTTTAATTTTCTCTATTATTGTACTTAATATGGTTTAAGAACTGTTTGGTTAGGATCAGTCTTCTAAATATCTTTCTCTGTGTTCGGCCTAACAAATAAATGGATACGGGTTGGGAACAACAAAAGAGTGAGAAAGCCATGGCAGAATTTTTATTCATGGGTGAACTATCACCTAAACTCCTTACCCATAACTTTATAATGATTTAACTCAACAGTTTATGTGTGAAATGTTTGTTCAGTAATCGTGTTCTGTATCTTTATGGGGAGGAGTTATGACATCATGTGCTTCAGAAGTCACTGCTGGTTATCATTCAGATAAATAACAGTTTGTGTTCAACTAAAACATCCTCGTGCTTATCATCAAAATGATTCTGTTTTTATTTAGTTTGATTTATTCTTTAGTATGTAAGTATTCAATTTAATCATAAACTTTGTTTGTCTTGTCTATTATTCGATGGTGAAATGTTTTTATTATTTTAACATTTAATTCTGATTCTTGTTTTTTTATTAAGGTTGTGTGTTTGCGACCGACATCACACCAGTCGACACAGAAGTTTATAGGACAGAAGGAGAAACTTTAACTCTGTCCTGTGAATATTCTTCAGCAACAAGTCTTCAGTGGTATCTTCAGCATCCCGGATCAGCTCCTGAATATCTTTTAGTCATTTTTCAAGCTACAGGAAAAGTTTTACAACAGTCAGAAATTGTGAATCTAGATCCTCGATTCTCTGGAAGATTGAATGAGAAGAAAACTCAAGTGTATCTGGAGATCTCTTCTGTTAAAGTCACAGATTCTGCTCTGTATTACTGCGCCCTGGAGCCCACAGTGACAGAAAACACAACAACACCATACAAAAACCTCCAAAACAACAACACTAAACAAACACAACAACACTGAACTAACACAGCAACACTGAACAAACACAACAACACTGAACAAATACCACAACACTGAACAAACACAACAACACTGAACAAACACAACAACACTGAACAAAAACCTATAATACACACGACACTGAACAAAACCTTCAACACAACAACACTGAACAAACACAACAACACTGAACAAATACCACAACACTGAACAAACACAACAACACTGAACAAACACAACAACACTGAACAAAAACCTATAATACACACGACACTGAACAAAACCTTCAACACAACAACACTGAACAAACACAAAAACACTGAATAAAAGCTTGAAACACAACAACACGGAACCAACACAACACCACTGAACAGACACAACAACACTGAACCAACACAACACCACTGAACAAACACAACAACACTGAACAAACAAAACAACACTGAACAAACACAACAACACTGAACAAACACAACAACACTAAACAAAAACTTCCAACACAAAAACACTGAATAAAAAACTCAAACACAACAACACTGAACAAACACTGAACAAACACAACAACACTCAACAAAAACCTCCAACACAACAACACTAAACAAACACAACAACACTGAACAAAAACAACAACATCGAACAAACACAACAACACTGAACAATCAAAATAACACTGAACAAACACAACACTGAACAAACACAAAACTGAACAAACACAACAACACTGAACAAACACAATAACATTGAACAAACACAATAACACTGAACAAAAACCTACAACACAACAACACTGAACAAACACAACAACACTGAACAAACACAACTCTGAACAAACACAAAACTGAACAAACACAACAACACTGAACAAACACAATAACACTGAACAAAAACCTCAAACACAACAACACTGAACAAACTCAATAAGTTTGGTTATATATAAAAGATTTATACATCATAAAAGCCTATACACATAGCAGAATATGGAAAAGCAGCTCAATAAAGTGATACTTGACTTGACTCGACGTGAAACAATTACTTAAACTAAAATAGAAATATATAAAAACCTCACCTATTTACAGTAATATATTTGTGTAGATTACATTTCGTCAATAAAGAAATCCTTTCAAAACCACAAACATGTTATTAGATCTATCCACACATTTTCACACACAGTAACCACACCCACACTGTTAGTACACACAACGTCTACAAAACTTCATCCAGAAAAATACTTTCATCTACACAGTGAGTTCTTAAGTTTAAAGATGGATGACATGAAGAATAAACTGATGAAACTCATTATATTCATTACAGTTTCAGGTACACCTATCACAAGACATTTCTTCTGAAAAGACAAAGACTTTATTCCAATAAATTTTAATGCTTTTTTTTAACCTTTTTTTCAGGTGGATTTGCTAATAAAATTGGACCAAGAGAAGGACAGAGTAATATTATCAAAAGTGATGGAGAATCTGTGACATTGAGCTGCTCGTATGAGACATACAGCAGATATATTTATCTTTACTGGTTCAGACAGAAATCTAACACAGAACCTCAGTTTATTCTGCTCAAAGGCGCTCGATTACAGAGTGGTTATGAAGATATATCAGATGATCGGTTTAATTCTGCAACATCTGAATCATCTACAGAACTCATTATTAAGAGTGTTTCTCTGTCAGATTCAGCTCTATATTTCTGTGCTCTGAGAGATGTAGCCCAGTGATACAAAAAGCCTGAAAGTCTTTACAAAAACTCACAAACTTTGAAGAGTTTTTAATCAAACCACATCAGTTTTATAGAAACCACACAAACACTAACGTTAAGGTAATGTGGTAACAGATGGAATTTAAGGGTTTTAAGTTAAATCATGTGGAAGTATTTCAGCTTTACCCAATATTATGTTTGTATTTTCTTGAGAATAGTATTATCTAACATAATTATTATGTGGATTAAATGAATGCAGCAGCAAATAACTGGGGTTAGATTTACATTAGCCTTAAGAACTGCACACAAACTAATGAAGGTAAAGAATGAGACATTTCAACGTTTTGTCATTTGAAAAATAAGCAACAGAGGGCGGAATGCACTTTATTCTTACACGTAGCCCACATCTAAACTCCTCCCATATGAGAAAAACTCAAAAACAGTTGTAAAAAAAAGTTTTAAAGGAAAAACTTATTTTGCTTTGACAACCACATTATCATCTTATAGAAGAAGAAATGAAACTTTGGCCGGAGGTGTTTACATTTGCTTTGCTTATTCTTGGTATGTGAAAAAGGACAATCTCATAAATTCTTTTTTCATTGTTTGAAATAAAATTCTAATAAATAAGTTTTGTGTTTTTTGTTAACAGAATGCAAATCAGAGGATAAAGTAAATCAGCCAGATAAACAGAAAACTCAAACTGAAGGAGGATCAGTAACATTAGAATGTTCATTTACAGCATCAACAAATGCACCAGAACTCTTCTTTCAGGAGAGATTTTCCTCTGAACTAAAGTCAGATTCAGTTCCTCTGATCATTCACAATGTTCATGTGAGAGATTCTGCTGTGTATTACTGTGCACTGAGGCCCACAGTCACACAAACACACTCAACACTCATACAAAAACACACTCACACAAACACACTCAACACTCATACAAAAACACACTCATCACTCAAACAAAAACACACTCACACAAAAACACACTCACAAAAACACACACTCAACACTCATACAAAAACACACTCACACAAACACACTTACACAAACACACTCAACACTCACACAAAAACACACTCAACACTCATAAAAAAACACAATCAACACTCATACAAAAACACACTCAACACTCATACCAACACACTCAACACTCACTTATACAAAAACACGCTCAACACTAACACAAAAACACACTCACACAAACACACTCAACACTCTTACAAAAACACACTCACACAAACACACTCAACACTCATACAAACACACACTCACACATACACACTCAACACTAACACAAAAACACACTCACACAAACACACTCAACACTCACACAAAAACACACTCAACACTCATACCAACACACTCAACACTCACACAAACACACACTCAACACTCATACAAACACACTCAACACTCATACAAAAACACACTCAACACCTATACAAAAACACACTCACACAAACACACTCAACACTCATACAAAAACACACTCACACAAACACACACTCAGCACTCATACAAAAACACACTCAACACTCACACACAAAAACACATTTAACACTCACACAAATACACACTGAACACTCACAAAAAACACACTGAACACTCACAAAAAACACACTGAACACTTACACAAAAACACACTGAACACTCATACAAAAACACACTCAACAGTCATACAAAAACACACTCAACAATTACACACAACAACACTCAACACTCATACAAAAACACACTCAACACAAACACACAACCACACTAAACACTCATACAAACCACACTCAACACTAACACATAACAAAACACACATACAAAACACACACAACACTAACACACAAACACACACACTCATCCGTCATACAAAAACACACTCAAACAAAAACTACATTATTCGGAAGTGAGAACTGAAGTGTACATGTTCTTCACCAGAGGGAACTCTTTACATCTCCTGTACTACAGTTGTGTGTTCTGTAAGAATCTTTACATGATCTTTTGCTTATTAATCCTCTAAATGTTCAGATACTGTGATGTACAGATAAATATGACCCCGTATGATAATTGACATATTTTTATATACATTTGTCAAAATCAACTAAAAACTGCCATTTTAAATAGAAGGGAAAGAGTAATATGTCAAAATAAATGTTTATTATTATGTAAGGGATAATTAAGGACTATAGGATTTATAAATCACTTATACTACTGTCATTTGCCAATATTAAAACAAGTTAAAGCTGTCGTTGATATGGGCACTCAACACATATGAAGACATTTAGTCATTACTTTATTATTGAGTTTTCACTTTGAGCGGATGTGAAGTTTCATCTTTCATCTTATTATTGAAATGTATAATTCATTGAAATATCTATTCATAGTTGCAGGTAATATGTGTTAAGAAAAAGACGTTGAAGGCACTCACTTAGGAATTGGATGAAGGAGGAGTTTATTCCACACACAACTTCATAATACAAACTCACACAAGTCTGTGAATCAGATGTGTTTGTGTCTCGTGTTCAAGTTTGTTTATTGTGTTAAAATGTTCATCTATATCATTATACTTCTAACATCAGCTGGAGGTAAGAAAAGTTTAAATGATTGTACAATGACTTTTCTCAAAGTTATTTCTATGATCATAATGATTGTTCTCTCTCTGTGTAGGTAGTAAAGCGAATGTCATCACTCCATACAGTAAGAATGAATTTGCTGTGGAGGGAGAAACTGTGACTCTCTCGTGTAACTACAGCACTTCTGTTCGTTCTCTTCACTGGTATCGTCAATATACAGATTCATCAATACAGTTCCTTATACTGAACAAAATGAATGTAGTATAGAATCAAACTAAATATGCGTAGTATAACCAATAAATGGCTGTAAAAGTGTAGCCAGACCCATTCACACTGTGCATTTAATCCGCATTCAGCCCAGTAGGTTATTAACCCAAATTCTGTGTCTGAATTACATACATGAAGTACCTTAACCTTTTTCTATATGAATGTAAAAATGAAAACAAATTTGAAGAATCCAGTTAAAAGCTAGACTTAACTATTTTAATCACGGGACCAGTTTAACCAGTTTATTTTCATATTCATATTTTCATAATCATATTTTGTGCTCAAGCAAATAGATGTAATAATCAAAAATGTTCCTGTTTTCTAAACTTACTAAATAATACATCTAAACAAATTATGTTAAGTTTGTGTTTTTAAGAGGTAAAAACACGGTATGATGTAAAAACAGGCTTCTGAGAGATATTCAACAAACATTGTATTTAAAATATGTCTCACTACCCTTGGGTTTAGGATTCCTAGGCATTTTAGGTATTGTTCAAGTTACATTTAGACTTTAATGATGGTGTAAAAATAATTTGCATCATGTTTAAAAGCCTCAGTCATGAAACATCTTTTTGAACCTTGAGAATGAATGGATAGAATATCTAGGTTTATAAAACGAATCGAAAACAGTAAAGAAAAAAATGAATAATAACACAAAATGTATGTCTGTACTTGTAAGTCAGATTTTATATTTATATTAGATGTTAAGAAATACACATATTTTGAAAGCAATTAAGATCCTAAGATATATCACACCGGAAAAGTAAAGAGGAGCAAGTTTCCCACCGGGGTCCTTCCTTTCACAGGCTGGCTCTGCCATTTTTTGGAATATTTACAGTTACTGCACACCTGATTGAATGACATTAGTGTTCCAAACTGTGGTCGCTGCACATCCCAATTGTGCTTGCACATAGGACATGTTTCAAAAAGCTCTCTGAGAGAGTGTTCAAACACAATGTACTTTGCCTCGGCGTTATCACTGGTGGCGGTCGAACTAAAAAAATGAAGAAATCACAGAATTAACAAATATACAGTCAAGAATATACAATATTGATTTTCTTTGGCACAACCTTACCTAGTTTCAGAAAATTCTATAGTTGACAAACCAGGACCAAATGTAGAATCTTGAGGCTTTGGAAAGTCAGATATATTTTTTTCTTCCTCTTCTTCTTTTAGGAATTCCAAACGAGGCAGTTTAGGAGGTTTTTCTTAAGATGTAGAAACGTCTATTGGTGTAGATGGACAACTCCATGTGTCCACTTGGTTTGTTTCTGTCTTAACACTGAGATCTACCTGCGTGCCTAATACAGGACATACAATTTACAGTATATTGTTTTCTTTACTCTTTGTTACATTAAACATTTTCATAATTTCCAAAAGATATAGGTGATAATCTAATAATGACATACATACCCTTGCTTTGTACATGTCCAGTCTGTTTACTAAAAGAGAACTGTGTGGCAACAGTCCTTTGAGTTGGAGAAAATGTACATTGAGATCCTACAGAAGACTTCAATGGGTTGGCTTGTAGTCCAGTGGACACTCCATGTCTGGGTATAGTTTGACATGCTGTGTGTTGGATTGAAGGCATAGGCAGGCTGGTAGGAAGGTTTCTTGATGTGGTCTATAAAAACATTATCTCTGTTAACAAAACTTCCACTATAATCAATTTGAAATAGTAGGATTAAACAGATATTAATAACATATAAGCCATTGCTGTACTTAAAAACAATGTCATTAATATTCTATATTCACGCACCACACTCCTGTACGGCTATTAATGTTATATTTTTATGAACTCATGTTAAGAAGTTAAGAATAAAACAGACACATTTATAGTAATAGAATGTAAATATTTATTCAGAAACTATGTACACAATATATACATTTGACTATATACTGTAAGCTCTGCATGGATGTTACAGGCAGAGCTTCGTACTCTTATGTACTCTCATATATGGCAAAGGTTCACCGCTAATGTCGACATGCACACGTGGGGCACATTTATTTAAGGTGGATTTGAAAAAGATCTCTTTGACTTGGATGCGTCCATCAGGTTGATCTTCTTCAAGAATGGTGGGGCAGTTCAGTGCTTTCCACAGGCGTTCTTTCACACGGAGACCTAACTTTAGACTGTAAGGATGAGGTCTGCCAGAGGATGTTTTTAACATTGAATCCACTACAGCACGAGACATTCTTTGATGCTCTTCTATGCTGGAACCATGGATTATGAGAGGTTCCTCATGGGTGGTGTTCACCAGATGGGCTGGGGCGCTAGTTCTTGTGAGTTCTGGGCAAAACTCTTTTAAGGAAGCGGCTCTCTAGATTTATGTTTTTAACACCAGACTTGGTATGTGAAACACAAGATTTCGTGAGTGAAACACCTGGTTTGGTGCATGAACCCCTTGACTTGGAGCTGTACGTATGATCCAAGCTGACTGCACGTGCCATCAGTGCAATGTTGTCAGACATGTTCTGATCCTTCAGAGGGCCTGAAGGTTTTCTGGTCCTTCTCAGGTTATAGGCTGGACCAGTGACTGTACCATCTGCCCTTCGCTTTATAAGTGACATGACCGATTGTGTTGAGTTATATCAAGGGGATAGTGCTTTTTAAATTGCTTTAGTGTTTGTTACCACAATGTTGTTACCACAGTGAATGAACTTACCTTCATGGTGTTTAAGGCAAGATACTCAGAGGAAAGTGATGATTGTTTGATAAAATATCTCAGAGGATATCGCAGAGAAAATAAATGACCTTTCTCAAGTGTGATTTCTCAAGTTTGGACTCTGGTTGCTATGAACAAAACTGTGTTTACTGTCCGAGCATTGTTCAGCCAATCAAATGGCTTCCTCGGATTTTCATAAATAAACAGGGTTTTTGTATGGTCCTCATGTATATTTAAATGTAAACAACACGTGATGTCACCTGAAAGTTACATAACCAACACAGTTAAGCCAATCATGTGGCTTTCTGTAATTTTTAAATATAAACAGGGATTTTTTAGAGTCTTGAGATATATTTAAAAGTAAACGACACGTGATGTCACCTGGAAGTTACATAACCATGACTGTTCAGCCAATCAGGTGGCTTTTTGTCATTTTAAATATAAACGGTCTTGTAGGGTCTTTTAGGTTCATTTAAATGTGAATGAAATGTGATGTCACCTGGAAGTTAGGTAACCAACCAATCACATAACGGCTTTGGATTTTTAGATATAAACTGGATTATGTTAATAATCATATTGTTATAATCATTTAGATGCAATATTAATGTATTTAAATAAACCTCAAGATTATATTTAATCCAGTATATGTTTAAAAATCTCAAGGAGCCATTTTATTGGCTGGACTGTATTGTGTAATGTAACACAATGTTTCATTAACTCTGCATTTAATATTGTATCCAACAAAATGTTTATAGTTTTAAAGAGAAAAATTTAAATTGTCTTATGAATCAGTCACCATCAGGATGTTCTAAATCTGTATAAATTTCTCTATTTTGTTCAACATAAGGAATTGAATTAAAAATAATGATAGTCAAAGGTGCCCCAGAACAATTTAATTTATTACGTTATTTAAAATTTGTAATTATAAGAACAAAAAGTAGTTACAATTAAAAAAAATTATAATATAGTAATCAATGATGGTCCTGAAGCTTATGAAATCATACCTGCACACTTGTTGCTTTTCGGCGACAATCGCCGATTTCATTGTCAATTATGTCATTAACGTGAATCGAGTAGAACCGGAGAGTTTTTTTGAAGCCAGCTTTTGAAATCTTTGCATTACAGCCTTGTAATAAATATTTGTGTTAAAAAACGTGACTATGTCACTTTTCTGTATCTGTGTTGCCCTACGTATCGTATCCTTTCGTCTAACAAGCGTATGTAAACTGTTTTTTCATTCCCAGGGATCTGAAAGTGGGGGTTGTGTGAATGGATTTCCAGCTAATAAAGACTAAACTGTCTGCATAAATACCATAAAAAACTGAGTAGTCAGTGATGTTTCAGAACTGTTTGGTTTTCACATTCTTCAAAATATCTTCTTTTGTGTTCCACAGATCTTCATATAAAGACACAGGTTTTGGAACAACAGGGTGAGTAAATGAGGACATTTATATTTTTGGGTTAACACAGGTGAAATTACAGGAGAATAAGCAATACGGGTGGATGGGGAGATGGATGTTTAAACACTTTTAAAACATATTTTCTGCTCTTTTGTAAATGTTTCCAAACAAATTAATTGATGTTGTTTTAGATTATTAATGAATCAGCCATTTTAAATTAATTGAGTTAATGACTATCGCATTAAGATTTATCTTAAGGACTCTGACTTGTTGCCATCTATTGGTGATTTTAGTTTCTGATAAATCATTTTATTTTATATAATCCAAAAGCTTTAAAAATGTAATCTCAGTGTTTTATTCTTTCAGTTGTAAGTGCTGGTGTTTTTTGTACTTGAGACCGGTCTCGGGACCAGGTCCTGGTCTTGTCTTGGTCTCAGATTTAATGATCTTATTTTAGTTATAATTTGTGGATTTTATAATGAGTTGAGACTTAATAAAAAACATAAATATCCTTGTGTCTTGTTTGATTCTTTGATACTTTTGTTACACTTACTGACAGTAGGAGAAACATGGGAGATTACATTAAAAATATATACAAACTGTTTTATTAAGGTACTTCTGTGTCTGGTCTCAGACTTTAATTTATTTAAACTTAAGGTCACAGACTTAAAATTATCTTCGGTATTTTCGATTTTTTTAATTGTTTAATTTTTTACATGCACAAAATTTAAAATGTTTCAACAATGTAAAATATGTTACAGAAGATGGTTGATAACAAATGTTATGGAATATAAAACATTGTTCATATAAAATTCTACACAATAAATCACCCCAAATTCTTCTTCTATTATTATTTTATTATAACTTTATAGAGTTCTGGTCTTGATCTTGACTCGGAATATTTACATAATATTGCTCTCATCAATTCTATTTCTATTTAGATAAATGATTACGATTAGTACTTACATTATTTTGCTTTATAAACTGTTAACCGTCTACAGTATATTTTTATGACCTTTTCCAAAGATTGCATTTTATCTTTAAAAATGATAATAAAAATATACTTTTATAAATATGTATATGGATATATAAACCATATATATGGATTTATAAATATACGAATATTCCAGTACTTCAACAGAAAATTTGGATACATGCTAAACACTGGTCCTACATTTCATATTTAGACAACTAATTTTACAAGAAAGCACAAGAACTGTGTGTATTTAACACAACTGTGAGGCTAAAGGAAATAGAATAAGCTCAGATTCAAACATGAATATCATAATCCATCCAGCTTTTATTTCACAGGAGTAACTATCAGATCAGAAACATCCTGAGCCCCGAGCACTTTCATTTCTCTATGATATCCATTTAAAGAAATGTTTTACATGTGAATAAATTAAGTAAGACTTAATGGTCCTTTACATCTGTGAATCAAAAACAAAATAAACGGATATTATATTTAGATAAAACAAAAGGTGTTTATTTGAAATAAATAAAATAAAACAAAGAATCAAACTCTTACTTTGACAAGATGACCACATATAATGTGAGAAGCTGTGGATGAGTTTTCATGAAACAGTTTCAGTTTGAATGATGGCAGCTTCGTTTGGCTCAGGGTTTGATGTCACAAAATAAAGTTCTGAAAGTTCTGTGTATCTTTAAAAAGTGCCAGCAGTGAGATGCCAAGAGCAGTTTGTTCTTTGTCAGGCCCACACGTTTTTGTTTTGTATTTTATTCCACTGTTTTCCCCATTGTGGGTGTTTTTATTACTTAATTAAAATATCTGTTACTTTTGTTAATTAAAAGTCTTTTGTTGATTCTATTCCTTTGCCTGCATCTGGGTTCTTCTGCAATCAGACCGTAACACTTTAGACACAAGATAATATATTTTAGAGAATTTAGGAGAACAAAAAGTACCGGAGCACTTTTGAACAACACTTTAATTTTCTCTATTATAGTATTTAATATGGTTTAAAAACTGTTTCATTCTTCTAAATATCTTTCTCTGTGTTCGGCCTAACAAATAAATGGATACGGGTTGGGAACAACAAAAGAGTGAGAAAGCCATGGCAGAATTTTTATTCATGGGTGAACTATCACCTAAACTCCTTACCCATAACTTTATATTGATTTAACTCAACAGTTTATGTGTGAAATGTTTGTTCAGTAATCGTGTTCTGTATCTTTATGGGGAGGAGTTATGACATCATGTGCTTCAGAAGTCACTGCTGGTAATCATTCAGATAAATAACAGTTTGTGTTCAACTAAAACATCCACGTGCTTATCATCAAAATGATTCTGTTTTTATTTAGTTTGATCAATTCTTTAGTATGTAAGTATTCTATTTAAACATAAACTTTGTTTGTCTTTTGTGTTATTCAATGGTGAAATGGTTTAAATTGTTGTTTTATTTTTAAGGTTGTATGTTTGCGACCGTAATTACACCAGTCGACACAGAAGTTTATAGGACAGAAGGAGAAACTTTAACTCTGTCCTGTAAATATTCTTCAGCAAATAATCTTCAGTGGTATCTCCAGTATTCCGGATCAGCTCCTGAATATCTTTTAGTCATTTTACAAGCTACAGGAAAAGTTTTACAACAGTCAGAAATTGTCAATCTAGATCCTCGATTCTCTGGAAGATTGAATGAGAAGAAAACTCAAGTTTATCTGGAGATCTCTTCTGTTAAAGTCACAGATTCTGCTCTGTATTACTGCGCCCTGGAGCCCACAGTGACAGAAAACACAACAACACCATACAAAAACCCCAAACACAACAACACTGAACAAACACCACAACACTGAACAAACACAACAATACTGAACAAACACAACAACATTCAACAAACACAACAATACTGAACAAAAACCTCCAACACAATAACACTGAACAAACACAACAACACTGAACAAACACAAAAATACTGAACAAACACAACAACACTGAACAAAAACCTTCAACAACACTGAACAAACACAACAACACCATACAAAAACCTCCAACACAACAACACTGAACAAACACAACAACACCATACAAAAACCTCCAACACAACAAAACTCAACATACACAACTACACTGAACAAACACAACAACACTGAACAAAAACCTTCAACAACACTGAACAAACACAGCAACACGAAACAAACACAACAACACTGAACAAACACAACAACACTGAACAAACACAACAACACTGAACAAACACAACAACACTGAACAAACACAACAACACTGAACAAAAACCTCCAACACAACAACACTCAACAAACACAACAACACTCAACAAACACAACAACACAGAACAAACACAACAACTCTCAACAAAAACCTCCAACACAACAACACTCAACAAACACAACAACACTCAACAAAAACCTTCAACACAACAACACTGAACAAACACAACAACACTGAACAAACACAACAATACTGAAAAACAACCTCAAACACAACAACACTGAATAAACACAACAACACCGAAAAAAACTTACAATAAAACAAAAACAAACAAATACCTCAACACTAAACAAACACCCCAATTGCAACAAAACTGAACAAAACAAGAGGAAACAATGCTATATACAGTAGGGCTGTGAGGGTTCTTTTATAAATACATCGGTACATAAAAATATTCTTTAATTATTTATATAAAATTCCGTGGCAAATCTATTTTTCTATTGCATCTAAATTAAACCATTTTCATAACATTTCAGATCAAATATAGATTTTTTTTTATAACCTACTTTTCCTAATATATATCCCAAAAGAGACACAAAAGTGTGTCAGAATCTTAGAGGAGGAGCTTTGAGAGAACATACAGAACAGAAAAGTTAACACGACCACACACACCTCACATTTCTTCAAACATCATTTCATATTAACTAGTAATAATGTTCTTCTGCATCACAGGTTTATTGCTTCTCATAGGTATTTACATTGAACAGTATGTTAACATATCTGGTATTTATTGTGTTAAATATGACATTACTACAAAAGATTAAGAATCAAAACCAACAAAAATCTTGTTTTTGTTTTCAGAAAATGTTTTTGGAAACACCGTCACATCTCTCTCTTCTGAAAATCCTGTTCTGGAAGGAGAAATAGTGACTCTGTCATGTAACTACACTGGAAGTAATATAAATAGTTTTCAGTGGTACAGACAGAATCTCAACACAGCGCCTGAATATCTTTTACAAACTTTTGAGAATGCTGCTCCACAGAAGAAGGACTGAAAAGAACAAGAAACAGCTGAATCTGGAGATCTCGAACACTGAAGTGACAGATTCTGGGATTTACTACTGTGCCCTGGTGCCCACAGTAACACAAAACACATCAACACTGTACAAAAACACCCTTATGATGCTTAATAACAATATACACCATTCAATAGTTCAATACAGTTCAATACAGAATATTTACAGTAATATCTGTTACATTAATTCAAACATTTATAATAACAAACCGATATTAAAACAGAGAGTGTAGGTGGATCTTTAATAGAGAAACACATAAAGACTTCTTCAAGATCTTCATTTAGTTTCTTCAGTACAGTCATGATGTTTCTGTGTTATCTGCTTCTGCTCTCAGTAATACAGGGTAAGAGGACATTTTCATAAAACTTTGGGACTAGATTTGGGTTTTGCCAGTAAATTCTCCATCTTTCATATAAATACATTTTTGTCATCATTTTCTCACATGTTACAGATAAATGTCTCACTCAGACAATCAGACCAATGCAGAATATTACTGTGAACACTACTAAGGGTGATAGAGTAATTCTCTCATGCACAAATGAAGGCACATATGAAATCATTTATAAATATTATATATTATTTATGCATATTATTAATTTAAACAATTAACACATACGGATGTGTGCACACAATATAGTTTCATTACAGAATAAGTTGTCAGCTTCTTTTGTCAGAGGGTGGAGCTCTTCAATGTTTCATATTAAAGAAGTTTCAGTTGAATTTAGATTTGATAATGTTTTACATCTGAGTGAGACTTCAGTTCAAGAATCATGTTTCCTGTAGTTGTGATTGTATTTTTACTGCTTAAGGGTGAGTAACACTTTAAATGCTTTAAGTTAAATTCAGTCTATTTCTCAGTAATGCTTTGTGATTGTCATGGATTACATTTGACAATTTTAATGAGGAGTTTAATAAGTTTTGTTCTTCTTTCACAGAAAGAGTTCATTCATACACAATAACATCAATCTCAACACAGAAGTCTGTTTTATCTGGAGAAAGTGCTGTTATCTCCTGCAGTTACACCGGTGTTAGTCCCAACTTCCAGTGGTATCGCCAATATCCCAGATCCAGACCACAATTCCTTCTCTTTCATACAGAGATCAATAATGGATCTGAACCCACTTTACGTCTCAGAGTGATCCCAAACAAACAATCCTCTCGTGTGGATCTGATAATAGATACTGTTGAGATGGAAGATTCTGCTCTGTATTACTGCGCTCTGATGCCCACAGTGACAGAAAACACAACAACACTCAACAAAAACCCCCAACACAAGAACACTGGACAAACACAAGAACACTGGACAAACACAACAACACTGAACAAACACAACAACACTCAACAAACACAACAACACTGAACAAACACAACAACACTGAACAAACACAACTACACTGAACAAACACAACAACACTCAACAAACACAACAACACTGAACAAACACAACAACACTGAACAAACACAACAACACTGAACAAACACAACAACACTCAACAAACACAACAACACTGAACAAACACAACAACACTCAACAAACACAACAACACTGAACAAACACAACAACACTGAACAAACACAACAACACTGAACAAACACAACAACACTGAACAAACACAACAACACTGAACAAACACAACAACACTCAACAAACACAACAACACCAAACAAACACAACAACACTGAACAAACACAACAACACTCAACAAACACAACAACATTGAACAAACACAACAACACTGAACAAACACAACAACATTTAACAAGAACTTGCTTCCAGGTTTTGTTTTACTTAAATACATAAAAACATGAATAATATTATTGTGCTGAATCGCCTATGGAATAACACACGTCAGATAACAAGAGAGAAGAAAGAAACTATTGAATTAATGTTCATTTGATTAAATCCATGTCATATTTGCATCTGTAATAACGTTGAAAAATGTTTTAATTTCATGGAGCATCCATAATTGTTTCGTGTTTGACTTATCAGATCTCTTGAGACTTTACTCTTTAAAAAAGAGAATTTAAGATAATGAAGATCATCTTGAAATGTTTGTCAAAAAGGTTTAAAAATCTGCTTGTGCTGCTCAAATGAAGTTGTGATGTGACTGATTTGTTTGTTATTGACAAAATGAATTGTTTTAAATACTCTCTTGTGTATTTACTTCTGTAATGTCAGGTAAACCGAGAATATTTAAGAATATGTTTAATGTCATTGTGAAAATAAATCACAAGAGGTCAGACTTCACCCTTAATGAATCCAGACATGAAGAGCTTCTAGAATTATGTTCAATGCACTTTCTTATTCTTGACAGATATTATTTTGATGTTTAATTTGTGGCAAATTTCTATCTCAACAGGTAAGATCATATTGGGTTTATACTGTATATTGTGTTTCATATATGTAGTGTTTTATATTTTCATCTCCTTCTCTCCATTATTTCTCTTTTCTTTTCCTATTAGATGATATCTCTAGTGTTATAATAACATCAATATCTCATGATGAATTTGTGTCACTTTGTCCTGTATTACTAATGGATCAGGTGGTATAGATACTCTCCTTTAATACTGTCAGTACTTAACATCCAGACCAGAGTTCATGTTTCTGAGAAATGAAGTTTAGTTAAAACTGATCTTGTACTTCTTGGAATTTATATTAAAATAAATAAGAAGAAAACAAATGTTTATCTTGAGATGTCCTTCACTACATTCACTGATTCTGCTCAAAAAACACACATTAAATACACAAATACTGCACAAACACAAAGTAAAGGTAAACTGTTTACAACCAGTGAAACTTTCATTGTCTAACCCCTGTATGTCATCATTTTAGTTGCATTGGATAAAAGCTTCTGATAAATGAATAAATAATTATGGGAAGTTTTCTATAGGAGGTTACGCTGAAATGTAGGAGGAGTTTAAGTGACATTTATCTCACATACACTCTTTAACTTTGTGTCAGCAGTGTGAAAATGATTTCTCTTTGTTATCTACTTGTGTTATTGATTATTCTAGGTAAGTAAGATGATTTTTTTTGTGATATATTTACTGTAAATATAATCCTGCAGTAGTTTGACAGATAAATATCTATGAGATCTGTGTGAATTAAAGTCTGTATTGTTTTTATTCTCAATTTCAGAGATTTCTTCAAGCCAGATAATAAAACCATTACAGAATAAAACACATGTCACTGAAGGAGAAACAGTCATTCTCTCATGTAAATATGACGGCCAAGTAACAAGTTTACTCTGGTATCGACAATATCCAGAATCCAGACCTGAATTTCTGCTGCTTGTCTACGAGTCAAACAGTGTAATACCTGCAGATCCTCCTTTCCCAAGACTGAGCGCTACAGTAAAGAAGATGGAGAAACAGGTGAATCTGAAGATCTCATCTGCTTCAGTCACAGATTCAGCATTATACTACTGTTCACTGGTGCCCACAGTGACTGAAAGATCACACATCCTGTACAAAAACACCTCTGTTCTTATGATCTCAATCTACTGTATGATCTAAAATAAGAGACAGTAAATGACATGATGTACTACAATCTAAAGAACAGGTTATATATTGTATATATCAAATGTTCAGTGTTAATAGTGTAACCCCTCTGATGAATGGGATTGATGAATGGGATAGATGTAGATGAACAATAGAGGACAATGTTAGTACACATGTGAAACTGTTCCATTAAACTACTGCAGATAATATGCCACACAATATTTCACTTTATCTGCACTATAGAGGGATTTGTTTGACCTCTAGTGTTGAAAATAAAATTTTGTTAATAATATTCAGAAAACTTTAACATGTCAATGCTTCATGTGTATAACAGGAGGATCTGTAGATCTGAAATGTTTCTTTATGATTCACTAAATAATGAATCACATGTACTAATAGAACTGATAGGATGAGAGGGTGTTCATGTCACAAACTTTACCCTCATTTATAACTTCACCAAAAGCCATTTCTTTTCTTTTTTTCTTTAAACTTTGATTCATGAAGACAGTTTTATACTTTACTGATAAACATCAAGAGATTTATCATAATCATTCTCTTAACAATTTCAGGTAAAGTTCAGGACAGAAGTAATAATATCTCTTTATAATGTGAATACTTTTCGGCAGTGAATAATTTGTAACATATTTTTTTTTATAAAATTCCAGAGAAATTGTGTAAAGAAATTATTTAATCATGTGGAAGTGATGTACAAGATTTACTCAAGAAATACAAAAATTATTTGGAAAAAACAATGACTAAACAAATAAACTCTACATCACCATCAAGTGCATTAAACAGCACAACTGTGTTAACTAATTTAAAAAAGAATATGTGTAAGAAGGACTTGTATTTAACCATATTGTAGAAAATGTCACAGATGAGTGAGATTAGATTGCCATCTGATGGATTATTATACAGATCAATTAGAAAGTTCTTAAAGGTTTAAAATCATTTTCATTTGAACAAAAACAAACTGAGGTTAGCTAATGTTTTAATTCGGATTTAAATACTGCAAATAGACATCAAGGATGACTCGTGTATGATCTCACATTATATCTAGTATTCAGACATCTGTCAGATGGTTTTCAAGAGGTGGAGTTTATGTAAAACCCAAAGAAACATGACAGATCACTGAGACAACAGTATGTGTTTCATATGAGCTCATGAAATCCTCCTGTACAATCATGCTGTGTCTTTTGCTTTTTCTGTGGTCTTTATTAAGTAAGTACACTATTTTATCACATGACAATATCATTGAATATTCTTTTTTAGTTTGGTTTACAAATTCACTTAATCTTATCTTTATCTTTTTATACACAGAAATCAGTTCTGGAAACACTATCACACAAGTTAAAACTGAGATGTCCGGAGTAGAGGAGGAAAATATAACTCTCTCCTGTAACTACTCATCATCTTCAGCAGATAGTCTTCAGTGGTATCTCCAGTATCCCGGATCAGCTCCTGAATATCTTTTAGTTATTTTACAAGCTACAGGAAAAGTTGTGCAAACATCAGAAATTGTAAATCTAGATCCTCGATTCTCTGTAAGATTGAATGAGAAGAAAACTCAAGTTTATCTGGAGATCTCTTCTGTTAAAGTCACAGATTCTGCTCTGTATTACTGCGCCCTGCAGCCCACAGTGACAGAAAACACAACAACACCATACAAAAACCTCCAACACAACAACACTGAACAAACACAACAACACCATACAAAAACCTCCAACACAACAACACTGAACAAACACAACAACACTAAACAAACACAACAATACTAAACAAACACAAGAACACAGAACAAACACAAGAACACAGAACAAACACAACAACACCATACAAAAACCTCCAACACAACAACACTAAACAAACACAACAACACTAAATAAACACAAGAACACTGAACAAACACAAGAACACTGAACAAAAACCTCAAACACAACAATACTGAACAAAAATCCTTTGTGATATAAAAGAAGGTTTTTAAAAGTTTGAGGATATGTAAAAGATTTATTCATCAATCACAAAAGCTTGCAGTATTACATGTGTTACGGTCTGTATCTGTGCTTTGTTAGAGACACAAAAAGTCATCAGTTTGTACAGATGTAGTATTCACTTCTACACCACTAGAGAGAGACATGTCAACAGAAAACATTTCCTTTCTTCATCAGTTTTCTTAAGAACTTTACTTTTTATCAAATGTTTTTATATGTTGGTGTTTATTTATGTGGATATTTTACATTATTGTCACATTAAAGTTCTGTTTGGATTTACTTTCTGTTCTCACTAGTAATTGTTAAACAGATTCAGAGTTCTAACAGAAACACAAGGTGGTTACAAAGCAGCAGTAAAAAGAACTGTTGGTACTTTGTGCAAGTATGTCAATATATTAAGTTATGAGTGATCTTAAAGTACAACGAGTGAGGTTTGATTATATTAGGACGCTGAGTTGAGGAGCCTGAAGATCTGAGGAAAATGACCTTGTACCGGAGGTGTGAAAACCCGTTGTTTTAATTAGGATTTTATTTTCAATGTTTCTGGGACTTTTGCTCCCCAACTGCGCCTAGCTTTCCCCCGAGCCACTACAGCCAGGCTATACCCGGATCAGTAGGACATTTTATTAAGCCGGAGTCAGTATGTATTGGGACCAGATGGTGTGTCCGGAACTAGATAAGCCCTCTACAGCCCTTGAATGAAGTGAAGACCAGGACAAGAACTCCCGGATACCAATCCCCTGCAAGGACCTCGCCTCCGACGATCATCGGGATACGAGCACAGCACACAGATGTTTCATCTCCATTCAGCTGCAGCATGGACTTGAACTGCTGGATTCGTCTGGTCAGAGGAGAACTGGGCCCCCAACTGAGCCTGGTTTCTCCCAAGGTTTGTTCTCCAATCTGACACCAATGGAGTTTTGGTCTCTTGCCACTGTCGCCTCTGGCTTGCTTAGTTGGGGTCACCTCATTTACAGCGATATCGTTGACTTGATTGAATTTGAACACACAGACACTTTTAAAGTAAACAAAGAGGAAATCAACGAATTGAAAATTAATGCAAAGCCACTATTTAAACTGAGCAGAGATGACATCCCCGAATTCAATAATGTAATGCCTTTAACTATCATCAATCATTATGACAGACAGTTTTACTAACCAATGTTGTTAAGCTGCTTTGATGCAATGTATTTGGTCTAAAGCGCTATATAAATAAAGGTGACATTGACATTGACAGTCCTGTATATAATTTTTGAATATGAACAAAGTAAAAAATAGAAATGTTCATATATTGTGCAAGTGTTGTATCCAGTCACTTCATTTCGTCCCCCTCCTTCATCTATCACTTAACTAACAGTGCCCCCCCAAGATTATGTATTGTGCAGTTCATTAAATATCGTGATGAATTTCATGGACTGGCAGTCCTTACCAAATTATGGGGTGGCAACACAAAGTGTATGGCTTGGTAGGACAATGGCCATTTCTCTCAATTGTTAGTCTGATCCCTGAAAAAGTGTCTCATATCTATAGTAGACATTGTGTGCGTAATAATAAATTATAATAAATAGTTATAATAAAATCTCTAATTATTAGATATGTGATCTTGTTGTTCTGTGCATACCTCACACTTCCTGGATAAGCCAAATAAAACATAAATGTAATATTAATAATAATATTGTTAATTATTCACACGTTTTTTGTGTTGTATCAAATGTAAATATTATCTAAAGCATTTTAGTTGTTTTTCATATTTATTAAGTTGTTTGATAATTTATGTTATATAGAATCATTTCAAGAAGATCAAAGGTAATGCACACAGTTACCTTGTAACACAGTTTTTGTCTTGGCAAATAATTGTATGTTTTAATGCAAATGGAACTTTCACACACGTTTTACACACGTTTTACACACATTTTACACATGTTTCACACACATGTTTTACACACACGTTTCACACACATGTTTCACACACATGTTTTACACACGTATTTCACACACATGTTTTACACACATGTTCAACCAGTCCAGTTCATGAGAGAGAGATAATGACCTCACAAAGCACACCCACGTTTACATTTACTTGATAGCTTTACACCAAACTGTCGTCACTGAATGTTTCTCTTTTAGATTGATTCATGAAGACAGTAATGATCTAGTTTATAAATAAATATGAAGAGGTCTATATTTATGATTTGTTTAACAGTGACAGGTAAATTTAACATCAGACTGAAATTTAATGTTTATAGATATATATATATATATATATATTATACCAAGACATTGATTCCATGTGCTACTTTATATTTAGATATATATGTTTATATCCTCTTTTATTCCTATGCAGGTGTATTTGCTGACAGCATTGAACCAAAAGACAAGAGAACTGATATTATCGGAAGTGATGGAGAATCTGTGACATTGAGCTGCTCATATCAAACATCCAGCAGATATATTCTGCTTTACTGGTACAGACAGAAATCTAACACAGAACTTCAGTTTATTCTGCGTAAAGGCGCTCGATCATTGAGTGGTCATGAAGATATATCAGACGATCGGTTTAATTCTGCAACATCTGAATCATCTACAGAACTCATTATTAAGAGTGTTTCTCTGTCAGATTCAGCTCTATATTTCTGTGCTCTGAGAGTTGGAGCCCAGTGATACAAAAAGCCTGAAAGTCTTTACAAAAACATGAACAAAAGTATTTCTTTGAACAAGTAGATATTAAACCACAGTTGTTTTAATAAAAACCACAAATCCTCTGTTGGTATCAGTGTGGTAACACCTGTTTAAAGTAAACTATGAGCGGAGATGAGCGGAGTCTTTAAGAAGTCTGTGAGCCGCTGTAGACAACACTTCTTCTAGACATCTTCAGTTACAGGAAGTGAAGTCTATGTGATGTGTTTGGTGGTTTATTTCTTCTCTTGCAGTTCTCGTACAAGACTGTAAAAAACTCATTCTGAGTAAGGAGGCCGATCTTCTGGAATATTGTGTGTGTGTTGAGATTTCTGTTGTTTTGTTTTGTTAAGGTAGAAAATGTTTCAGTTTATAGTCATCTGGAGTTTAATCTTTGCAGGTTTGATGTTTTACTCTCTTCAGACTGATAAATGTCAACTGTCATAAAGATCTGAACAAATTCTTATTTTTCAGTTCATTTAGACATCACATGTACTGACAGCATTACTCCAGATCATACAGAAGTGAATGCGGTTGAGAATGAGATCATAACATTATCCTGCAGATATTCATCTGTGTACAGTCTTCTTTGGTATTGACAGCGGCATCACACATCAGTTCCTCAGTTCCTCATGCTCATCCTAAGAAGTTCTGAAAAAGTAATGCGGACTTCAGATAAACGTCAGGAAAACTGAATGTGAAGAGCAAACGTGTGGATCTGATCATCCCATCTTCAACAGTTCAAGACTCTGCTGTGTATTATTGTGCTCTTCAGACCACAATGAGAGAAAAACCAAACTTTACTCTACAAAAACCTGAAAGAAATAAAGATGTTCTCTGTCAATTGTCCTGTGTGGAAAAGATGAATATTAATATCATAAAGTCAATGGTGAATAGAAGTCAAATATGCAGATGATGCTGAATAAATGATTCTTTAGGATCTAAAAGATTTTTCTGAAGATCAGCGGACATTTTAACAACTTTTAAAAAACATTTTTTCTCTGAAATAAAAATGTTTGAAAACACCGCTGTTTCATGTCAAAGTGATTAAAATTAAAATTATGTAATTTACTACATTCTTCAAAATATCTTTTTATGTGGTCAGTAGGAAAAGAAATAAACATTATTTGTATAAAGTATAAAACAGATCTTTTAGTGTTACAAGCGTTTTTAAAGTGTTGTGTTAATGTCATTGTGTGTAGTATTATAATAGAATGAACATTCTGTTTAAATGTTTTAAGAATTATTATGGAGTTTAGTGTTTGTATAAAGTATGAATATGGTTGTGTATTAAACTGACTAAAGGCTTAAAGTGTTTTAAATGATAGTAGATAATTTATAAAAAAAATGATAAACAAATACAAAAGTATAATATTCTAGCCTATTGAATCTAATAATAAATAGTATTTACTACAATAAGAAAGGAAATAAAGTGTAAAGTGTTAAATTGTAAATTTTCAAAATATGTGTATATTAATTCTAAAGAAAAAGACAAGCAAGACGTAATATAATTAATTATAACATATTTATATATATTTTAAAATATACAGGTATATTTTCTGACCTTAGAAAAGCACTTAACTAGTTAAAACCATCATAAATATTTTTACTTTAAAAAACAAAATTGGTTATATTCTGATAATTTTCTAAAAGAAAAAACATATTTAATAATTCTGCATTTTCCTGTGAAAGGTTATAAATATAATCCCAGCCAACACATGACATACTGGTTATGTAATATATTGGTAATTTTTGTTAATATTCTAATTTAACAGCTGACAAAATAATTATCATTAAATAACAAATTCATGACATCATCGTTACAAACTCAACACATTACAAGATAACCAAGAACAGTCCAATTACGTCATATATTCATAATATTGTGTTAATAACATGACTTAAAGAAGATGATTATAAATTATTTGTGATTAAACATAATGTGTTATAAATTATTTATTGATGATATATATTTAGTTCCCGTTTTTAGTAATATTTTATTTTTAACTAAATAATTATTCAAGAAGAATATTTAAGAAATAAACGCACTCTGATTGGCTGAGGCACACACGCCAACATCCGAGAAACGCCACTCTGATTGGCTGAGACTACACAGCCTCATCATGTAGACTCCCCTCTGATTGGCTGAGGCTGCAAGTAGCAGCGCTTGATGAGCGCATATTAGCTATTTTCTCTCAGGTAAAGATCGGCTTTTATTTCTCAATCATCGCTTAAAAATTGTTAGAAATTAATTTTAAATAATTGTAGGAATTATTTTCTACTTATATTCTGTCAGAATGTCGTCTGACAGGAGTAACAACGCTTTATTAAAGAGCTTCTGAACTGACAGGAAGTAAAGTTTTTCTGACAGGAAATTTCATTTTATAAGTTAAGAGTCTTTACTGCTCAATATAATAATAATAAAATAAACATATTTAATCAAAATAACCACAAATAAACGTAATATTACAAATGTTGGCTAGTTGGGATGACATATATATTACACAAAACAATCCAGAATAAACAAAATAATATTTTACAAATTTAAGTTGTATTTTTTGATCACTTTTGAATTCTGAATAAAAGTTAAAATATTAAATTCTAATAAGATAAAATAATCAGCAGCATTCTTTATTAATAATGAACTAAAATCTTCATGAATCATAATTCAAATAAAATTATTTCATTAAATAAAAAAGTGCAGATGTTCACAGCATGAAGGTCACGTGATGATGTTGACATAACTACGTCATAAAGGTTACCTAGCAACAGAGTGTAAAGCATGAAGAGTTGTGTAACTGTTGCTGGTTTTTCTCTCTTGGTGATTTGGTGACGATTGTATCGGTTGTTCATTGTGATCGGAGAGTTTTCGGAGTTCTTTTCAGAGCTTTTAGACACTGAACAGCATTTTCTCTTCAGAGTTTGATTATTTCTCAGTGAGTTTGTATCGTGATGTAAGTGAAAGTGACCTGCACAATTTATACTTTTATTTTAGGATTCAATTCAAACTTTTAGTTATATCATGTTCAATGCGTTTAGTTGAAATTTGACCCATTTAAGCGTAAATCTTGCTTGTTTTTATATTAATAGCCAAATATTTGTCCTCTATATAGTCTGTAAACAACCGTTCATTTAAACGTATAATTATTTAATCTAAATGATATAGTGCAGAAATTATAGACATTGATGTATATACATTTTATTATATACAGCTTAAGTATCTTTTGACTATTTTCTATGTTTGACCTGATAACAGAAACCTTTTTTACACACAAAATGAGTTGTGTAACTGTTTAAATCCTTTTAAATTCATGTGTGAGTCACTAGAGTAGTGAGAGGAATGTGAGGAAGAGATCCTGGAGAGCTGCTGGCATTACAGAGACTGCACATGAGAGTCAGAGATGGAGTGACCGTCTGATCATTCTGTCTCAGTCCTCTGTGCCGGTCACTTCAGTGTCAGAGGAGCCCCGGAGTTACCCCACCATTCAGATACGATCACTGGAACGAAAGAGTGACTCCGAAGATAAGACTTGTGAATATATCTCTAAATATATATGAAAAATCTTATGTAAGAAACTGTGACTCATGCTCATTTCAAATCATTTGTCTTGACGAGTGCGATCAGCCTCAGAAGAAGTCGAGGAGGTGTGCGAGCTCGACCCGACCTGAGGATCAGGGACCGTATGGCACCACGCTTCCTTATCTGGCTTCGGATGTGACGGCCACGAACAGTCATTGAAATCTCCGTTCAACTGAATGATCAGTGCTGAGACGGACTCTGGGAGAGAGGAGAACCCCATCAGGGAATCCCATGTACAGAATCCAAATCACTTCAATCCTCAACACAGCTGTGATGGTGAGACTTGTTAGGTAGAAGAGGAGACTCTGACCAGAAAGAGGCATATGGCCAAACAAGGAAAGCGAGCTTGTGAAACCTTTGTCCAGGCAAAAAGAAAAAAAAAGAATCTTTTTCAGTAAAACATGCTGTTTTTCTCCATGGCGTTCGAGTGCGTGCGTGTGTTTGTGAAACCCTTGTCAGGGCTAAGAAGGAAAAAATAAATGTTTGTCAGTGTAATATAATTAGTGTTTTAAATCTTTTGTTGCTTTCTTATTTTAGCGTAATGCGCCTAACACTTACTTGAGTTCACAATGACAGCGTCAGCGTTGCCCATTCTGATCCCCTGAACCCCCCAAACCCCCCACCCACGTCTTCTCACACCTTTTTCTCTAATGAGTTTGCAGGTCTGAATATATATTTGTGATGTGATTTTATTGTTTTATAGCTTTAACTAATAATGTTATACGTGTATAAAATGAAGTAGTTAAGAATAAAACAGACACATTTACAGTAATAGAATGTACATATTTATTCAGAAACTATGTACACAATATATACATTTTCTATATACTCTTAAGCTCTGTATGGATGTTACAGGCAGAACTTCTTACTCTCTGGTACATATGGCAAAGGTTTCCAGCTTGTGACGACATGCACACAGATTTCTCTGCCACTATTTACTACCATTGAAGTAAAAATGTCTGATTTTCAAAGGTGCTCCAGAACAGTTTAATCTATTCAATTCTTAAAAAATTTTTATCAAAAGAACAAAAAGTAAAATTATAATTTTAATTTTTTTACTTTTATAGCAATCAATGGTGATCCGAAACTGCAGAAAATTCTTCCAAATATATATTTTTTGTGTTTAACCAAACCAGAAAATGTATACATGTTTGAAACAACAGTAGGGAAATAAGCTCATGATAGAAGTTCATTTTTGCATGGACCAACTCCTAAAAACCATTAAAACTGTGTTGGGCACAAGATTAAATTAACAGTCCATGATTCAGAGTGTTCATCATTTTAAATTATAACACAGCAGCACAGAAACACACTGTCAAGGAGTCAGAGATATCCTAAGGTTCTCGCTTACATGAGATACAAAAATAATTATTCTGTCATCATTTACTCACCCTTTAGTTGTTCCAAATCCAAACACATTTCTTTGTTCTGATAACCACAGAGACAGATATTTAGAAGAATGTAACCTAACAGTGCTGAGAAACAGTTGACAACCATTGAAGGAAAATGTGTTATTTCTTAACTTGTTTTAAAAAAAAATTAAGATATTTTGAATACTGTAGGACTGCAAAAAGTTCCTTCTATGCTAGTGAAGGGGGTCCTAGAACTGTTCTGTGCATTTTTCTTAATATCTTCATCTGTGCTGAACCAAACAATAAATGCATACTGGTTTAGAACAACTAAAGAGTGAGTAATTCACAGCAGTATTTTGGGGGGTGAAATATCTCTTTAATACATAGGAGGGACTTCAACAGTTATACAGCTATCTTACCTAAATACACATTTTATGGTGAGCTGCTTCACTCAGTTTAATATATATTTGTGATGTGATTTTATTATTTTATAGTTTTAACTAGTAATGTTATACTTTTATGAACTCATGTGAAGAAGTTAAGAATAAAACAGACACATTTATAGTAATAGAATGTAAATATTTATTCAGAAACTATGTACACAATATATACATTTGACTATATACTGTAAGCTCTGCATGGATGTTACAGGCAGAGCTTCTTACTCTCTGGTACATATGGCAAAGGTTCACCGCTGATGTCGTGATTGCACACGTGGGGCACATTTATTCAAGGTTGATTTGAAAAAGATCTCTTTGACTTGGATGCGTCCATCAGGTTGATCTTCAAGAATGGTTGGGCAGTTCAGTGCTTTCCACAGGCGTTCTTTCACACGGAGACCTAACTTTAGACTGTAAGGATGAGGTCTGCCAGAGGATGATTTTAACATTGAATCCACTACAGAACGAGACATTCTTTGATGCTCTTCTATGCTGTGACCATGGATTATGAGAGGTTCCTCATGGCTGGTGTTCAGCAGCTGGGCTGGGACTTTAGTTCTTGTGAGTTCTGGGCAAAACTCAGGAATCACAGCTTCGTTTTTAAGGAAGCGGCTCTCTAGATTTATGTTTTTAACACCAGACTTGGTATGTGAAACACAAGATTTCGTGAGTGAAACACCTGGTTTGGTGCATGAACCCCTTGACTTGGAGCTGTACGTATGATCCAAGCTGACTGCACGTGCCATCAGTGCAATGTTGTCAGACATGTTCTGATACTTCAGAGGGCCTGAAGGTTTTCTGGTCATTCTCAGGTTATAGGCTGGACCAGTGACTGTACCATCTGCCCTTCGCTTTATAAGTGACATGACCGATTGTGTTCAGTTATATCAAGGGGATAGTGCTTTTTAAATTGCTTTAGTGTTTGTTACCACAATGTTGTTACCACAGTGAATGAACTTACCTTCATGGTGATTAAGGCAAGATACTCAGAGGAAAGTGATGATCGTTTGATGAAATATCTCAGAGGATATCGCAGAGAAAATAAATGACCTTTCTCAAGTGTGATTTCTCAAGTTTTGACTCTGGTTGCTACCAACAAAACTGTGTTTACTGTCCGAGCATTGTTCAGCCAATCAAATGGCTTCCTCGGATTTTCATAAGTAAACAGGGTTTTTGTTTGGTCCTCATGTATATTTAAACGTAAACAACACGTGATGTCACCTGAAAGTTACATAACCAACACAGTTAAGCCAATCATGTGGCTTTCTGTAATTTTTAAATATAAACAGGAATTTTTTAGAGTCTTGAGATATATTTAAAAGTAAACGACACGTGATGTCACCTGGAAGTTACATAACCATGACTGTTCAGCCAATCAGGTGGCTTTTTGTAATTTTAAACATAAACAGGGTCTTGTAGGGCTCTTAGGATCATTTAAATGTAAATAACACGTGATGTCACCTGGAGGTTAGGTAACCAACCAATCACATAACGGCTTTGGATTTTTAGATATAAACTGGATTATGTTAATAATCATATTGTTATAATCATTAAGATGCAATATTAATGTATTTAAATAAACCTCAAGATTATATTTAATCCAGTAAATGTTTAAAAATCTCAAGGAGCCATTTTATTGGCTGGACTGTATTGTGTAATGTAACACAATGTTTCATTAACTCTGCATTTAATATTGTATCCAACAAAATGTTTATAGTTTTAAAGAGAAAAATGTAAATTGTCTCATGAATCAGTCACTATCAGGATGTTCTAAATCTGTATAAATTTCTCTATTCGGTTCAACATAAGGAATTGAATTAAAAATAATGATAGTCAAAGTGCCCCAGAACGGTTTAATTTATTAAGTTATTTAAAATTTGTAATTAAAAGAACAAAAAGTAGTTACAATTAAAAAAAATTATAATATAGTAATCAATGATGGTCCTGAAGCTCATGAAATCATACCTGCACACTTGTTGCTTTTCGGCGACAATCGCCAATTTCATTGTCAATTTTGTCATTAACGTGAATCGAGTAGAACCGGAGAGTTTTTTTGAAGCTATCTTTTGAAATCTTTGTATTACAGCCTTTCAATAAATATTTGTGTTAAAAAACTTGACTATGTCACTTTTCTGTATCTGTGTTTCCCTACGTATCGTATCCGTTCGTCTAACAAGCGTATGTAAACTGTTTTTTTATTCCCAGGGATCTGAAAGTGGGGGTTGTGTGAATGGATTTCCAGCTAATAAAGACTAAACTGTCTGCATAAATACCATAAAAAACTGAGTAGTCAGTGGTGTTTCAGAACTGTTTGGTTTTCACATTCTTCAAAATATCCTCCTTTGTGTTCCACAGATCTTCATATAAAGACACAGGTTTGGAACAACAGGGTGAGTAAATGAGGACATTTATATTTTTGGGTTAACTATTTCACCGGTGAAATTACAGGAGAATAAGCAATACGGGTGGATGGGGAGATGGATGTTTAAACACTTTTAAAACATATTTTCTGCTCTTTTGTAAATGTTTCCAAACAAATTAATTGATGTTGTTTTAGATTATTAATGAATCAGCCATCTTAAATTAATTGATCTGAATTAATAAGTAGCACATTAAGATTTGTCTTAAGGACTCTGACTTGTCGCCATCTATTGGTGATTTTAGTTTCTGATGAATCATTTTATTTTATATAATCCAAAATCTTTAAAAATGTAATCTCAGTGTTTTATTCATTCAGTTGTAAGTGCTGGTGTTTTTTGTACTTGAGACCGGTCTCGGGACCAGGTCCTGGTCTTGTCTTGGTCTCAGATTTAATGATCTTATTTTAGTTATAATTTGTGGATTTTATAATCAGTTGGGCCTTAATAAAAAACATAAATTTCCTTGTGTCTTGTTTGATTCTTTGATACTTTTGTTACACTTACTGACAGTAGGAGGAACATGGGAGATTACATTAAAAAAATTTGTCAACAAAATATATACAAACTGTTTTATTAAGGTACTTCTGTGTCTGGTCTCAGACTTTAATTTATTTAAACTTAAGGCCACAGACTTAAAATTATCTTCGGTATTTTTGTTTTTTTTAATTGTTACATTGTTTACATGCACAAAATTTAAAATGTTTCAACAATGTAAAATATGTTACAGTATATGGGTGATAACAAATGTTATGGAATATAAAACATTGTTCATATAAAATTCTACACAATAAATCACCCCAAATTCTTCTATTATTATTTTATTATAACTTTTTAGTGTTCTGGTCTTGATCTTGACTCGGAATATTTACATAATATTGCTCTCATCAATTCTATTTCTATTTAGATAAATTATTACGATTAGTACTTACATTATTTTGCTTTATAAACTGTTAACCGTCTACAGTATATTTTTATGACCTTTTCCAAAGATTGCATTTTATCTTTAAAAAAGATAATAAAAATATACAGTTATAACTACGAACATGGATATATAAACCATATATGTGGATTTATAAATATACGAATATTCCAGTACTTCAAAAGAAACATGGATACATGCTGAACACTGGTCCTACATTTCATATTTAGACACACAAGAACTGTGTGTATTTAACACAACTGTGAGGTTAAAGGAATAAATAAATAGAATAAGCTCAGATTCAAACATGAATATCATAATCCATCCAGCTTTTATTTCACAGGAGTAACTATCAGATCAGAAACATCCTGAGCCCTGAGCACTTTCATTTCTCTCTGATATCCATTTAAAGAAATGTTTTACATGTAAATAAAGTAAGTAAGACTTAATGGTCCTTTACATCTGTGAGTCAAAAACAAAATAAACGGATCATATATTTAGATAAAACAAAAGGTTTTTATTTGAAATAAATAAAATAAAACAAAGAATCAAACTCTTACTTTGACAAGATGACCACACATAATGTGAGAAGCTGTGGATGAGTTTTCATGAAAGAGTTTCAGGTTGAATGAAGGCAGCTTCGTTTGGCTCAGGGTTTGATGTCACAAAATGAAGTTCTGAAAGTTCTGTGTATCTTTCACAAGTGCCAGCTGTGAGATGCCAAGAGCAGTTTGTTCTTTGTCTTGCCCACACGTTTTTGTTTTGTATTTTATTCCACTGTTTTCCCCATTGTGGGTGTTTTCATTTCTTAATTAAAATATCTGTTACTTTTGTTAATTACGAGTATTTTGTTGATTCTATTCCTTTGCCTGCATCTGGGTTCTTCTGCAATCAGACCGTAACACTTTAGACACAAGATAATATATTTTAGAGAATTTAGGAGAACAAAAAGTACTGGAGCACGTTTGAACACCACTTTAATTTTCTCTATTATTGTACTTAATATAGTTTAAAAACTGTTTGGTT
The DNA here is from genome assembly GCA_033220385.1 of Triplophysa yarkandensis. Lineage (NCBI taxonomy): Eukaryota > Metazoa > Chordata > Actinopteri > Cypriniformes > Nemacheilidae > Triplophysa > Triplophysa yarkandensis. The sequence goes on along the minus strand of CM065664.1, from coordinate 4,876,400 downwards.
AGGATCATTCTTCTAAATATCTTTCTCTGTGTTCGCCCTAACAAATAAATGGATACGGGTTGGGAACAACAAAAGAATGAGAAAGCCATGGCAGAATTTTTATTCATGGGTGAACTATCCCCTAAACTCCTTACCCATAACTTTATATTGATTTAACTCAATAGTTTATGTGTGAAATGTTTGTTCAGTAATCATGTTCTGTATCTTTATGAGGAGGGGTTATGACATCATGTGCTTCAGAAGTCACTGCTGGTAATCATTCAGATAAATAACAGTTTGTGTTCAACTAAAACATCCTCGTGCTTATCATCAAAATGATTCTGTTTTTATTTAGTTTGATTTATTCTTTAGTATGTAAGTATTCAATTTAAACATAAACTTTGTTTGTCTTGTCTATTATTCAATGGTGAAATGTTTTTATTATTTTAACATTTAATTTTGATTCTTGTTTTGTTTTCAAGGTTGTGTGTTTGCGACCGACATCACACCAGTCGACACAGAAGTTTATAGGACAGAAGGAGAAACTTTAACTCTGTCCTGTGAATATTCTTCAGCAAATAATCTTCAGTGGTATCTCCAGCATCCCGGATCAGCTCCTGAATATATTTTAGTCATTTTACAAGCTACAGGAAAAGTTTTACAACAGTCAGACATTGTGAATCTAGATCCTCGATTCTCTGGAAGATTGAATGAGAAGAAAACTCAAGTTTATCTGGAGATCTCTTCTGTCAAAGTCACAGATTCTGCTCTGTATTACTGCGCCCTGGAGCCCACAGTGACAGAAAACACAACAACACCATACAAAAATCTCCAACACAACAACATTGAACAAACACAACAACACTGAACAAACACAACAACACTGAACAAACACAACAACACTGAATGAATACAACAACACTGAACTAATACAACAACACTGAACAAACACAGCAACACAACAACACTGAACAAAAACCTCCAACACAACAACACTGAACAAACACAATAACACTGAACAAACACAACAACACTGAACAACAACCTCAAACACAACAAAACTGAATAAACACAACAACACCGAAAAAAAACTTACAATAAAACAAAAACAAACAAATACCTCAACACTAAACAAACACCCCAATTCTAACAAAAACTGAACAAACAAGAGGAAACAATGCTATATACAGTAGGGGCTTGTGAGGGTTCTTTTATAAATATATCGGTACATAAAAATAATCTTTAAATATTTATATAAAATTCTTTGGCAAATCTATTTTTCTATTGAATCTAAATTAAACCATTATCATAACATTTCAGATCAAATATAGATTTTTTTATATAACCTACTTTTCCTAATATAGGTTGTATCCATATATTGTTGTATCGGCTATTTACCGCTTCATTGTCTCCTCGACTATTGTAAGTCGCTTTGGATAAAAGCGTCTGCTAAATGACTAAATGTAAATGTAATATTTATCCTAAAAGAGAAACAAAAGTGTGTCAGAATCTTAGAGGAGGAGCTTTGAGAGAACATACAGAACAGAAAAGTTAACACAACCACACACACCTCACATTTCTTCAAACATCATTTCATATTAACTAGTAATAATGTTCTTCTGCATCACAGGTTTATTGCTTCTCATAGGTATTTACATTGAATATTTGTTTGTTAACATATCTGGTATTTATTGTGTTAAATATGACATTACTACAAAAGATTAAGAATCAAAACCAACAAAAATCGTTTTTGTTTTCAGAAAATGTTTTTGGAAACACCGTCACATCTCTCTCTTCTGAAAATCCTGTTCTGGAAGGAGAAATAGTGACTCTGTCATGTAACTACACTGGAAGTAATATAAATAGTTTTCAGTGGTACAGACAGAATCTCAACACAGCGCCTGAATATCTTTTACAAACTTTTGAGAATGCTGCTCCACAGCAGAAGGACCGATATCTTGCAAAAGCTGAAAAGAACAAGAAACAGCTGAATCTGGAGATCTCGAACACTGAAGTGACAGATTCTGGGATTTACTACTGTGCCCTGGTGCCCTGGTGCCCGCAGTAACACAAAACACATCAACACTGTACAAAAACACCCTTATGATGCTTAAAAACAATATACACCATTCAATAGTTCAATACAGTTCAATACAGAATATTTACAGTAATATCTGTCAAGATTTATTCAAAGATTTATTATAACAAACTGATATTAAAACAGAGAGTGTTGGTGGAGCTTTAATAGAGAAACACATAAAGACTTCTTCAAGATCTTCATTTAGTTTCTTCAGTACAGTCATGATGTTTCTGTGTTATATACTTCTGCTCTCAGTAATACAGGGTAAGAGGACATTTTCATAAAACTTTGGGACTAGATTTGGGTTTTGCCAGTAAATTCTCCATCTTTCATATAAATAATTTTTTGTCATTATTTTTCTAACATGTTACAGATAAATGTCTCACTCAGACAATCAGACCAATGCAGAATATTACTGTGAACACTACTAAGGGTGATAGAGTAATTCTCTCATGCACAAATGAAGGCACAGATGAAATCATTTATAAATATTATATATTATTTGTAAACAATAAAGACATAAGGATGTGTGCACACATTATAGTTTCATTACAGGATAAGTTGTCAGCTTCTTTTGTCAGAGGGTGGAGCTCTTCAATGTTTCATATTAAAGAAGTTTCAGTAGGATTTAGATTTGATAATGTTTTACATCTGAGTGAGACTTCAGTTCAAGAATCATGTTTCCTGTAGTTGTGATTGTATTTTTACTGCTTAAGGGTGAGTAACACTTTAAATGCTTTAAGTTAAATTCAGTCTATTTCTCAGTAATGCTCTGTGATTGTCATGGATTACATTTGACAATTTTAATGAGGAGTTGAATAAGTTTTGTTCTTCTTTCACAGAAAGAGTTCATTCATACACAATAACATCAATCTCAACACAGAAGTCTGTTTTATCTGGAGAAAGTGCTGTTATCTCCTGCAGTTACACCGGTGCTGGTCCCAACTTCCAGTGGTATCGCCAATATCCCAGATCCAGACCACAATTCCTTCTCTTTCATACAGAGATCAATAATGGATCTGAACCCACTTTACGTCTCAGAGCGATCCCAAACAAACAATCCTCTCGTGTGGATCTGATGATAGAAACTGTTGAGATGGAAGATTCTGCTCTGTATTACTGTGCTCTGATGCCCACAGTGACAGAAAACACAACAACACTCAACAAAAACCTCCAACACAACAACACTGAACAATCACAACAACACTGAACAAACATAACAACACTGAACAAAAACCTCCAACACAACAACACTGAACAATCACAACAACACTGAACAAACACAACAACACCATACAAAAACCTCCAACACAACAACACTGAACAAAAATAACAACACTGAACAAACACAACCCTGAACAAACACAACAACACTGAATAAACACAACAACACTCAACAAAAACCTCCAACACAACAACACTGAACAATCACAACAACACTGAACAAACACAACAACACCATACAAAAACCTCCAACACAACAACACTGAACAAACACAACAACACTGATCAAACACACCAACACTGAACAATCACAACAACACTGAACAAACACAACAACACCATACAAAAACCTCCAACACAACAACACTGAACAAAAATAACAACACTGAACAAACACAACCCTGAACAAACACAACAACACTGAATAAACACAACAACACTCAACAAAAACCTCCAACACAACAACACTGAACAATCACAACAACACTGAACAAACACAACAACACCATACAAAAACCTCCAACACAACAACACTGAACAAACACAACAACACTGATCAAACACACCAACACTGAACAAACACAACCTTGAACAAACACAACAACACTGAACAAACACAACAACACTGAACAAACACAACAACACTGAACAAAAACCTCCAACACAACAACACTGGACAAACACAACAACACTGAACAAACACAACACTGAACAAACACAACAACACTGGACAAACACAACAACACTGAACAAACACAACAACACTGAACAAACACAACAACACTGAACAAACACAACAACACTGAACAACCACAACAACACTGAACAAACACAACAACACTGAACAAACACAACAACACTGAACAAACACAACAACACTGAACAAACACAACAACACTAAACAAACACAACAATACTTTACAAAAATCCTTTGTGATATAAAATAAGGTTTTAAAAGTTTGAGGATATGTAAAAGATTTATTCATCAATCACAAAAGCTTGCAGTATTACATTTGTTACTGTCTGTATCTGTGCTTTGTTAGAGACACAAGAAGTCATCAGTTTGTACAGATGTAGTATTCACTTCTACACCACTAGAGAGAGACATGTCAACAGAAAACATTTCCTTTCTTCGTCAGTTTTCATAAGAACTTTACTTTTTATCAAATGTTTTTATATGTTGGTGTTTATTTATATGGATATTATTCATTATTGTCACATTAAAGTTCTGTTCGGATTTAGTTTTTGTTCTCACTAGTTTGTTGTCATGATTCTGCCTCTCTTGGTCATGTTTTTCCTGTTTTTGGCAGAATCATGGCAGACATGTGTTTTTTCTGAGTGTTACATGGTTTAAAAGATTGTTTTACATCTTATTCAGTACTTTGTCATTCCAAAACATGCAATTTAAACATTTATTTTGCCATTATTTGTAATAATTTTTCAGAGCACTCTAGCTTTGTAGGTTGGCATCTTGAAGTATCTAAACACAAGTGCAATTAACAAACGTCTTCTGCGTAAGGCTTTAGTTATTTCCTCTCTTATTATGTAATAGTAGATGAAACGTGTCCATCCATCTGAAATGTTAGTCTTAAGCCCTGATAAAGTTTCTCATATCTACAGTGAACATTCTGTGTGAGAATCCATCATCGCTGCCTGGCAGTTATATTTATAATAATAAAATCTTTAATTATGAGATTTGTGCTGTTGTTGTTCTGTGCATACCTCACACTTCCTGTATAGATCAAATAAAAAATGTAAATATTTTTTCTTGAACGTATTTCCTAAATATAAAAGCTGTTTATGTTATTCATTATTAACATTTGTTTTATGATGTATCAAATTTTAATAAAAAATGGTTGTTTGATAATATTTGTTATATAGAATCATTTTAAGTAGTTTAAACGTAATGCACAGAATTACAGTTTGTCACAGTTTTTGGCAAATAATGTTATATTTTATTGCAGACGGCACTTTTACACACATGTTTTACACACATGTTTTACACACATGTTTCACACACATGTTTCACACACATGTTTTACACATATGGTTCACATACGTGTTTCACCCACACATTTTACACACATGTTTTACAAACACATTTTACACACATGTTTCACACACTTGTTTCACACACATGTTTAACAAACGGTTCACAAACACGTTTTACACATGTTTACTCCAGTCCAGTTCATGAGAGAGAGATAATGACCTCACAAAGCACACCCACATTTACATTTCCTTGATAGCTTTACACCAAACTGTCGTCACTGAATGTTTCTCTTTTAGATTGATTCATGAAGACAGTAATGATCTAGTTTATAAGTAAATATGGAGAGGTCTATATTTATGATTTGTTTAACAGTGATGGGTAAATTTAACATCATACTGAACTTGAATGTTTAAAGATATAAGTTATATATATATTCTATACCAAGACATTGACTTCATGTCCTACTTTATATTAATATTTTTTAGGTTTATTTCCTCTTTTATTCCTATGCAGGTGTATTTGCTGACAGCATTGAACCAAAAGACAAGAGAACTGATATTATCGGAAGTGATGGAGAATCTGTGACACTGAGTTGCTCATATCAAACATCCAGCAATGATGTTCTGCTTTACTGGTTCAGACAGAAATCTAACACAGAACCTCAGTTTATTCTGTATAAAGGCGCTCGATCATTGAGTGATTATGAAGATATATCAGACAAACGGTTTAATTCTGCAACATCTGAATCATCTACAGAACTCATCATTAAGAGTGTTTCTCTGTCAGATTCAGCTCTATATTTCTGTGCTCTGAGAGATGTAGCCCAGTGATACAAAAAGCCTGAAAGTCTTTACAAAAACATGAACAAAAGTATTTCTTTGAACAAGTAGATATTAAACCACAGTTGTTTTTATAAAAACCACAAATCCTCTGTTGGTATCAGTGTGGTAACACCTGTTTAAAGTAAACTATGAGCGGAGATGAGCGGAGTCTTTAAGAAGTCTGTGAGCCGCTGTAGACAACACTTCTTCTAGACATCTTCAGTTACAGGAAGTGAAGTCTATGTGATGTGTTTGGTGGTTTATTTCTCCTGCTGCAGTTCTTGTACAAGACTGTAAAAAACTCATTCTGAGTAAGGAGGCCGATCTTCTGGAGTATTGTGTGTGTGTTGAGATTTCTGTTGTTTTGTTTTGTTAAGGTAGAAAATGTTTCAGTTTAAAGTCATCTGGAGTTTAATCTTTGCAGGTTTGATGTTTTACTCTCTTCAGATTGATAAATGTCAACTGTCATACAGATCTGAACAAATTCTTATTTTTCAGTTCATTTAGACATCACATGTACTGACAGCATTACTCCAGATCATACAGAAGTGAATGCGGTTGAGAATGAGATCATAACATTATCCTGAAGATATTCATCTGTGTACAGTCTTCTTTGGTATCGACAGCGGCATCACACATCAGTTCCTCAGTTCCTCATGCTCATCCTAAGAAGTTCTGAAAAAGTCATGCGGACTTCAGATAAACGTCTGTCAGGAAAACTGAATGTGAAGAGCAAACGTGTGGATCTGATCATCCCATCTTCAACAGTTCAAGACTCTGCTGTGTATTATTGTGCTCTACAGACCACAATGAGAGAAAAACCAAACTTTACTCTACAAAAACCTGAAAGAAATAAAGATGTTCTCTGTCAATTGTCCTCTGTGGAAAAGATGAATATTAATATCATAAAGTCAATGGTGAATAGAAGTCAAATATGCAGATGATGCTGAATAAATTATTCTTTAGGATCTAAAAGATTTTTCTGAAGATCAGCGGACATTTTAACAACTATCAAAAAACATTTTTTCTCTGAAATAAAAATGTTAGAAAACACTGCTGTTTCATGTCAAAGTGATAGTTCACCCAAAAATGAAAATATTAGGAACACCCTGTAAGGTTTTCAACCTGATCATTTACTACATTCTTCAAAATATCTTTTTATGTGGTCATTAGGAAAAGAAATAAACATTATTTATACTTTGTATAAAGTATAAAACAGATCCTTTAGTGTTACAAGCTTTCTTAAAGTGTTGTGTTAATGTCATTGTGTGTAGTATTATAATAGAATTAATGTTCTGTTTAAATGTTTTAAGAATTATTATGGAATTTAGTGTTTGTATAAAGAATGAATATGGTTATGTATTAAACTGACTAAACGGGTGAAGAGTTTTAAATGATAGTAGATAATTTATAAAAAAAATGATTAAAACAAATACAAAAGTATAATATTCTAGCCTATTGATTCTAGTAATAAATCGTATTTTACTACAATAAGAAATGAAATAAAGTGTAAAGTATTAAATTGTACATTTTCAAAATATTTTTTATATTAATTCTAAAGAAAACAACAAGCAAGACGTAATTTAATTTATTATAACATAGTTATATATATTTAAAAATATACAGGAATATTTCCTGACCTTATAAAAGCCCTTAAATAGTTACAGCCCTCATAAATATTTTTACTTTAAAAAACAAAATTGGTTATATTTTTTCTAAAACATAAAACATATTTAATAATTCAGCATTTTCCTGTGAAAGGTTATAAATATAATCCCAGCTAACACATGACATACTGGTTATGTAATATATCGGTATTTTTTGTTAATATTCTAATTTAACAGCTGACAAAATAATTATCATTAAATAACAAATTCATGACATCATCGTTACAAACTCAACACATTACAAGATAACCAAGAACAGTCCAATTACGTCATATATTCATAATATTGTGTTAATGACATGACTTAAAGAAGATGATTATAAATTATTTGTGATTAAACATAACTTGTTATAAATTATTTATTGATGATTTATATTTAGTTCCTGTTTTTACTAATATTTTATTTTAAACTAAATAATTATTCAATGACTTCTTTTGTTTTTAATAAATTTTAATTTGTTTATTAATTTGGAAATGTAATTATGTGTAAGATTATTTATGGAACATTTGCTTTAAGAAATAAACGCATTCTGATTGGCTGACGCTACACGCCAACATCCAATAAACGCCACTCTGATTGGCTAAGACTACACACCCTCATCCAGTAAACTCCCATCTGATTGGCTGAGGCTCCAGGTAGCAGCGCTTGATGAGCACATATGAGATATTTCCTCTCAGGTAAAGATTTGCTTTTATTTCACAATCATCGCTTAAAAATTGTTAGAAATGAATTTAAAATAATTGTAGGAATTATTTTCTACTTATATTCTGTCAGAATGTCGTCTGACAGGAGTAACAACGCTTTATTAAAGAGCTTCTGGACTGACAGGAAGTAAAGTTTTTCTGACAGGAAATTTCATTTTACAAGTTAAGAGTCTTTACTGCTCAATATAATAATAATAAAATAAACATAATTAATCAAAATAACCACAAATAAACTCAAATGTTACTTATTTTGGCTAGCTGGGATGGCATAAATATTACATAAAACAATCCAGAATAAACAAAATAATATTTTACAAATTGAATTTGTGTTTTTTGATCACTTTTTAATTCTTAACATGAGTTAAAATATTAAATTCTAATAAGATAAAATAATCAGCAGCATTCTTTATTAATAATGAACTAAAATATTCATGAATCATAATTCAAATAAAATTATTTCATTAAATAAAAAAGTGCAGATGTTAACAGCATGAAGGTCACGTGATGATGTTTGCATAACTACGTCATAAAGGTTACCTAGCAACAGAGTGTAAAGCATGAAGAGTTGTGTAACTGTTGCTGGTTTTTCTCTCTTGGTGATTTGGTGACGATTGTATCGGTTGTTCATTGTGATCGGAGAGTTTTCGGAGTTCTTTTCAGAGCTTTTAGACACTGAACAGCATTTTCTCTTCAGAGTTTGATTATTTCTCAGTGAGTTTGTATCGTGATGTAAGTGAAAGTGACCTGCACAATTTATACTTTTATTTAGGATTCAATTCAAACTTTTAGTTATATGATGTTCAATGCGTTTAGTTGAAATTTGACCCATTTAAGCGTAAATCTTGCTTGTTTTTATATTAATAGCCAAATATTTGTCCTCTATATAATCTAAATAAACAACCATTAATTTAAACGTATAATTATTTACTCTAAATGATATAGTGCAGAAATTATAGACGTTGAAATATATACATTTTATTAATAGCTTAAGTATCTTTTGACTATTTTCTATGTTTGACCTGATAACAGAAAGCTTTTTTACACACAAAATGAGTTGTGTAATGCTGCGTTCACACCAGACGCGAATAGCGCGTCAGGCGCGAGTGATTTACATGTTAAGTCAATGCAGAGACGCGAATAGGCGTGAGGAGATTTCCTGCGGCGCGAATGGCGCGAAAGGCGCGGCGCGTTTCGCGCGAATCGCAATCGCGTGAGTTGAAAAAATTGAACTTTGGCGAAATTTCGCGCCGCGTTAACCAATCAGAAGCTTTCTTTATCTCAAACAAACATGGAGGAGAAAGTCATCAGGGCTTTATGTGGAAACACAGAGCTTTATAAATCCACATTATACTTTTATTATACTTTAATATAGACAGGAATAAAAGTGATATTTACTGGAAGAAATTTAGTGAAGAAAAAATTTTTTTTTACTTAATTTGAGCTTTATACACATATTGAGAGTATAAATAAAGCCTTCACATGAAGTTTAATCACTTTAGTTTACAATAAAATGACTTTTCCTCTGATAAATGGATGAGTTCCCCTGACAGAAGCCCCTCCCCCCTGCGTGAATGGCGCGTTAGACGCGAATGAGGGAAACTGTACACGCGAATGATTTTAAATGTACAAGCGGCAAACTACACGCGTTGGGCGCGTCAACACGCGAAAATTCGCTTCTGGTGTGAACGCAGCATAACTGTTTAAATCCTTTTAAATTCAGGTGTGAGTCACTGGAGTAGTGAGAGGAATGTGAGGAAGAGATCCTGGAGAGCTGCTGGCATTACAGAGACTGCACATGAAAGTCAGAGATGGAGTGACCGTCTGATCATTCTGTCTCAGTCCTCTGTGCCGGTCACTTCAGTGTCAGAGGAGCCCCGGGGTTACCCCACCATTCAGATACGATCACTGGAACGAAAGAGTGACTCTGAGGATAAGACATTAATCTTGTGAATATATCTCTTAATATATCAGAAAAATCTTATGTAAGAAATTGTGACTCATGTTCATTTCAAATCATTTGTCTTGACGAGTGCGATCAGCCTCAGAAGAAGTCGAGGAGGTGTGCGAGCTCGACCCGACATGAGGATCAGGGACCGTATGGCCCCACGCTTCCTTATCTGGCTTCGGATGTGACGGCCACGAACAGTCATTGAAATCTCCGTTCAACTGAATGATCAGTGCTGAGACGGACTCTGGGAGAGAGGAGAACCCCATCAGGGAATCCCATGTACAGAATCCAAATCACTTCAATCCTCAACACAGCTGTGATGGTGAGACTTGTTAGGTAGAAGAGGAGACTCTGACCAGAAAGAGGCATATGGCCAAACAAGGAAAGCGAGCTTGTGAAACCTTTGTCCAGGCAAAAAGAAAAAAAAAGAATCTTTTTCAGTAAAACATGCTGTTTTTCTCCATGGCGTTCGAGTGCGTGCGTGTGTTTGTGAAACCCTTGTCAGGGCTAAGAAGGAAAAAATAAATGTTTGTCAGTGTAATATAATTAGTGTTTTAAATCTTTTGTTGCTTTCTTATTTTAGCGTAATGCGCCTAACACTTACTTGAGTTCACAATGACAGCGTCAGCGTTGCCCATTCTTATCCCCTGAACCCCCCAAACCCCCCACCCACGTCTTCTCACACCTTTTTCTCTAATGAGTTTGCAGGTCTGAATATATATTTGTGATGTGATTTTATTGTTTTATAGCTTTAACTAGTAATGTTATACTTGTATAAAATGAAGTAGTTAAGAATAAAACAGACACATTTACAGTAATAGAATGTACATATTTATTCAGAAACTATGTACACAATATATACATTTTCTATATACTCTTAAGCTCTGTATGGATGTTACAGGCAGAACTTCTTACTCTCTGGTACATATGGCAAAGGTTTCCAGCTTGTGACGACATGCACACAGATTTCTCTGTCACTATTTACTACCATTGAAGTAAAAATGTCTGATTTTCAAAGGTGCTCCAGAACAGTTTAATCTATTCAATTCTTAAAAAATTGTTATCAAAAGAACAAAAAGTAAAATTATAATTTAAATTTTTTTACTTTTATAGCAATCAATGGTGATCCGAAACTGCAGAAAATTCTTCCAAATATATATTTTTTGTGTTTAACCAAACCAGAAAATGTATACATGTTTGAAACAACAGTTGGGTAATTAGTTCATGATAGAAGTTCATTTTTGCATGGACCAACTCTTAAAAACCATAAAAAACTGTGTTGGGCACAAGATTAAATTAACAGTCCATGATTGAGAGTGTTTATCATTTTAAATTATAACACAGCAGCACAAAAAACACAACATCAAGGAGTCAGAGGTATCCTAAGGTTCTCGCTTACATGAGATACAAAAATAATTATTCTGTCATCATTTACTCACCCTTTAGTTGTTCCAAATCCAAACACATTTCTTTGTTCTGATAACCACATAGACAGATATTTAGAAGAATGTAACCTAACAGTTGACAACCATAGAAGGAAAATGTGTTATTTCTTAACTTGTTTTGAAAAAAAAAAGTTAGATATTTTGAAGACTGTAGGACAGCAATAAGTTCCTTCTATGCTAGTCAAGGGGGTCCTAGAACTGTTCTGTGCATTTTTCTTAATATCTTCATCTGTACTGAACCAAACAATAAATGCATACTGGTTTAGAACAACTAAAGAGTGAGTAATTCACAGCAGTATTTTTGGGGGTGAAATATCTCTTTAATACATAGGAGGGACTTCAACAGTTATACAGCTATCTTACCTAAATACACATTTTATGGTCAGCTGCTTCACTCAGTTTAATATATATTTGTGATGTGATTTTATTATTTTATAGTTTTAACTAGTAATGTTATACTTTTATGAACTCATGTGAAGAAGTTAAGAATAAAACAGACACATTTATAGTAATAGAATGTAAATATTTATTCAGAAACTATGTACACAATATATACATTTGACTATATACTGTAAGCTCTGCATGGATGTTACAGGCAGAGCTTCTTACTCTCTGGTACATATGGCAAAGGTTCACCGCTGATGTCGTGATTGCACACGTGGGGCACATTTATTTAAGGTTGATTTGAAAAAGATCTCTTTGACTTGGATGCGTCCATCAGGTTGATCTTCTTCAAGAATGGTGGGGCAGTTCAGTGCTTTCCACAGGCGTTCTTTCACAAGGAGACCTAACTTTAGACTGTAAGGATGAGGTCTGCCAGAAGATGTTTTTAACATTGAATCCACTACAGCACGAGACATTCTTTGATGCTCTTCTATGCTGTGACCATGGATTATGAGGGGTTCCTCATGGCTGGTGTTCAGCAGCTGGGCTGGGACGCTAGTTCTTGTGAGTTCTGGGCAAAACTCAGGAATCACAACTTCGTTTTTAAGGAAGCGGCTCTCTAGATTTATGTTTTTAACACCAGACTTGGTATGAGAAACACAAGATTTTGTGAGTGAAATTCCTGGTTTGGTGCATGAACCCCTTGACTTGGAGCTGTACGTATGATCCAAGCTGACTGCACGTGCCATCAGTGCAATGTTGTTAGACATGTTCTGATCCTTCAGAGGGCCTGAAGGTTTTCTGGTCCTTCTCAGGTTATAGGCTGGACCAGTGACTGTACCATTTGCCCTTCGCTTTATAAGTGACATGACCGATTGTGTTGAGTTATATCAAGGGGATAGTGCTTTTAAAATTGCTTTAGTGTTTGTTACCACAATGTTGTTGCCACAGTGAATGAACTTACCTTCATGGTGATTAAGGCAAGATACTCAGAGGAAAGTGATGATTGTTTGATAAAATATCTCAGAGGATATCGCAGAGAAAATAAATGAGCTTTCTCAAGTGTGATTTCTCAAGTTTGGACTCTGGTTGCTACCAACAAAACTGTGTTTACAGTCCGAGCATTGTTCAGCCAATCAAGTGGCTTCCTCAGATTTTCATAAATAAACAGGGTTTTTGTATGGTCCTCATGTATATTTAAAAGTAAACGACACATGATGTCACCTGGAAGTTACATAACCATGACTGTTCAGCCAATCAGGTGGCTTTTTATCATTTTAAATATAAACGGTCTTGTAGGGTCTTTTAGGTTCATTTAAATGTGAATGAAATGTGATGTCACCTGGAAGTTAGGTAACCAACCAATTACATAACGGCTTTGAATTTTTAGATATAAACTGGATTATGTTAATAATCATATTGTTATAATCATTTAGATGCAATATTAATGTATTTAAATAAACCTCAAGATTATATTTAATCCAGTTTATGTTTAAAAATCTCAAGGAGCCATTTTATTGGCTGGACTGTATTGTGTAATGTAACACAATGTTTAATTAACTCTGCATTTAATATTGTATCCAACAAAATGTTTATAGTTTTAAAGAGAAAGATGTTAATTGTCTCATGAATAACTCACCATCAGGATGTTCTAAATCTGTATAAATTTCTCTCTTCGGTTCAACATAAGGAATTGAATTAAAAATAATGATAGTCAAAGATGCCCCAGAACGGTTTAATTTATTAAGTTATTTAAAATTTGTAATTAAAAGAACAAAAAGTACATACAATTAAAACAAAATTATAATATAGTAATCAATGATGGTCCAGAAACTCCAGAAAATCTTACCTGCAAACTTGTTGCTTTTCGGTGACAACCGCCGATTTACTTGTCAATTATATCATTAACATGAATCGAGTAGAACCGGAGAGTTTTTTTGAAGCTATCTTTTGAAATCTTTGCATTACAGCCTTGTAATAAATATTTGTGTTAAAAAAAGTGATTGTGTCACTTTTCTGTATCTGTGTTGCCCTACCTATCTATCCTTTCGTCTAACAAGCGTATGTAAACTGTTTTTTATTCCAGGGATCTGAAAGTTAATTTCCAGCTAATAAAGACTAAACTGTCTGCATAAATACCATAAAAAACTGAGTAGTCAGTGATGTTTCAGAACTGTTTGGTTTTCACATTCTTCAAAATATCTTCTTTTGTGTTCCACAGATCTTCATATAAAGACACAGGTTTGGAACAACAGAGTGAGTAAATGAGGACATTTATATTTTTGGGTTAACTATTTCACAGGTGAAATTACAGGAGAATAAGCAATACGGGTGGGTGTATGGGGAGATGGATGTTTAAACACTTTTAAAACATATTTTCTGCTCTTTTGTAAATGTTTCCAAACAAATTAATTGATGTTGTTTTAGATTATTAATGAATCAGCCATTTTAAATTAATTGATCTGAATTAATGACTAGCACATTAAGATTTATCTTTAGGACTCTTACTTGTCGCCATCTATTGGTGATTTTAGTTTCTGATAAATCATTTTATTTTATATAATCCAAAATCTTTAAAAATGTAATCTCAGTGTTTTATTCTTTCAGTTGTAAGTGCTGGTGTTGTTGTACTTGAGACCGGTCTCGGGACCAGGTCCTGGTCTTGTCTTGGTCTCAGATTTAATGATCTTATTTTAGTTATAATTTGTGGATTTTATAATGAGTTGGGACTTAATAAAAAACATAAATATCCTTGTGTCTTGTTTGATTCTTTGATACTTTTGTTACACTTACTGACAGTAGGAGGAACATGGGAGATTACAATAAAAAAATTTGTCAACAAAATATATACAAACTGTTTTATTAAGGTACTTCTGTGTCTGGGTTCTGACTTTAATTTATTTAAACTTAAGGTCACAGACTTAAAATTATCTTCAGCATTTTCAGTTTTTTAATTGTTAAATTTTTTACATGCACAAAATTTAAAATGTTTCAACAATGTAAAATATGTTACAGTAGATGGGTGATAACAAATGTTATGGAATATAAAACATTGTTCATATAAAATTCTACACAATAAATCACCCCAAATTCTTCTTCTATTATTAATTAATTATAACTTTTTAGTGTTCTGGTCTTGATCTTGACTCGGAATATTTACATAATATTGCTCTCATCAATTCTATTTCTATTTGTATAAATTATTACGATTAGTACTTACATTATTTTGCTTTATAAACTGTTAACCGTCTACGGTATATTTTTATGACCTTTTCCAAAGATTGCATTTTATCTTTAAAAAAGATAATAAAAATATACTTTTATAACTACGAACATGGATATATAAACCATATATGTGGATTTATAAATATACGAATATTCCAGTACTTCAACAGAAACATGGATACAAGCTGAACACTGGTCCTACATTTCATATTTAAACAACTAATTTTACAAGAAAGCACAAGAACTGTGTGTATTTAACACAACTGTGAGGCTAAAGGAAACAGAATAAGCTCTGAATCAAACATGAATATCATAATACATCCAGCTTTTATTTCACAGGAGTAACTATCCGATCAGAAACATCCTGAGCCATGAGCACTTTCATTTCTCTCTAATATCCATTTAAAGAAATGTTTTACATGTAAATAAATTAAGTAAGACTTAATGGTCCTTTACATCTGTGAGTCAAAAACAAAATAAACGGATCATATATTTAGATAAAACAAAAGGTTTTTATTTCAAATAAATTAAAATAAAACAAAGGATCAAACTCTTACTTTGTCAAGATGACCACACATAATGTGAGAAGCTGTGGATGAGTTTTCATGAAACAGTTTCAGGTTGAATGATAGCAGCTTCGTTTGGCTCAGGGTTTGATGTCACAAAGTGAAGTTCTGAAAGTTCTGTGTATCTTTCACAAGTGCCAGCTGTGAGATGCCAAGAGCAGTTTGTTCTTTTTCTTGCCCACACTTTTTTGTTTTGTATTTTATTCCACTGTTTTCCCAATTGTGGGTGTTTTTATTACTTTATTAAAATATCTGTTACTTTTGTTAATTAAAAGTATTTTGTTGATTCTATTCCTTTGCCTGTATCTGGGTTCTTCTGCAATCAGACCGTAACACTTTAGACACAAGATAATATATTTTAGAGAATTTAGGAGAACAAAAACTACTGGAGCACGTTTGAACACCACTTTAATATAGTTTAAAAACTGTTTGGTTAGGATCATTCTTCTAAATATCTTTCTCTGTGTTCGGCCTAACAAATAAATGGATACGGGTTGGGAACAACAAAAGAATGAGAAAGCCATGGCAGAATTTTTATTCATGGGTGAACTATCACCTAAACTCCTGACCCATAACTTTATAATGATTTAACTCAACAGTTTATGTGTGAAATGTTTGTTCAGTAATCGTGTTCTGTATCTTTATGAGGAGGAGTTATGACATCATGTGCTTCAGAAGTCACTGCTGGTTATCATTCAGATAAATAACAGTTTGTGTTCAACTAAAACATCCTCGTGCTTATCATCAAAATGATTCTGTTTTTATTTAGTTTGATTTATTCTTTAGTATGTAAGTATTAAATTTAAACATAAACTTTGTTTGTCTTGTCTATTATTCAATGGTGAAATGTTTTTATTATTTTAACATTTAATTTTGATTCTTGTTTTGTTTTTAAGGTTGTGTGTTTGCGACCGTAATCACACCAGTCGACACAGAAGTTTATAGGACAGAAGGAGAAACTTTAACTCTGTCCTGTGAATATTCTTCAGCAAATAATCTTCAGTGGTATCTCCAGCATCCCGGATCAGCTCCTGAATATCTTTTAGTCATTTTACAAGCTACAGGAAAAGTTTTACAACAGTCAGAAATTGTGAATCTAGATCCTCGATTCTCTGGAAGATTGAATGAGAAGAAAACTCAAGTTTATCTGGAGATCTCTTCTGTTAAAGTCACAGATTCTGCTCTGTATTACTGCGCCCTGGAGCCCACAGTGACAGAAAACACCACAACATCATACAAAAACCTCCAACACAACAACACTCAACAAACACAACAACACTGAACAAACACAACAACACTGAACAAACACAACAACACTGAATGAACACAACAACACTGAACAAATACCTCCAACACAACACAACAACACTGAACAAACACAAAAACACTAAACAAACACAACAACACGGAACAAACACAACAACACTGAACAAACACAACAACACTGAACAAACACAACAACACTGAACAAAAACCTCAAACACAACAATACTTTACAAAAATCCTTTGTGATATAAAATAAGGTTTTTAAAAGTTTGAGGATATGTAAAAGATTTATTCATCAATAATAAAAGCTTGCAGTATTACATTTGTTACGGTCTGTATCTGTGCTTTGTTAGAGACACAAGAAGTCATCAGTTTGTACAGATGTAGTATTCACTTCTACACCACTAGAGAGAGACATGTCAACAGAAAACATTTCCTTTCTTCATCAGTTTTCTTAAGAACTTTACTTTTTATAAAATGTTTTTATATGTTGGTGTTTATTTATGGGGATATTTTACTTTATTGTCATATTAAAGTTCTGTTTGTATTTAGTTTCTGATCTCACTAGTAATTGTTAAACAGATTCAGAGTTCTAACAGAAACACAAGGTGGTTACAAAGCAGCAGTAAAAAGAACAGTTGGTACTTTGTGCAAGTATGTCAATATATTAAGTGATGAGTGATCTTAAAGTACAATGAGTGAGGTTTGATTATATTAGGACGCTGAGTTGAAGAGTATGAAGATCTGATGAAAATGACCTTGTACCGGAAGTGTGAAAACCCTGTTGTTTTAATTAGGATTTTATTTTCAATGTTTCTGGGACTTTTGGGGGCCTTAACATGTCAATTTCGATGTCAATCTCATCTTTATTTATATAGCCTTTAAGACCAAATACATTACATAAAAGCAGCTGAACAACAATAATTAGTAAAACAGTCTGTCATAATGCTTAATGTAAGTTAAAGGCAATATATTATTGAATTCGGGGATGTTATCTCTGATCAGTTTAATGGTGTCAGTGCAATTCATTTTCAATTCGTTGATGTCCTCTTTGTTTATTTAAAAAGTGTCTGTGTGTTCAAATTCAATCAAATCAACGATATCACTGTAAATGAGGTGAACCCAACTATGCAAGCCAGAGGTGACAGTTGCACAAAACCAGCGGAACAAACCTTGGGAGAAACCAGGCTCAGTTGGGGGGCCAGATCTCCTCTGACCAGACGAATCCAGCAGTTCAAGTCCATGCTGCAGCAGAATGGAGATGAAACATCTGTGTGCTGTGGTCGTATCCTGATGATCGTCAGAGGCGAGGTTTTCGCAGGGGATTGGTATCCGTGGTGTTCTTGTCCTGGTCTTCGCTTTGTTCGAGGGCTGTAGGGAGCTTATCTAGTTCAGGACCCAGCGCCGGTCCAGCCGGTATTCCCCATCAGCGTCCTCGGGTGTATCAGTGCCCAAACCCACTAGCCCTAAGCTCGCACGGACTCAAGCACCCAAGGCCCCCCTGTCACACCTACGACTTGTCCCCCGTAGTCTGGACTTTTTTTTCCTCCTCCTCCCATCCATTCAATGTTATTTTTATTATGTCACCCTAACCCTGTTTTTGTCATGTCTGTGTTGCCAATGTTGTGTTCTGTTAAGTGCGTGTGGTTGATGTCCTTGTTGCTGTCGTTGTCTGCTGTGTCCCCTCGTACATGTTCCTCTTAGGGTCGCCAGGTGGCGCTCTCTAAGGGTCGGTATTGTCATAATCCGGTTCTTGTGAAAGATCTCTTGGTCATGTTTTTCCTGTTTATGGCAGAATCATGGCAGACCTGTGTTTCGTGTGAGTGTCACATGGCATTGTTTGTTATGACATGCCATGTTCTCTCTTGTCTCGTCTCTTGACCCCGCCCCCTTGTTATCCTGTCTATCTTCCCATCATTGTTTCATTCCCCACACTTGTCCCCTGTCGTTATCCCTTGTTATGTTCCCCTATTTAAAGCCCTTGTGTTTTCTGTCCTGTGTCGTGGCATTAAACGTTGTACAAGTGTTACTTAGATCGTGTTCTTGTCTTGTCAGTGTTTTAGTTTAGAAGAATATCACCTTGTTTTGCGCCCCCTCTTGGGAAGTCTTTTGTTTGACCGTTTGTTGTGTTTTGTGTTACTGTTTTCCCCATCGTTGGTTTTTGTTTTCTGTTATTGCTGTATTAAAGTCTTGTTATTCCCCACAACCGTGCCTGTATTTGGGTTCTCTCCTTCTCTTAGTCGTCCTCAATCCTGACATAGAAGTCCATGTCTTGTTGAAAATGCATCATCATTCTTTTTTTAATGCTAGCTGACATGTTTGAGCGCTATAAGCTGTCCTATGATCGCAAACAGATTTGTGTGAGAGTGCTTATACGGTCAGACGGTCATAAATAAAAAATACAATTGCTTTCAGAATAAAAGCAGCACGGCTGCCTTTTTATAGGTTATTTGTTTCAGTCAAATAGCAAAGTAAGATTTCCGTTGACTCTCTTCATCAGACCTGGTCATCACATGGCCCAGTTTCGTTTGAATTTGAATCAACCAATTACTTCACGTGGGCCGGTCAAGGATATCTTGAGGGCCAGATATGGCCCGGGGGCCGTAAGATGCCCAGCTCTGTTTTAAGATGTTAGTGACAGCAATAGTCCCCAGCCAGTGAGTTTTAGACCCCGGCATTACATGAAAGCAATAAGGTGCTTGAGGTCTATGTGAAACTGTGCAAGAAAGAGCAGCGTGGCCAAGAATCGATAGAAAAAGAATAATATCATTGCAGAATAACAAAAAGAGTAAAAGCACCATTAAGTATTATTGTATACAGTATATTGCACCCTACAAAAAAATACTGAAACTGTATTACTGTTAAAAAGAATGCTGTTAAATCTTTTGAAAATCTGAATATATTTGGTGTGCAATCAAAAGAGCCACAACAAGAGTATCTGGAACATGTTTATTTATATGGCTTGTTTACATATATAAGGTCTCAGAGAATGTCTGTGACAAAAACAAATCAGATGATAACAGCCTCATTTTATTTAATTCTAGCATTATCTGTATATGCCAATCACCCGGCCAGAATCTCTATCTAGTTTTGGATGAAGGAGAGCAGAAGCGGCCCCAGAAGAGGATGCTCTTGGTGTCATTGTGGCGGATAAAGTATAGGAAGGGGCGGTCTGCCAAAAATCTCCTTTGTTTATCATCAGTAGATTCGCACCTGAAAGACTTCAGCTTTGAAGTTGGTTCACCAGTGCCCGCTTCTGCCTCTGTTCCTTGCTCATTCATGTACAAACCAGATTTGTGCACCACTTTGGACAATTTCAATGGTTTAGATGTCATGCCAGAAAAATCACATTCATCAGTAAAAGCATCTGTTATGCCCAGTTTCTTGAGAATCTTTTCCAGGTCATATGTACAGTCCATTTTCACTGGTGGCACACTGATTTTTATTTCGGTGGGTATTAACTTGTCTTCCTCAGTCCACTCCTGAACCTTCTCATGAGTGATATGATGTTCAATCTTTAACAGAAAGATATACAATTACTCTACTATGTATAACCACATCAAAATTTGTACCGGACAGAACAACATCTGAATCCATAGACATTGTTTCTTATATAATACCTTCTCCAGATTAAAGCTATTGGGGAGCATGATGAACATGCTGAGCTCTTTCTGCAGATAAGAGAGCTCCAGAATTTGCATGTCAGCTTCAGGGATGGTAGCCATAGGAAATACACCTGTCTGTGTCATCATTTTAACCATCACGCTTTCGCTCTTTAAAGCAGAGAAAAATATATGTTGTTTTCATTCAGTACAATGAAATAAAAAAAGTTAATTACATAGTTTTTGTTATTTGTATTTTCCGTGAGAAAATAAATGTTACATCTGACAAAATTACCTTGCTGGTGTGAAACTTTGATTCTTGTGACTCATCAGGATTGAATGGCTGATCCCAGGAACCCTTGAAGTACATAGTGCTTACAAGAGCAAGCAGTGTGTTTTTATCTATATCATGTGCATCCAAGAGACCTCCAGTTTTATCTATAATGGAAACATAATAACATTTATGATATAGAAAATCAACCATTTGAAATCATTTTTCAAGGAAACAATCATGATTGTCGAACACGTAAAAAATATTGCTGAACTGATGAATTAAATCATGCAACATTTGTGCAATTCCTAACCATGGAAATTTCAAGTTTTGACCAAAGGTTTTTGTAAACTTATAACACAGATGTCAACATTTGGTTATTTTATAACCCATATGACGACATTATTACTATTTTTCGCACATGATATTTATTGTGAAGTAAGGACTATTTTTAGGATTGTCACATACATAATGGTGCTCAAAAAGGGACTCATAAGAATATAATAATTTTTATGTTCTATAAGGGGCTATCCCATGTTCATTTGTTGGATTTTTTTACTCTGGTTTGGTTTATTTAACTTTTTTAAAACCACGTGCATGTAAAAGTACAAGCATTAAGTATTTGAAGAGATGCCCATGCCTGCCAGTAGTCATTAATGACATATTTGATCTTTTTACTTAGTAGTGGGTTTCTTAATCTTTAAATTTCTATAGTTTTCTCTAATTCATAGGTTATTATACTTTTGCCTTAACAATTTTCAATTGGTGTTATTAGATTTAGATTTGGGCAGTAGTAATATTCCGATTTTGTAATGTTTTGTTGCTTACTTTGAGTCTCTTTCTCCACCCAGTTGTTGATTTTGAGTCTTGCGTCGTTCGGATTTTCTTTGAAGTCCACAGATCGGAAGCCACCAGCACACCAGTCTTCACATTTATCAAGGTAATCCTAAAAATGTGTTAAGTAAACTTCATTACAGCTTTCCAAACCAGTTATCAAGGAAGCAGGTGAAATCCTTGAGTCAATATAAACATATGTCAATATTAATGGCATTAATAACAATCTCTGAATCCCTGAACAAAGAACAACACAAGTTTTGATCTTCAACTCACATCTTTAAAATCACAGCTTCTCTCCCCATAGAGACGATTAGCAAGGATCAGTTTGTAGAAGGGCGAGTCTTTGTTAATTGCCTCATAGAGATCATGGTACATAATTCTCATCTTGTCGAAGTGGAGAGCCTTGAGGAAGGAAACCATCACATCACCATAAGTGATTCAGTTTAAGAGGTTGTAAAAATAGAAATGTAATTTATTATAATTTTAAACAAAACATAAGAAGTAACAGTATTCATCTGTTCATATTTTCTATCATGAGATTTATAATACTAATGTTCAATTCAATTCAATTCACTTTTATTGTCACATCACCACGGCACATGTGCCCTGGTGAGTGAAATTCTTAGGAGCTTGCTCCAAAAACAGCGCAGTACAGGTAACATATAACATGTAACATATAGTACAGACATAAGACAGTGTGCAATATGCACATACATATAGTCAGTACACACAGTGTACTATAGACAACACAGTCGAAACATTCAACATACATACATTTAGCACGAGAAAAACATTAAACACTAAACACAGAGTGTGCACGTTCTGCATAATGTAAACAATGTAACAGTGTAAACAAGTTGTGCATGGATGAGGTAGGCTGTTGTTTAAAGTGCAGTGTGTAAATATTGTCCAGTGTTAAACTTGGAGTTAAAGTGCAGTGTGTGACATATTGTGTGTTGGGGTGTATCAGTTCTGATTGTTCATGAGTCGGATAGCCTGAGGGAAAAAGCTGTCCTTCAGTCGACTCGTGCGGGAGCGGATGCTGCGTAGACGTCTTCCTGAGGGCAGCATAGAGAGCAGTCTGTGAGATGGGTGGCTGGAGTCCCTGATGATCTTCCGGGATTTCTTTATGCACCGCCTGGTGTAGATGTCCTGGAGGGAGGGAAGCTCACCTCATGCCAAACTTCCTCAGCCTTCTCAGGAAGAAGAGGCGCTGTTGTGCTTTCTTCAGCACCGCCTCGGTGTGAATGGACCAGGTGAGATCCTCGCTGATGTTGACGCCGAGGAACTTGAAACTGCTCACCCGCTCCACAGGTGTCTGCCGATAGTGATGGGTCTGTGTTCTCTGCTCTGTCTCCTGAAGTCGACCACCAGCTCCTTGGTCTTGTCAGTGTTGAGTGAGAGGTGGTTCTCCTGACACCATTTAGTCAGGGTGCTCACCTCCTCTCTGTAGGCCGTCTCATCGTTGTCGGTGATCAGGCCTATGACGGTTGTGTCATCAGCGAACTTGACAATGACATTGGAGCTGTGCATGGCTGTGCAGTCGTGCGTGTACAGGGAGTACAGGAGTGGACTGAGAACGCAGCCCTGAGGAGCACCAGTGTTGAGGGTCAGCGGGGATGAGGTGTTGCTGCCCATTCTGACCACCTGACTTCTGCCTGTCAGGAAGTCCAGGATCCAGCTGCACAGAAATCTGTTCAGTCCGAGATTCTGGAGCTTCTCAACAAGTGTGGAAGGCACTATGGTGTTGAATGCTGAGCTGTAGTCCACAAACAGCATCCTCACATAGGAGTTCTTATTTTCCAGGTGGGAGAGGGCAGTGTGTAGGGTGAAGGCAATGGCATCGTCTGTGGAGCGATTGCTGCGGTATGCAAACTGTAAAGGGTCCAGTGAGGCGGGCAGCACAGAGCAGATGTAATCTCTGATCAGTCTCTCAAAACACTTACTGAAGATCGGTGTAAGAGCGACAGGCCTCCAGTCATTTAAACATGTGGTTTTTGATTTCTTGGGTATGGGCACGATGGTTGATGTCTTGAAGCATGCAGGTACTACAGACAGACAGAGGGAGAGGTTGAAGATGTCTGTGAAGACACCGGCCAGCTGGTATGCGCATGTTCGGAGCACACGGCCTGGGATGCCATCAGGACCCGCAGCTTTCCGGATATTTACCCGTCTGAAGGATCGGGTGACATCCGCGACAGAGACGGAGAGTGACGTCACGTCTTCTGCAGCAGCTGCGGGAACTCTCTCTGTGTGGGCGGGGCTGTGAGCCTCGAAACGAGCATAGAAGTTGTTGAGCTCATCCGGCAGAGAGGCAGCGATGTTTACATTAGCCGCTTTATTCCCTTTATAGTCCGTGATGTTACTGATGCCCTGCCACATGCTTCGTGAATCATTGGTGTTGAAATGATCCTCCACCTTGGTTTTGTATTGTCTTTTAGCGGTTCTGATAGTTTTCCTGAGATCGTAACTTGCTTGTTTGCGATCGTCAGCATCTCCGGATTTAAAGCGGATGTCCGCGCTGTGTATTATGTGTATTACTATTCATGATTTTTTTTTTTAGCAAATTCTTGGTACAAAAGATCATTCCATTTACTGATTATATAATAATAATATAAACATTTTATAGAAATTAAACTTACCCTCATCATTTGATTTTCAGTATTGCCTCTGGAACCCAGGACAACAAGGCCCAATGCAGAGGAGATGCTCAGAGGTGAGAAAAATTCATTGGTCCGTCTATTCTTACAGACTGCTTTCAACAGGTCAATGGAGAACTTTGTATTTGCCAGTATCACAGGGTATATAGACCTCATTTTGAAAGCCTGCAATGTAGTTATAATAAAATTATTGTTACATTTCTCGATCTAAACTCTACAATGTGGAAGGTAAAACCTTCCAAATTTGAATGAACAAATTAAATGATGAAAAAGGAAATGAAAAATTACTTCCCCTAATAAAAAAGGAGACTTTTTTAGCTAAAAATTCATCAAGTCTATAGATTGAATTTTTTGAGAGTTATCTGATATTTCAGTCAACATTGCGGTTATACACAATCATTTATTCTTATTTTTCTACGTTTGTAAATGAAGGGACCTTGTTGAGAAATCTACAATTTGAATCATAATTTGGTTCTACAAGGTTCTATCTCTGAGCCAATCAGCATTTTGAATGCACACAAAAGGACAAATTGCAAAGAGCTTTCTTTGTCACATGGTTGGGCTCCAGAGTAACAGAAAACACAGAACAATGTATGAAAGATTCCTCAAGGTGGACAGTTTTTGTTTTGTTCTGTTTTGTTGCTTTGTTGTATTTTTGAATACTATTAATAATATGCTAATCTCTCGTAAATGATTTTGACCTGTCCCACCTTCTGTGGAGAAAACATTTCTATACAACAATTATTGCATCATTTTATGTAACAATTATTGCAACAGTTGATACAGTATTACAACACGTATTTCATGTTTTAACAAAAAACTATAAGCGCTTGAAAATGTATTGCTTTTATGAATGTTTTGTAGATTGAACCTTATATTACTGAGAAGAAATTACATTTTCAGAATCAGAAAGTTCTATACGTGTTTTATTTGTTCCAAAAATACCCATATTTGACTGTATTTTAAATTTTACAATGAAAGAATCCAAAAGAAATTCGATTACATTACTTCCAAGTCAGCAGAGTCATGTGGTGATTGGCTAGATTTTTTTCAAAGAACTTCTTTAGCAAAAAGTCTTATGATGTAATAGACAAAAAGTTTTATTTTGTGTCAGTGCATTATTTTATATGGTTCGGGAAGAAATTTTTAATTTTATTTACATTTTTTACCAAATTATAGATGGAAAAATACTTAAGAAAGAGTAGGATGTTTTAAGTTAATCAGTGACTTAAATTGATGGCGAATGTATACCAATTCATATTGAACTTAAGTCTAAATGTGACAGGGTGCCAAAGGCCCTGCTATAAAATTCAAAATATGCCCATATGCCCCAGGTTTTCAACCTTTCATTTTCACCCCTGAATTAATTCTCATTGTTATCGGTTTTAATATATAGGTTGCAATTTTACAATTAAGGTGTAACAGGTGCAGACATGATTTGACTTAAAAAATTCTTACAAAAATGTGCAGTTTAATCAGAAGTATGTATGAGATCCACTGTAAATCTGACATGCACCCTGTTCCTTAAAACTTTTTTTAATAAAAGGTTTCCGTCTTTTTTTCATAAAAACAGAAAATCAAAAACATTTTATCTGGGCTAACCCATATTGGGCATGAAACCTTAAGACAAAACTTTATGAGATTCACTCAGACAGCCCACATGAAACCTACCTTTGCCACACATTCTTTTACCAACCGGTATTTTATACTTTAATGTTTGGATTGTAATTTTTGTATTAAGTAGGCTAATTTGTAAGTGCAACAGAATACATATATATGTATATGATATGTATAGGATATGAATCCTAGTCAAACAAGACATACATGCAATCTCTAAAAACAGTTAAAATGTACCATTGATGATTCTCCAGCACACACACACTGTTAATGTGTTACTGTGCTGAAAAGGTTGTGTAAGGCTGACAAAACAACTTATATTTAAAATTTAAGGGTGAACTTGAGATAGACTTACTGTACAATGTAATGCTTTGATGATGCTGTATGCTGGATGCTTCTTCTTCACTGTGAAATGCTTCGTAACAACTGTTATATTTTACACTGATATACATGCATGTACACTGACAGCCCACAAGCCAATAGTCACCACTGAATATTCATGAACTTCTATAGAATTCTGTTCTATATGTGACTATGTGTGTACCCATCTAAAAAAACTTGCCAGGTGTCTTTTTCAGATTCCTGTGATAAAAGGATTACTAGCTATTGTGAAATCTAGTAGGTCTGTGTTTTTTGGTAATAGATCCATTTGAAACTGTAATGTTATGCATCTTACGGAACGGGCCTTTCTTTATTCATTATTAAAATTAGTATGTTTTTTAATAGAAATAAGCATGTAATAAGCTCCAAACGAATGGAGGTTCAAACAGATTGCACTCTCGTGTGACAATACCGCCTTCGAATCGCATGTAGTATCTATTACTCATCCTTTTTTTAAGTATCTTTTGTAGTCATCTATCACCGCCCAGGTCAACTTGAACAGTTCTTGGAAGAATTCGATATGCTCCTGTCTTCTTTTCTGGAAGATTGCACCCCTCTCATTGTACTTGGAGACATCAACATTCACCTTGGAAAATCCGTAGATGCTGACTTTGAAAACCTTGTTGCATCGTTTGACCTCGAGTGACTTTCCACGCCGGCGACCCTAGTAACGAGTCTGGTAACGAACTTGATCTTATCTACACACGCTACTGTTCTACTCGTCACGGCCAGGTAACCCCGCTGTATACATTCGACCATTTCATTATCACGTGTGATCTTGATCTGTCTTCACCAAACACGACACCGCCTTCCTCACTTGTAACTTACCGACGCAACATCCAGTCGCTCTTTCCTACCACCCTGGAATCTGCTGTCTCCCCTATGCTCCCCACTCCAGACCAGTTCGCTTCACCTTACACTAACAGTGTCGCGGACTCTCTTTGCTCCACACTTACTTCCTGTTTAGACGATCTGTGTCCACTTGTATCTCGACCGGCCCGCGCAATCCGCTCCGTGGCTATCTGATATCCTCTGGGAACACAGGTCAAGGCTCAGGTCTGCTGAGAGAAAGTAGCGCAAATCAAATGATCCTACCTCTCTCTCTTTATCAGTCTCTTCTTTCTTCCTTCTCTGCTGAAGTCACGTCCCAGTTCTTCCACGATAAAATTAACAACTCTCCTGACTCTCGAACTCTCTTCAAAACTTTTTCAACTCCTCCCTCTTCTGATTTGACGGCTGATGACTTCGCGTCCTTTTTTGTGAAAAAAACCCCACAGCGATCAGTTCTCTGCTCTGCCTTCACAAGACCATTCTTTGACTCCCGAGATCGTATCCTTCCACTCCTTCACTCTGCTAATTGAGGACAAAGTTGCCAAGACCATCGCATCTAGCCATCTGATGCCCTGTCCGCTGGATCCTATCCCCACCCATCTCCTTCAGGCTATCTATCCATTCGTTGCTCCGGCAATCACCCACATCATCAACTCGTCACTGAGCTCTGACACGTTTCCAACAGTTTGAAAAGGAAGCTACCATCATCCCGCTGTTAGAGAAACCCACCCTGAATCCTACACTCCTGGAGAACTACAGACAGATATCCCTCATGCCCTTCGCTGGTATAAACCCTTGAGCGTGTCGTCTTTGACCAACTCTCCTCCTTTCTCACGCAGAACAACCTCCTTGACCAGCCGGGCTTCAAGAGTGGGCACTCCACGGAAACCGCTCTGGTAGTTGAAGAGCTTAGGCAAGGGCAACCTCTAAGTCATCAGTTCTCATCCTGTTGTCATCCATTCGACACTGTCAACCATTGCATTCTTCTTTCAGCACTGAAGACCATGGGCATCTCTGACACAGCACTCCAGTGGTTCCAGTCCCACCTCTCAGGTGAGTCCTTCAGGGTATCCTGGAGAGGTCAAGTCTCAGAATCGCAACATCTCAACACTGGCACACCTGAGGGTTCAGTGCTTGGGCCGCTGCTCTTCTCCATCTACATGCCTCGCTGGGATCCGTCATTCGGAAGCATGGATTTTCTCTGCTATGCGGACGACACGCAGCTGCACTTAGCGTTCCACCCTGAAGACCAGACAGTATCGGCATGTGTCTCAGCATGCCTGATTGACATTGCTCTCTGGATGAAGGACCACCATCTTCAACTGAATCTTGTGAAAACTGAACTTTTTGTCATCACCGCTGACCTGAAGATCCGCCACAACCTCTCTTTCGGACAAGGACCGTCCATCATTGAACCCTCCAGGACAGCCAGAAATCTGGGAGTAGTAATAGATGATGAACTTACTTTCAAGGATCATATTGCGAGTACTGTCTGGTCCTGGGGATATCTTCTCTACAACATCATCAAAGACAAGGCCTTTCCTCTCTGAGCATGCTGCGATAATCCTAGTGCAGGCCCTAGTCCTCTCTAAACTGGATTACTGCAATGCTCTACTTGCGGGACTGCCGACTTCCACCACCAAACCTCTGCAGATGATTCAGAATGTGGCGGCAAGAGTGATCTTCAAGGAACCTAAAAGAGTACACGTAACACCTCTCTTCATCAGGCTACACTGGCTCCCTACAGCCGCTCGCATTGAGTTCAAAGCTCTCCTCATCGCCTACAAAACCACAACAGGTCTAGCACCCCCCCTACCTTCATTTACTGATACAGACGTATGTTCCTTCCAGATCCGTTCGCTCAGCGAATGATCGACATCTGGTGGTACCGACCCAAAATGGTAAGAAATCTCTCTCACGCACCTTCTCTGCGTCAGTTCCACGATGGTGGAACGATTTGCCCGTAACAATGCGTCTGTCAGACTCTGTCTCCATCTTCAAAAACCGCCTCAAAACCCATCTTTTCCGTTTCCACCTAACCAACAAATAAACCTACTACTAAAAAACCTCCTTTAACATCCTCACTCTTCTTTTAATGAAAAGTTAGTTACCGCCTGTTTTATATGCTTCTTTTGTAAACTTCATTTGCAAGTCGCTTTGGATAAAAGCATCAGCTAAATGACAAAATGTAAATGTTAATGTAAAAATGCATGTGTTTTAAAAAAGCTGGCAGAGTTTGTGCACAAGGAAAGCTCAAAGACACAGGCTTCATTGGGAATGTTAAAGAAAGATAATAAAGACAGAGCACGCACCAGATGTTTTTACTGTACTCATTTCTCAATAGAAAATAAAAAGGTTTATGAAGTAAAAATTTAACTTACTTTAACCAGCGTTTCGGCTACCAATTTGAGTTTGACACTTGACCATCGATCACTGGTCCCTCTTCCTTGGAAGTAGACACCTCTACCACAGGAGTAGGAGCGGTACTTTCACAGCAGCAGGGGAATCCAAGCAGCCTTCTTCTCCAGCAACACAACTCAACCCAGCAGAAGCCAACTTTGACATCTAAAACTGGGAGCTCTTAGTCATCTAGCTAGCTTTGGAAGAATGGAGGCATTGTCTGGAGGGAGCTCATCACCCCTTTCTAGTCCTCACTGATCATAATAACTTTGAATACTTACGTGTGGCCAAAAGACTTAATCCCAGACAGGCTCGTTGAGCCTTATTCTTCACACGTTTTAACTTCTCCATCTCCTACCGTCTGGGATTAAAGAATTTTTTATCCAGATATAACTCTCCCGAAACGGTTCTAACCGAATCACTCATAATCATCCCCTTTACTTAGTCTATAGAGACTCTACCTCCTTCCAAGGCCTCCAAACAAGCTCCGCAGGTTGCCCACCAGGCTCACAATATATTCCCAGGACACGGCGCACTCCACTCATCCACTCAGCTCACACTTCTGTAGGAACTGGCCACCCAGGGTCAATGAAACCCTCTTGTTGTTACGGGAACGCTTCTGATGGCCCAACATAGCATCTGATGTCAGAACCCACACCATCTTCCAGCTGGAAAACTCCTTCTGTGATTTTGTCACAGATCTGCCACATTTGAATAACTGTACTTGCATCCTAGTAGATATCCTAGCTCACTCAAACCAATCACAGCGCACTCCATAACCCGAATACTAATCACTCATCCACTCATGTAAACCTCACACTCACTCGGTGTCCGGTCACATTCGCATTAAGGTTAACCATTAGCTTACCACCAGGACTCCATTCCCTGTCTCCAGCATCCCAAGATTGTCTCCTGTGTTCCTCGTCTGTATGTGTTTCACTTACCTCCATGTTCTCCGCTTCATTCTCCAAGAAGGACTGTATTCCATTTATCCCTAACTGTTATTGTATCAATTGTGTCTAATAAAAAACACCTTTTGTTATAATCTGTCTCCGACCTGTCCGTCACATAACAGTCAGAACAATGTGTTTTTTCCAGTTTTCAGAAAATAGGCAAAAATGCAAACTCAAAAATTATTCAAAAAATTATAATTAATGTTTTAAATGCTTCTCATTCAAACAATACATAAGCAATTATAAAATGTCGTTTTCAGTCATTAGATATCAGGCAAGTTTTTCAATACCATGATAAAAACACATTTGTCATGTAAATATGAGTGAAAAAAATGAAATATCTGAAATGTTTGCCTGAGATTTTCCATTTGTACTATTTCCATTATTGTTGTTGTATATATGTCCTTAACTTGTTTTGTGGAAAGGTACAATAAATACATACATACATGTGTGTCTTCTACGGAAAATATTTCATCATTAGTAGAGGATGGGTAATTGTTCAAGAACATTCTGAGGAAATATGTGTGTTGAAATTCTCATCAGATGTTGAACAATGTGCTGATTTAAATGTGTGATATCAGAAGTGTATCAGAAGTATCATTCTTCTACACATAACTACAGTACAGTACAGTAGGCCTGTTTTTCGTTTTAACCACATTAAAGGTGTTTATGATTTAACCTTATATAAAATAATTTTCTTTTTCAGAATATTTTCAACAATTTGCAATGCCATGTTTCGAAGCTTCAGGCCTGTTTCTTAGATCATTGTTAAAACACGGGCAGGTTTTTCGCACCATTTTACTGTGCCATGCTAAAATGCCCTCATAATTCAACTGTTTTAACTCAAACACTATGAAATCACACTCTCTTAAGCCTGTAGAGTAAAGTGCATGTAACAACTGGTTAATGATATGAATATTTTTAATAAATAAGTAATAAGCAGGTGTAGTGTTGAAGAGGGGGAGGAGTCAGTGTGTGTGGTGTCAGAGGGCAGAGTTCAGTAAGGAGACAGCTGTAGGGAAAAAGCTGTCCCTTAATCTTGTGGTCCTTGTCCGGAGGCTCCTGAAGCGCATCCCACAAGGCAGGAGGGTGAACAGTCTACGATAAGGGTGAGAAAAGTCCTTGAGGATGCTGCGAGCTCGACAAAGACAGCGTTTCCTCTGGATGTCCGCAATAGCTGGAAGGGTTGTCCCTGTGATGCGTTGGGCAGTTTTCACCACCCTCTGCAGTGAGATTATGAGATTTTATTGAATAATATTCCAAGCCTATATTATAAGATAGTGAATTGTTGCCTGAATAAAATAAGTCCACCCCCTGTCATTGAGAGATGTTGACATTGTGAAGCAATGATATTCATTTAGTTTTTTTATGGAAAAATTTAATCGGTTTCTAGGTTGCTGTTAATGGTTGCTAGGAGCGTGGATTAATTCATGAAGATCATGAAATAGTGATTGGTTCCTTGAATAAAATGAGACCACTGCCTTGTCTCTGTGACACTGTAGTTTTATAATAACAGTCTATGGGCCTATTATAAGTCTCTGGGAAATGTAGGTAGTTTTAGACCTCAGGGGCACAACTGAAGCCCCATTGTGAAGTATGTTTTTACAGAGCTTTCCAGTATCTTCCAATGTGGTGACTTGCATGTTTTTAAAGAATCCACAGTCAGATTTATGATCCTTCAAGATTTAAAAAAATGTTGGTTGCTGTAACGCCTCAGGGGTACAACTTACACCTCATTGTAATGTATGATTTTTTAGAGCTTACCAGCCTCTTCAAATCTGAAAAACAACCAAAAATTTTATAATTTTAGAACAGTACTAAATTTACAGTACGATTAACAGTATCAACCGTACAGAATATAGAACAGTAGTACATTGAAATTATTACTTCTCATATGGATTTCTTCATTTAGGTAAAATAAATGAATTGACTCAACCATAACACAAAACTGCACATGTGGCTTACAACATAAAATCCTGTTTTCACTTGATTTTCTGGCTTAACTGAGTCAGAACAAAGATTAAATATCAGTTTGAAAGGCCAAACTAAAACAAACACCATAGAGGTTTGAACTGCAGAGCAATTTCCATCTCAACATAAATTCTGAAGTTATTTTTGAATCCCTGCCAAGCCGTATCCACACGAAAATAGTTTACCTGTACAGCCCTCTTTTCACGATTAAACAATTGATACGTGTACACTTAAGATGAACTAAACTTTGATATGTAAAATCTTCTTTATGACAAATCTCTTCATTTACATACATTGAGCTGCTGTTCGTGTGCCAACCGCATGGGCTGCTGGATGTCCCTAGGGAGTCCTTTCATATAAATAATTTTTTGTCGTTATTTTTCTCACATGTTACAGATAAATGTCTCACTCAGACAATCATACCAATGCAGAATATTACTGTGAACACTATTAAGGGTGATAGAGTAATTCTCTCATGCACAAATGAAGGCACAACTGAAATAATTTATAAATATTATATATTATTTATGCATATTAATATTGTAAACAATAAAGACATAAGGATGTGTGCACACATTACAGTTTCATTACAGAATAAGTTGTCAGCTTCTTTTGTCAGAGGGTGGAGCTCTTCAATGTTTCATATTAAAGAAGCTTCAGTTGAATTTAGATTTGATAATGTTTTACATCTGAGTGAGACTTCAGTTCAAGAATCATGTTTCCTGTAGTTGTGATTGTATTTTTACTGCTTAAGGGTGAGTAACACTTTAAATGCTTTAAGTTAAATTCAGTCTATTTCTCAGTAATGCTCTGTGAATGTTCATGGATTACATTTGACAATTTT
Organism: Triplophysa yarkandensis; assembly: GCA_033220385.1. Classification (NCBI taxonomy): domain Eukaryota; kingdom Metazoa; phylum Chordata; class Actinopteri; order Cypriniformes; family Nemacheilidae; genus Triplophysa; species Triplophysa yarkandensis. The sequence continues at coordinate 4,842,731 of CM065664.1, read as the reverse complement.
AATGAGGAGTTTAATAAGTTTTGTTCTTCTTTCACAGAAAGAGTTCATTCATACACAATAACATCAATCTCAACACAGAAGTCTGTTTTATCTGGAGAAAGTGCTGTTATCTCCTGCAGTTACACCGGTGTTAGTCCCAACTTCCAGTGGTATCGCCAATATCCCAGATCCAGACCACAATTCCTTCTCTTTCATACAGAGATCACTTATGGATCTGAACCCACTTTATGTCTCAGAGCGATCCCAAACAAACAATCCTCTCGTGTGGATCTGATGATAGATACTGTTGAGATGGAAGATTCTGCTCTGTATTACTGCGCTCTGATGTCCACAGTGTCAGAAAACACAACAACACTCAACAAAAACCCCAAACACAACAACACTGAACATACACAACAACACAACACTAAACAAACACAACAACACTGAACAAACACAACAACACTGAACAAACACAGCAACACTGAACAAACATAACAACACTGAACAATCAGAACAACACTGAACAAACACAACAACACTCAACAAAAACCTCAAACACAACAACACTGAACAAACACAACAACACAACACTAAACAAACACAACAACACTAAACAAACACAACAACACTGAACAAACACAACAACACTGAACAAACACAACAACACTGAACAAACATAACAACACTGAACAAACATAACAACACTGAACAAACACAACAACACTGAACAAACACAACAACATTGAACAAACACAACAACACTGAACAAACACAACAACATTTAACAAGAACTTGCTTCCAGGTTTTGTTTTATTTAAAAACATAAAAATATGAATAATATTATTGTGCTGTAACGCCTGTGGCATAACACACGTCAGATAACAAGAGAGAAGATAGGAACTATTGAATGAATGTTCATTTGATTAAATCCATGTCATATTTGCATCTGTAATAACGTTGAAAAAAAATTTAATTTCATGGAGCATCCATAATTGTTTCGTGTTTGACGTGTTTGACTGATTTGTGTGTTATTGACAAAATGAAGTGTTTTAAATACTCTCTTGTGTATTTACTTCTGTAATATCAGGTAAACCGAGAATATTTAAGAATATGTTTAATGTCATTGTGAAGATAAATCACAAGAGGTCAGGCTTCACCGTCAATGAATCCAGACATGAAGAGCTTCTAGAATTATGTTCAATGCACTTTCTTATTCTTGACAGACATGATTTTGATGTTTAGTTTGTGGCTAATTTCTATCTCAACCGGTAAGATCATGTTGGGTTTATACTGTATATTGTGTTTCATTTCTCTAGTGTTTTATATTTTCATCTCCTTCTCTCCATTATTTCTCTTTTCTTTTCCTATTAGATGATATCTCTAGTGTTATAATAACATCAATATCTCATGATGAATTTGTGTCACTTTGTCCTTTATTTCTAATGGATCAGGTGGTGTAGATACTCTCCTTTAATACTGTCAGTATTTAACATCCACACCAGAGTTCATGTTTCTGAGAAATGAAGTTTAGTTAAAACTGATCTTGTAATTATTGGAGTTTATATTCAAATAAATAAGAAGAAAACAAATGTTTATCTTGAGATGTCCTTCACTACATTCAGTGAATCTGCTCAAAAAACACACATTAAATACACAAATACTGCACAAACACAAAGTAAAGGTAAACTGTTTACCACCAGTGAAACTTTCATTGTCTAACCCTGTATGTCATCATTTTAGTTGCATTGGATAAAAGCTTCTGATAAATGAATAAATAATTATGGGAAGTTTTCTATAGGAGGTTATGCTGAAATGTGGGAGGAGTTTATCTGACATTTATCTCAAATACACTCTTTAACTTTGTGTCAGCAGTGTGAAAATGATTTCTCTTTGTTATCTACTTGTGTTATTGGTTATTCTAGGTAAGTAAGATGATTTTTTGTGATATATTTACTGTAAATATAACCCTGCAGTAGTTTGACAGATAAATATCTATGAGATCTGTGTGAATTAAAGTCTGTATGGTTTTTATTCTCAATTTCAGAGATTTCTTCAGGCCAGACAATAAAACCATTACAGAATAAAACACATGTCACAGAAGGAGAAACAGTCATTCTCTCATGTAAATATGAAGGCCAAGCAAATCGTTTACTCTGGTATCGACAATATCCAGAATCAAGACCTGAATTTCTGCTGCTTGTCTACGAGTCAAACAGTGTAATACCTGCAGATCCTCCTTTCCCAAGACTGAGCGCTACAGTAAAGAAGATGGAGAAACAGGTGAATCTGAAGATCTCATCTGCTTCAGTCACAGATTCAGCATTATACTACTGTTCACTGCAGCCCACAGTGACTGAAAGATCACACATCCTGTACAAAAACACCTCTGTTCTTATGATCTCAATCTACTGTATGATCTAAAATAAGAGACAGTAAATGACATAATGTACTACAATCCAAAGAACAGGTTATATATTGTATATATCAAATGTTCAGTGTTAAGACTGTAACCCCTCAGATGATGGGATAGATGTAGATGAACAATAGAGGACAATGTTAGTACACAAGTGAAACTGTTCCATTAAACTACTGCAGATAATATGCCACACAATATTTTCACTTTATCTGCACAATGGAGACATTTGTTTGACCTCTAGCGTTGAAAATAACATTCTGTGAATAGTATTCAGAAGACTTAAACATGTCAATGCTTCGTGTGTATAACAGGAGGATCTGTAGATCTGAAATGTTTCTTTATGATTCACTAAATAATGAAATCACATGTACTAATAGAACTGATAGGATGAGATGGTGTTCATGTTACAGACTTTACCCTCATTTATACACTTTATAACTTCACCAAAAGCCATTTCTTTACAACATTCAAATTTTGTTTCTTTAAACTTTGATTCATGAAGACAGTTTTATACTTTACTGATAAACATCAAGAGATTTATCACAATCATTATCTTAACAGTTTCAGATAAAGTTCAGGACAGAAGTAATAATATCTCTTTATAATGTGAATACTTTTCGGCAGTGAATTCAATCATTTTTAACATAAATTTTTTTATAAATTCCAGAGAAATTGTGTTATACAATTATTTAATCATGTGGCGGTGATGTACAAGATTAACTCAAGAAATACAAAAATTCTTTGGAAAAAACAATGACTAAACAAATAAACTATACATCACCATCAAGTGCATTAAACAACACAACTGTGTTAACTAATTTAAAAAAGAATATGTGTAAGAAAGACTTATATTTAACCATATTGTAGAAAATGTCACAGATGAGTGAGATTAGATATTTGATTGCCATCTGCTGGATTATTATACAGATCATGATGAGAAAGTTCTTAAAGGTTTAAAATAATTTTCATTTGAACTAAAACAAACTGAGGTTAGCTAATGTTTTAATTCGGATTTAAATACTGCAAATAGACATCAAGGATGACTCGTGTATGATCTCACATTATATCTAGTATTCAGACATCTGTCAGATGGTTTTCAAGAGGTGGAGTTTATGTAAAACCCAGAGAAACATGACAGATCACTGAGACAACAGTATGTGTTTCAGATGAGCTCATGAAATCCTCCTGTAAAATCATGCTGTTTCCTTTGCTTTTTCTGTGGTCTTTATTAAGTAAGTACACTATTTTATCACATGATGATATCATTTAATATTCTTTTTTAGTTTGGTTTTCAAATTAACAAAATCTCATCTTCATCTTTTTATACACAGAAATCAGTTCTGGAAACACTATCACACAAGTTAAAACTGAGATGTCTGGAGTAGAGGAGGAAAATATAACTCTCTCCTGTAACTACTCATCATCTTCAGCAGATAGTCTTCAGTGGTATCTCCAGTATCCCGGATCAGCTCCTGAATATCTTTTAGTCATTTCACATGACACAAGAAAAGTTTTACAAACATCAGAAATTGTGATTCTAGATCCTCGATTCTCTGTAAGATTAAATGAGAAGAAAACTCAAGTGTATCTGGAGATCTCTTCTGTTAAAGTCACAGATTCTGCTCTGTATGACTGCGCCCTGGAGCCCACAGTGACAGAAAACACCACGACACCATACAAAAACATCCAACACAACAACACTGAACAAACACTACAACACTAGACAAACACAACAACACTGAACAAACACAACAACACCGAACAAACACAACAACAATGAACAAACACAACAACACTGAACAAACACAACAACACTGAACAAACACAACAACGCTGAACAAAAACATCAACACTGAACAAACACAACAACACTGAACAAACACAACAACGCTGAACAAAAACATCAACACTGAACAAACACATAAACACTGAACAAAAAAACTCAAATACAACAACACTAATAAAAAATCCTTTGTGATATAAAATAAGGTTTTTAAAAGTTTGAGGATATGTGAAAGATTTATTCATCAATCACAAAAGCTTGCAGTATTACATTTGTTTCGGTCTGTATCTGTGTTTTGTTGGAGACACAAAAAGTCATCAGTTTGTACAGATGTAGTATTCACTTCTACACCACTAGAGAGAGACATGTCAACAGAAAACATTTCCTTTCTTCATCAGTTTTCTTAAGAACTTTACTTTTTATAAAATGTTTTTATATGTTGGTGTTTATTTATGGGGATATTTTACTTTATTGTCATATTAAAGTTCTGTTTGGATTTAGTTTTTGTTCTCACTAGTTTGTTGTCAGGATTCTGCCTCTCTTGGTCATGTTTTTCCTGTTTTTGGCAGAATCATGGCAGACCTGTGTTTTTTGTGAGTGTCACATGGCATTGTTTGTTATGACATGCCATGTGCTCTCTTGTCTGATCTCTTGACCCCGCACCCTTGTTATCCTGTCTATCTTCCCATCATTGTTTCATTCCCCACATCTGCCTTGTGTTCTTATCCCTTGTTATGTTTCCCTATATAAAGCCCTTGTGTTTTCTGTCCTGTGTCATGGCATTACATGTTTTACTCGTGGTCCTTGGATTGTGTTCTTGTCTTGTACTTTTTGACTATTACATACGGTATATTTTTAATCACTACTCGTAAAGAATTCATCCGATTGCCATCATAATTGGTTAATATCATGGCAAGACATTGAAAATGTTAAAATGTGAACAGATTTTTGATATGTCGAACGGTTTTACCGTGGCAACATATCAAATGTTAAGGCTCTCTTTAGATGAATTTTCATGACATAATGGACTAAAATGTTTAGTTTTCTCTACAGTTAATAAGTTTGATAAATGATATAGAATGTGGCTCTCATTAAACTGGACAACTTTCATATGTACTCCCATTAGCTCTACCCAACAGGATGGACCCAATTTTGGAAGGAAGGGGATTTTTTTTGACAAGTAAAGTGGTGAACTTTTGATACTCTTCCTAAGGGATTCATCCGATTATCACCCACTTTAGTGAACATGCTGTCAAGACATCGGAGAAGATATAGTGCAAACAGAGGCGATAAATCTGTGGCGAAATCAGTTGAGCAGGATATACCTCATTATGCATCTTGCATACATCAAGTAATTTTAATAAAACAATATGTATCTGTAGTTATGATGACTGATTACATTGTTATAGCTGTAGCGAGTCCCGGGTATAGCACAACTAACTGGCAGCAAGAAGTATGGCACTCCTAAAGGACCTTAACCTTCCCTTGACCCTTATGTCTTCCTCATTCACTTCAGTCTTGGCCAGAAAAATGAAGAGACATAGCTTGATATAATATTAAAAAGATTTGTTGTGAGGGTGGGCTGTAGACTGGGACCAAATGGGTCCTACCGATGCCACCAGTTTTTCCAATGGGCTCCCTTTACAGTACTGTACAAAAGTCTTAAGCATTTCAGTACTTCGTTTCAATAGTTTAAAAGATTGTTTTACATCTTTTTCAGTACTTTGTCATTCCAAAACATGCAATTTAAACATTTATTTTGCCATTATTTGTAATAATTTTTCAGAGCACTCTAGCTTTGTAGGTTGGCATCTTGAAGTATCTAAACACAAGTGCGATTAAAAAACGTCTTCTGCGTAAGGCTTTAGTTATTTCCTCTCTTATTATGTAATAGTAGATGAAACATGTCCATCCATCTGAAATGTTAGTCTTAAGCCCTGATAACGTTTCTCATATCTACAGTGAACATTCTGTGTGAGAATCCATCATCGATGCCTGGCAGTTTTATTTATAATAATAAAATCTTTAATTATTAGATTTGTGCTGTTGTTGTTCTGTGCATACCTCACACTTCCTGTATAGATCAAATAAAAAATGTAAATATTTTTTCTTGAACGTATTTCATAAATATAAAAGCTGTTAATATTATTCATTAATATTTGGTCCTGTCCAGGCTAGACTACTGCAACGCGCTGCTTGCTGGACACCCGATGTGCACAACTAAACCTCTGCAGATGATTCAAAATGCAGCGGCAAGAGTGGTGTTCAGGGAACCAAAAAGGACCCATGTAACACCTCTCTTCATAAAACTGCATTGGCTACCTGTAGCAGCCCGCATTGAATTTAAATGTCTTCTCATTGCCTACAAGACCATCACCGGTTCAGCACCCAATTACCTTAACTCACTAATGCAAAGATATAGGCCCTCAAGATCTCTGCGCTCCGCAAATGAGCTGAGACTTGTGGTACCAGCTCAAAAGGGTAAGAAATCTCTCTCTCGTACATTCTCTGCTTCAGTTCCTCGATGGTGGAACGATCTGCCTCTGGCTTCACGCTTGTCAGACTCGATTTCTATCTTCAAAAAACACCTAAAAACTTATCTTTTCCGGCTACACCTAACTCACTAACTCACTTCTTTTCTAACTACTCACTTTTTAAAAAAAAAATAAAAAAAAATTATTTTGTAACTTCGCTCTCTGTGTAACTTGGTAGCACTGTTGTAGCGCTTGTTCACCTATTGCTGTATCGGCTATTTACCACTTCATTGTCTCCTCGACTATTGTAAGTCGCTTTGGATAAAAGCATCTGCTAAATGACTAAATGTAAATGTAAATGTATGTCATTATTACATTTGTTTTATGCTGTATCAAATTTTAATAAAAAATGGTTGTTTGATAATATTTGGTATATAGAATCATTTTAAGTAGTTTAAACGTAATGCACAGAATTACAGTTAGTCAAAGTTTTTGGCAAATAATGTTATATTTTATTGCAGATGGCACTTTTACACACATGTTTTACACACGTACAAACACATGTTTTACACACATGTTTCACACACATGATTTAACACACATGGTTCACATACATGTTTCACCCACACATTTTACACACACGTTTTACACACGATTAACACACATGTTTTACACACATGTTTCACACACATGTTTCACACACATGTTTCATACACTTGTTTCACACACATGTTTAACAAACGGTTCACAAACACGTTTTACACATGTTTACTCCAGTCCAGTTCATGAGAGAGAGATAATGACCTCACAAAGCACACCCACATTTACATTTCCTTGATAGCTTTACACCAAACTGTCGTCACTGAATGTTTCTCTTTTAGATTGATTCATGAAGACAGTAATGATCTAGTTTATAAGTAAATATGAAGAGGTTTATATTTATGATTTGTTTAACAGTGACAGGTAAATTTAACATCAGACTGAAATTTAATGTTTACAGATATATATAAATATATATATTCTATACCAAGACATTGATTTCATGTGGTACTTTATATTAACATTTTTTATGTTTATTTCCTCTTTTATCCCTATGCAGGTGTATTTGCTGACAGCATTGAACCAAAAGACAAGAGAACTGATATTATCGGAAGTGATGGAGAATCTGTGACATTGAGTTGCTCATATCAAACATCCAGCAATGATGTTCTGCTTTACTGGTACAGACAGAAATCTAACACAGAACCTCAGTTTATTCTGTTTAAAGGCGCTCGATCATTGAGTGATTATGAAGATATATCAGACAAACGGTTTAATTCTGCAACATCTGAATCATCTACAGAACTCATTATTAAGAGTGTTTCTCTGTCAGATTCAGCTCTATATTTCTGTGCTCTGAGAGTTGGAGCCCAGTGATACAAAAAGCCTGAAAGTCTTTACAAAAACATGAACAAAAGTATTTCTTTGAACAAGTAGATATTAAACCACAGTTGTTTTTATAAAAACCACAAATCCTCTGTTGGTATCAGTGTGGTAACACCTGTTTAAAGTAAACTATGAGCGGAGATGAGAGGAGTCTTTAAGAAGTCTGTGAGCCGCTGTAGACAACACTTCTTCTAGATGTCTTCAGGTACAGGAAGTGAAGTCTATGTGATGTGTTTGGTGGTTTATTTCTTCTCTTGCAGTTCTTGTACAAGACTGTAAAAAACTCATTCTGAGTAAGGAGGCCGATCTTCTAGAGTATTGTGTGTGTGTTGAGATTTCTGTTGTTTTGTTTTGTTAAGGTAGAAAATGTTTCAGTTTAAAGTCATCTGGAGTTTAATCTTTGCAGGTTTGATGTTTTACTCTCTTCAGACTGATAAATGTCAACTGTCATACGGATCTGAACAAATTCTTATTTTTCAGTTCATTTAGACATCACATGTACTGACAGCATTACTCCAGATCATACAGAAGTGAATGCGGTTGAGAATGAGATCATAACATTATCCTGCAGATATTCATCTGTGTACAGTCTTCTTTGGTATCGACAGCGGCATCACACATCAGTTCCTCAGTTCCTCATGCTCATCCTAAGAAGTTCTGAAAAAGTCATGCGGACTTCAGATAAACGTCTGTCAGGAAAACTGAATGTGAAGAGCAAACGTGTGGATCTGATCATCCCATCTTCAACAGTTCAAGACTCTGCTGTGTATTATTGTGCTCTACAGACCACAATGAGAGAAAAACCAAACTTTACTCTACAAAAACCTGAAAGAAATAAAGATGTTCTCTGTCAATTGTCCTCTGTGGAAAAGATGAATATTAATATCATAAAGTCAATGGTGAATAGAAGTCAAATATGCAGATGATGCTGAATAAATGATTCTTTAGGATCTAAAAGATTTTTCTGAACATCAGCGGACATTTTAACAACTATCAAAAAATATTTTTGCTCTGAAATGAAAAATGTTAGAAAACACTGCTGTTTCATGTCAAAGTGATAGTTTACCCAAAAATTAAAATTATGTCATAAATAACACCCTGTGAGGTTTCAAACCTGTTCATTTACTGCATTCTTCAAAATATCTTTTTATGTGGTCATTAGGAAAAGAAATAAACATTATTTATACTTTGTATAAAGTATAAAACAGAACCTTTAGTGTTACAAACTTTCTTAAAGTGTTGTGTTAATGTCATTGTGTGTAGTATTATAATAGAATTATTATTCTATTTAAACGTTTTGAGAATTATTATGGAGTTTAGTGTTAGTATAAAGTATGAATATGGTTGTGTATTAAACTGACTAAACGGGTGAAGAGTTTTAAATGATAGTAGATAATTTATAAAAAAAATGATAAATAACTACAAAAGTATAATATTCCAGCCTATCTAATCTAATAATAAATAGTATTTTACTACAATAAGAAAGGAAATAAAGTGTAAAGTGTTAAATTGGTAAATTGTACACTTTAAAACTAATTTTCATTTTAATTCTAAAGAAAAAGACAATCAAGAGGTAATATAATTTATTATAACATATTTACATATATTAAAAAAAATATACAGGAATATTTCCTGACCTTAGAAAAGCCCTTAAATAGTTACAAACATCATAAATATTTTTACTTTAAAAACAATATTGGTTATATTCTGATAATTTTCTAAAAGAAAAAACATATTTAATAATTCATCATTTTCCTGTGAAAGGTTATAAATATAATCCCAGCTAACACATGACATACTGGTTATGTAATATATTGGTAATTTTTGTTAATATTCTAATTTAACATCTGACAAAATAATTATCATTAAATAACAAATTCATGACATCATCGTTACAAACTCAACACATTACAAGATAACCAAGAACAGTCCAATTACGTCATATATTCATAATATTGTGTTAATAACATGACTTAAAGAAGATGATTATAAATTATTTGTGATTAAACATAACTTGTTATAAATTATTTATTGATGGTATATATTTAGTTCCTGTTTTTACTAATATTTTATTTTAACTAAATAATTATTAAATCACTTCTTTTATGTTTAATAAATTTGAATTTGTTTATTAATTTGGAAATGTAATTATGTGTAAGATTATTTATGGAACATTTGCTTTAAGAAATAAACGCCACTCTGATTGGCTGCGCCACACACGCCCTCATCAAGTAAACTCCCCACTGATTGGCTGAGGCTGCAAGTAGCAGCGCTTGATGAGCACATATGAGATATTTTCTCTCAGGTAAAAATCGGCTTTTATTTCACAATCATCGCTTAAAAATTGTTAGAAATTAATTTAAAATAATTGTAGGAATTATTTTCTACTTATATTCTGTCAGAATGTCGTCTGACAGGAGTAACAACGCTTTATTAAAGAGCTTCTGGACTGACAGGAAGTAAAGTTTTTCTGACAGGAAATTTCATTTTATAAGTTAAGAGTCTTTACTGCTCAATATAATAATAATAAAATAAACATATTTAATCAAAATAACCACAAATAAATGTAAATGTTACTTATTTTGGCTAGTTGGGATGACATATATATTATATAAAACAATACAGAATAAACAAAATAATATTGTACAAATTGAATTTGTGTTTTTGATCACTTTTGAATTCTTTACATGAGTTAAAATATTAAATTCTAATAAGATAAAATAATCAGCAGCATTCTTTATTAATAATGAACTAAAATATTCATGAATCATAATTCAAATAAAATTATTTCATTAAATAAAAAAGTGCAGATGTTAACAGCATGAAGGTCACGTGATGATGTTTGCATAACTACGTCATAAAGGTTACCTAGCAACAGAGTGTAAAGCATGAAGAGTTGTGTAACTGTTGCTGGTTTTTCTCTCTTGGTGATTTGGTGACGATTGTATCGGTTGTTCATTGTGATCGGAGAGTTTTCGGAGTTCTTTTCAGAGCTTTTAGACACTGAACAGCATTTTCTCTTCAGAGTTTGATTATTTCTCAGTGAGTTTGTATCGTGATGTAAGTGAAAGTGACCTGCACAATTTATACTTTTATTTTAGGATTCAATTCAAACTTTTAGTTATATCATGTTCAATGCGTTTAGTTGAAATTTGACCCATTTAAGAGTAAATCTTGCTTGTTTTTTATATTAATAGCCAAATATTTGTCCTCTATATAATCTAAATACACAACCATTAATTTAAACGTATAATTATTTTCTCAAAATTATATAGTGCAGAAATTATAGACGTTGAAATATATACATTTTATTAATAGCTTAAGTATCTTTTTGACTATTTCTATGTTTGACCTGATAACAGAAACCTTTTTACACACAAAATGAGTTGTGTAACTTTTTAAATCCTTTTAAATTCAGGTGTGAGTCACTGGAGTAGTGAGAGGAATGTGAGGAAAAGATCCTGGAGAGCTGCTGGCATTACAGAGACTGCACATGAGAGTCAGAGATGGAGTGACCGTCTGATCATTCTGTCTCAGTCCTCTGTGCCGGTCACTTCAGTGTCAGAGGGGCCCCGGGGTTACCCCACCATTCAGATACGATCACTGGAACGAAAGAGTGACTGTGAGGGTAAGACTTTCATCATGTGAATATATCTCTTAATATATCAGAAAAATCTCATGTAAGAAATTGTGACTCATGTTCATTTCAAATCATTTGTCTTGACGAGTGCGATCAGCCTCGAAGCCGAGGAGGTGTGCGAGCTCGACTCGACCTGAGGATCAGGGACCGTATGGCACCACAACATAGCTGTGATGGTGAGACTTGTTCCTAAAATGAGTAAAAGTAATGATTCTGGATAACTATTCTTTGAAAGTCTTACTTCTCTAAACCTGTTTTCTTTTCCATACAGGACTTCCGTATATACAAGGTCATCTGCTGGGTGAGGGAGGATTCGGCTCTGTGTTTGTGGGAAATTGGATTTCAGATGGGTTCCTCTCAGTCAAGAATCATTTAGGAGACTGCAAAATATTTAATTGTTATTTTTGTTCTCTAGGTTGCCATCAAGTATGTCTCAAAGGACCGAATAGATGAGCAACTAGAAGTGGTACGTTCAATCGGATGTTGTTCTTTACATACCTGCAAACTTGTCGCTTTTCAGCAACAATCGCCATTTTCATTGTCAATTATGTCATTAACGTGAATCGAGTAGAACCAGAGAGTTTTTTTAGGGGGGGTCGGACTTATGACGGCTTATGACGAGTTCACACCAGACGCGAATATACACGTGTTGACGTGCTGCACGCGTGTAGTTTGACGCTTGAACATTTAAGTTAATTCGCGTCCAACGCGCCATTCGTGCAGGGGGGAGGGGCTTCTGTCAGGTGAACTCATTAATATATCAGAGGAAAAGTCATTTTAATGTAAAATAAAGCGATAAAACTTCATGTGACGGCTTTATTTATATTCTCAATATGTGTATAAAGCTCAAATTGAGTAAAGAGGATTTTATCTTCACTAAATTTCTTCAAGTTAATGTCAATATTATTCCTCTCTTGGTTAAAGTATAATAAAGTCAAAGTCACTTTTATTGTCACATGTGTACAGGTGTGTGAGGGAAATTCTTGGGAGCTTGCTTCAGAAAACATATTACATGTAACATATAATACAGACTTTAACATAAGACAGCGTGTAATATGCATATACATATAATCAGTACATGTAAAATGTGGATTTATAAAGTTCTGTTTCCATATAAAGCCCTGTTGACTTTATCCTCCATGTTTGTTGTAGATAAAGCAAGCTCCTGACTGGTTAACACCGCGATAATTTTCGCCAAATTGTTTCAGCGAGATTCGCGTCCATCGCACCGCAGGAAATCTACTCGCGTCTATTCACGTCTCCATTGACTTAACATGTAAATCAGTCGCGCCTGACGCTCTAAACACATCTGGTGTGAACACGGAAATTTACTAATACTGAAATTAAATTCAAGGGTAGTCAGTCTTTTTGGAGCTAAACAACAGATATTTGTTTACTTAAGTGAAATAACGTCAGATGGCATTTTATTCCACACATTTAGGCAATTTTTTCGAGCAAAATGCTTCATAGCTTGCATTACAGCCTTTTAATAAATATTTGTGTTAAAAAAAGAGACAGCGTGACCATCAGCACTGTGAGTACCATCCAAACTGTGAAACGCACCATGCTGACACAAAAGAAGACTAAAGTAGTATGGGCCAGTGGATCAGAAGATGTGTCAAAACATCCTGTTGTCTGGATGGCTAAGGACAAAGCTTTAAGAAAGCAAGCAGCTTTGAAGGAGATGGAGAGATGGAGGGTGTTCGACTGACAACCATCAAACGCTGCCGTAGTCAGCAGAAGCAAGGCAGAAGAGGAGGCTCTGGCCAGAAGAAGCAAGGCAGAAGAGGAGGCTCTGGCCAGAAGAAGCAAGGTAGAAGAGGAGGCTCTGGCCAGAAGGAATCATGTGGCCAAACAAGGAAAGCGAGCTTGTGAAACCTTTGTCCAGGCAAAAAAGAAAAAAAAAGAATCTTTTTCAGTAAAACATGCTGTTTTTCTCCATGGCGTTGGAGTGCGTGCGTGTGTTTGTGAAACCCTTGTCAGGGCTAAGAAGGAAAAAATAAATGTTTTTCAGTGTAATATAATAACTATAAATAGTTTTGGTTCTTTTGTTGCTTTCTTATTTTAGCGTCATGCGCCTAACACTTATTTGAGTTCACAATGACAGCGTCAGCGTTGCCCATTCTGATCCCCTGGACCCCCCCAAACCCCCCCACCCACGTCACCTTTTTCTCTAATGAGTTTGCAGGTCTGATTATATATTTGTGATGTGATTTTATTGTTTTATAGCTTTAACTAGTAATGTTATACTTGTATAAAATGAAGAAGTTGAGAATAAATCTGACAAATTTATAGTCATAGAATGTAAATATTTATTCAGAAACTATGTACACAATATATAAACATTTTCTATATACTCTTAACTATGTACACAATATATATACATTTTCTATATACTCTTAAGCTCTGTATGGATGTTACGGCAGAGCTTCTTACTCTCTGGTACATATGGCAAAGGTTTCCAGCTTGTGACGACATGCAAACAGATTTCTCTGTCACTATTTACTACGAAGTAAAAATGTATGATAGTCAAAGGTGCTCCAAATCGGTTTAATATATTCAATTCTTCAAAAATTGTTATCAAAAGAACAATTTTTTTACATTTATAGCAATCAATGGTGATCCGAACTCCAGAAAATTCTTCCAAATATATATTTTTTGTGTTCAACCAAACCAGAAAATGTATACATGTTTGAAACAACAGTAGGGAAATTAGCTCATGATAGACGTTCATTTTTGCATGGACCAACTCTTAAAAACCATTAAAACTGTGTTGGGCACAAGATTAAATTCACAGTCCATGATTCAGAGTGTTCATCATTTTAAATTATAACACAGCAGCACAGAAACACACTGTCAAGGAGTCAGAGGTATCCTAAGGTTCTCGCTTACATGAGATACAAAAATAATTATTCTGTCATTTACTCACCCTTTAGTTGTTCCAAATCCAAACACATTTCTTTGTTCTACTGAACACAGAGACAGATATTTAGAAGAATGTAACCTAACAGTTCTGAGAAACCGTTGACAACCATAGAAGGAAAAAGTGTTATTTCTTTAATTGTTTTGAAAAAAAGTAAGATATTTTGAAGACTGGTGGACAGCAAAAAGTTCCTTCTATGCTGGTGAAGGGGTCTTAGAACTGTTCTGTGTATTTTTCTTAATATCTTCATCTGTACTGAACCAAACAATAAATGCATACTGGTTTAGAACAACTAAAGAGTGAGTAATTCACAGCAGTATTTTTGGGGGTGAAATATCTTTTTAATACCTAGGAGGGACTTCAACAGTTATACAGCTATCTTAACTAAATACACATTTTATGGCGAGCTGCTTCACCCAGTTTAATATATATTTGTGATGTGATTTTATTGTTTTATAGTTTTAACTAGTAATGTTATACTTTTATGAACTCATGTGAAGAAGTTAAGAATAAAACAGACACCTTTATAGTAATAGAATGTAAATATTTATTCAGAAACTATGTACACAATATATACATTTGACTATATACTGTAAGCTCTGCATGGATGTTACAGGCAGAGCTTCGTACTCTTATGTACTCTCACATATGGCAAAGGTTCACCGCTAATGTCGACATGCACACGTGGGGCACATTTATTTAAGGTGGATTTGAAAAAGATCTCTTTGACTTGGATGCGTCCATCAGGTTGATCTTCTTCAAGAATGGTGGGGCAGTTCAGTGCTTTCCACAGGCGTTCTTTCACACGGAGACCTAACTTTAGACTGTAAGGATGAGGTCTGCCAGAGGATGTTTTTAACATTGAATCCACTACAGCACGAGACATTCTTTGATGCTCTTCTATGCTGTGACCATGGATTATGAGGGGTTCCTCATGGCTGGTGTTCAGCAGCTGGTCTGGGGCGCTAGTTCTTGTGAGTTCTGGGCAAAACTCAGGAATCACAGCTTCGTTTTTAAGGAAGCGGCTCTCTAGATTTATGTTTTTAACACCAGACTTGGTATGAGAAACACAAGATTTCGTGAGTGAAACACCTGGTTTGGTGCATGAACCCCTTGACTTGGAGCTGTACGTATGATCCAAGCTGACTGCACGTGCCATCAGTGCAATGTTGTCAGACATGTACTGATCCTTCAGAGGGCCTGAAGGTTTTCTGGTCCTTCTCAGGTTATAGGCTGGACCAGTGACTGTACCATCTGCCCTTCGCTTTATAAGTGACATGACCGATTGTGTTCAGTTATATCAAGGGGATTGTGCTTTTTAAATTGCTTTATTGTTTGTTACCACAATGTTGTTACCACAGTGAATTAACTTACCTTCATGGTGATTAAGGCAAGATACTCGGAGGAAAGTGATGATCGTTTGATGAAATATCTCAGAGGATATCGCAGAGAAAATAAATGAGCTTTCTCAAGTGTGATTTCTCAAGTTTGGACTCTGGTTGCTACCAACAAAACTGTGTTTACTGTCCGAGCATTGTTCAGCCAATCAAATGGCTTCCTCTGATTTTCATAAATAAACAGGGTTTTTGTATGGTCCTCATGTATATTTAAATGTAAACAACACGTGATGTCACCTGAAAGTTACATAACCAACACAGTTAAGCCAATCATGTGGCTTTCTGTAATTTTTAAATATAAACAGGGATTTTTTTGAGTCTTGAGATATATTTAAAAGTAAACGACACGTGATGTCACCTGGAAGTTACATAACCATGACTGTTCAGCCAATCAGGTGGCTTTTTATCATTTTAAATATAAACGGTCTTGTAGGGTCTTTTAGGTTCATTTAAATGTGAATGAAATGTGATGTCACCTGGAAGTTAGGTAACCAACCAATCACATAACGGCTTTGGATTTTTAGATATAAACTGGATTATGTTAATAATCATATTGTTATAATCATTTAGATGCAATATTAATGTATTTAAATAAACCTCAAGATTATATATAATCCAGTATATGTTTAAAAATCTCAAGGAGCCATTTTATTGGCTGGACTGTATTGTGTAATGTAACACAATGTTTCATTAACTCTGCATTTAATATTGTATCCAACAAAATGTTTATAGTTTTAAAGAGAAAAATGTAAATTGTCTCATGAATCAGTCACTATCAGGATGTTCTAAATCTGTATAAATTTCTCTATTCGGTTCAACATAAGGAATTGAATTAAAAATAATGATAGTCAAAGGTTCCCCAGAACGGTTTAATTTATTAAGTTATTTAAAATTTGTAATTAAAAGAACAAAAAGTAGTTACAATTAAAAAAAATTATAATATAGTAATCAATGATGGTCCTGAAGCTCATGAAATCATACGTGCAAACTTGTTGCTTTTCGGCGACAATCGCCGATTTCATTGTCAATTATGTCATTAACGTGAATCGAGTAGAACCGGAGAGTTTTTTTGAAGCTATCTTTTGAAATCTTTGTATTACAGCCTTGTAATAAATATTTGTGTTAAAAAAGTGACTGTGTCACTTTTCTGTATCTGTGTTGCCCTACGTATCGTATCCTTTCGTCTAACAAGCGTATGTAAAGTGTTATTTATTCCCAGGGATCTGAAAGTGGGGTTTGTGTTAATGGATTTTCAGCTAATAAAGACTAAACTGTCTGCATAAATACCATAAAAAACTGAGAAGTCAGTGATGTTTCAGAACTGTTTGGTTTTCACATTCTTCAAAATATCTTCTTTTGTGTTCCACAGATCTTCACATAAAGACACAGGTTTGGAACAACAGGGTGAGTAAATGAGGACATTTATATTTTTGGGTTAACTTTTTCACAGGTGAAATTACAGGAGAATAAGCAATACGGGTGGATGGGGAGATGGATGTTTAAACACTTTTAAAACATATTTTCTGCTCTTTTGTAAATGTTTCCAAACAAATTAATTGATGTTGTTTTAGATTATTAATGAATCAGCCATCTTAAATTAATCGATCTGAATTAATGAGTAGCACATTAAGATTTATCTTAAGGACTCTGACTTGTCGCCATCTATTGGTGATTTTAGTTTCTGATAAATCATTTTATTTTATATAATCAAAAAGCTTTAAAAATGTAATCTCAGTGTTTTATTCTTTCAGTTGTAAGTGCTGGTGTTTTTTGTACTTGAGACCGGTCTCGGGACCAGGTCCTGGTCTTGTCTTGGTCTCAGATTTAATGATCTTATTTTAGTTATAATTTGTGGATTTTATAATGAGTTGGGCCTTAATAAAAAACATAAATTTACTTGTGTCTTGTTTGATTCTTTGATACTTTTGTTACACTTACTGACAGTAGAAGAAAAATGGGAGATTACATTAAAAAAATTTGTCAACAAAATATATACAAACTGTTTTATTAAGGTACTTCTGTGTCTGGTCTCAGACTTTAATTTATATAAACTTAAGGTCACAGACTTAAAATTATCTTCAGTATTTTCTTTTTTTTAATTTGTTACATTGTTTACATGCACAAAATTTTAAATGTTTCAACAATGTAAAATATGTTAAAAGATGGGTGATAACAAATGTTATGGAATATAAAACATTGTTCATATAAAATTCTACACAATAAATCACCCCAAATTCTTCTTCTATTATTATTTTATTATAACTTTATAGAGTTCTGGTCTTGATCTTGACTCGGAATATTTACATAATATTGCTCTCATCAATTCTATTTCTATTTAGATAAATAATTACGATTAGTACTTACATTATTTTGCTTTATAAACTGTTAACCGTCTACAGTATATTTTTATGACCTTTTCCAAAGATTGCATTTTATCTTTAAAAAAGATAATAAAAATATACTTTTATAACTACGAACATGGATATATAAACCATATATATGGATTTATAAATATACGAATATTCCAGTACTTCCACAGAAACATGGATACATGCTGAACACTGGTCCTACATTTCATATTTAGACAACTAATTTTACAAGAAAGCACAAGAACTGTGTGTATTTAACACAACTGTGAGGCTAAAGGAAACAGAATAAGCTCTGAATCAAACATGAATATCATAATCCATCTAGCTTTTATTTCACAGGAGTAACTATCAGATCAGAAACATCCTGAGCACTTTCATTTCTCTCTGATATCCATTTAAAGAAATGTTTTACATGTAAATAAAGTAAGTAAGACTTAATGTTTATTTACATCTGTGAGTCTAAAACAAAATAAACGGATCATATATTTAGATAAAACAAAAGGTGTTTATTTGAAATAAATAAAATAAAACAAAGAATCAAACTCTTACTTTGACAAGACGACCACACATAATGTGAGAAGCTGTGGATGAGTTTTCATGAAACAGTTTCAGTTTGAATGATGGCAGCTTCGTTTGGCTCAGGGTTTGATGTCACAAAATAAAGTTCTGAAAGTTCTGTGTATCTTTCACAAGTGCCAGCGGTGAGATGCCAAGAGCAGTTTGTTCTTTGTCAGGCCCACACGTTTTTGTTTTGTATTTTATTCCACTGTTTTCCCCATTGTGGGTGTTTTTATTACTTAATTAAAATATCTGTTACTTTTGTTAATTAAAAGTCTTTTGTTGATTCTATTCCTTTGCCTGCATCTGGGTTCTTCTGCAATCAGACCGTAACACTTTAGACACAAGATATTATATTTTAGAGAATTTTGGAGAGCCAAAACTACTGGAGCACGTTTGAACACCACTTTAATTTTCTCTATTATTGTACTTAATATAGTTTAAAAACTGTTTGGTTAGGATCATTCTTCTAAATATCTTTCTCTGTGTTCTGCCTAACAAATAAATGGATACGGGTTGGGAACAACAAAAGAATGAGAAAGCCATGGCAGAATTTTTATTCATGGATGAACTATCACCTAAACTCCTGACCCATAACTTTATAATGATTTAACTCAACAGTTTATGTGTGAAATGTTTGTTCAGTAATCATGTTCTGTATCTTTATGAGGAGGAGTTATGACATCATGTGCTTCAGAAGTCACTGCTGGTTATCATTCAGATAAATAACAGTCTGTGTTCAACTAAAACATCCTCGTGCTTATCATCAAAATGATTCTGTTTTTATTTAGTTTGATTTATTCTTTAGTATGTAAGTATTAAATTTAAACATAAACTTTGTTTGTCTTGTCTATTATTCAATGGTGAAATGTTTTTATTATTTTAACATTTAATTCTGATTTTTGTTTTTTTTAAGGTTGTGTGTTTGCGACCGTAATCACACCAGGCGACACAGAAGTTTATAGGACAGAAGGAGAAACTTTAACTCTGTCCTGTAAATATTCTTCAGCAACAAGTCTTCAGTGGTATCTCCAGTATCCCGGATCAGCTCCTGAATATCTTTTAGTCATTTTACAAGCTACAGGAAAAGTTTTACAACAGTCAGACATTGTGAATCTAGATCCTCGATTCTCTGGAAGATTGAATGAGAAGAAAACTCAAGTGTATCTGGAGATCTCTTCTGTTAAAGTCACAGATTCTGCTCTGTATTACTGCGCCCTGGAGCCCACAGTGACAGAAAACACCACAACCTCATACAAAAACATCCAACACAATAACACCGAACAAACACAACAACACTGAACAAACACAAAAATACTGAACAAACACAACAACACTGAACAAAAACTTCCAACACAACAACACTGAACAAACACAACAACACTGAACAATACTGAACAAACACAACAACACTCAACAAAAACCTACAACACAACAACACTGAACAAACACAACAACACTGGACAAAAACAACAACACTGAACAATCACAATAACACTGAACAAACATAACTCTGAACAAACACAAAACTGAACAAACACAACAACACTGAACAAAAACAAAACTGAACAAACACAACAACACTGAACAAACACAAAACTGAACAAACACAACAACACTGAACAAAAACAACAACACTGAACAATCACAATAACACTGAACAAACACAACACTGAACAAACACAACAACACTGAACAAACACAATAACACTGAACAAACACAACAACACTGAACAAAAACCTCAAACACAACAACACTGAACAAACTCAATAAGTTTGGTTATATATAAAAGATTTATACATCATAAAAGCCTATACACATAGCAGAATATGTTAAAGCAGCTCAATAAAGTGATACTTGACTTGACTCGACGTGAAACAATTACTTAAACTAAAATAGAAATATATAAAAACCTCACCTATTTACAGTAATATATTTGTGTAGATTACATTTCGTCAATAAAGAAATCCTTTCAAAACCACAAACATGTTATTAGATCTATCCACACATTTTCACACACAGTAACCACACCCACACTGTTAGTACACACAACGTCTACAAAACTTCATCCAGAAAAATACTTTCATCTACACAGTGAGTTCTTAAGTTTAAAGATGGATGACATGAAGAATAAACTGATGAAACTCATTATATTCATTACAGTTTCAGGTACACCTATAACAAGACATTTCTTCTGAAAAGACAAAGACTTTATTCCAATAAATGATAATGCTTTTTTAATCTTTTTTTCAGGTGGATTTGCTAATAAAATTGGACCAAGAGAAGGACAGAGTAATATTATCGGAAGTGATGGAGAATCTGTGACATTGAGCTGCTCATATCAAACATCCAGCAGATATATTTATCTTTACTGGTTCAGACAGAAATCTAACACAGAACCTCAGTTTATTCTGCTCAAAGGCGCTCGATTACAGAGTGGTTATGAAGATATATCAGATGATCGGTTTAATTCTGCAACATCTGAATCATCTACAGAACTCATTATTAAGAGTGTTTCTCTGTCAGATTCAGCTCTATATTTCTGTGCTCTGAGAGATGTAGCCCAGTGATACAAAAAGCTGAAAGTCTTTACAAAAACTCACAAACTTTGAAGAATTTTTAATCAAACCACATCAGTTTTATAGAAACCACACAAACACTAACGTTAAGGTAATGTGGTAACAGATGCGAATTTAAGGGTTTTAAGTTAAATCATGTGGAAGTATTTCAGCTTTACCCAATATTATGTTTGAATTTTCTTGAGAATAGTATTATCTAACATAATTATTATGTGGATTAAATGAATGCAGCAGCAAATATATCTTTCTTCAAAAAACACCTAAAAACTCATCTTTTCCGGCTACACCTAACTCACTAACTCACTTCTTTTCTAACCTACTCACTCTATCAAAAAAAAAAAAACTTTTCTAACTTCTCTCTCTGTGTAACTCGGTAGCATTGTTGTAGCACTTGTTATCCTATTGTTGTATCGGCTATTTACCGCTTCATTGTCTCCTCGACTATTGTAAGTCGCTTTGGATAAAAGCGTCTGCTAAATGCCTAAATGTAAATGTAAATGTAAATGTAAATAACTGGGGTTAGATTTACATTAGCCTTAAGAACTGCTTCACACAAACTAATGATTTCAATGTTTTGTCATTTGAAAAATAAGCAACAGAGGGCAGAATACACTTTATTCTTACACATAGCCCACATCTAAACTCCTCCCATATGAGAAAAACTAAATAACAGTTACACAAAAAAGATTTAAAGAAAAAACTTATTTTGCTTTCACAACCACATTATCATCTTAAAGGAGAAACAATGAAACTTTGGCCGGAGGTGTTTACATTTGCTTTGCTTATTCTTGGTATGTAAAATAATGGACAATTTCTTCATTTCTTTTTTCATTGTTTGTAATAAAATTCTAATAAATAAGTTTTGTGTTTTTTGTTAACAGAATGCAAATCAGAGGATAAAGTAAATCAGCCAGATAAACAGAAAACTCAAACTGAAGGAGGATCAGTAACATTAGAATGTTCATTTACAGCATCAACAAATCAGCCAGAACTCTTCTGGTGCATCCAGAGAATAAACGACTTTCCTAAATACATCCTGAGAAGAAGTAAATATGGAGGAGATAATGGCACTGAGTTTCAGGAGAGATTTTCCTCTGAACTAAAGTCAGATTCAGTTCCTCTGATCATTCACAATGTTCATGTGAGAGATTCTGCTGTGTATTACTGTGCACTGAGGCCCACAGTCACACAAACACACTCAACACTCATACAAAAACACACAAACACAAACACACTCAACACTCATACAAAAACACACTATCACTCAAACAAAAACACACTCACACAAACACACTCACACAAACACACTCAACACTCATACAAACACACTCAAAACTCATACAGAAACACACTCAACACTCATACAAACACACTCAACACTCATACAAACACACTCAACACTCATACAAAAACACACTCACACAAAGACACTCAACACTCATACAAAAACACACTCACACAAACACACACTCAACACTCATACAAAAACAGACTCAACACTCACACACAAAAACACATTTAACACTCACACAAATACACACTGAACACTCACAAAAAACACACTGAACACTCACACAAAAACACACTGAACACTTACACAAAAACACACTGAACACTCATACAAAAACACACTCAACAGTCATACAAAAACACACTCAACAATAACACACAACAACACTCAACACTCATACAAAAACACACTCAACACTAAGACACAACCACACTAAACACTCATACAAAGCACACTCAACACTAACACATAACAACACTCAACACACATACAAAACACACACAACACTAACACACAAACACACACACTCATCCGTCATACAAAAACACACTCACACAAAAACGCTCTCAACACTAATACAAAAACACATTCAACACTAACACACAACAACACTCAACACTCATACAAAAACACACTCAAGAATAACAAACAACCACACTCAACACACATATAAAAACATACTCAACGCTAACATACAAACACACTCATCCCTCATACAAAAAAACACTCAACACTAACACACAAACACACTCATCACTCAAACAAAAACTACATTATTCGGAAGTGAGAACTGAAGTGTACATGTTCTTCACCAGAGGGAACTCTTTACATCTCCTGTACTACATTTGTGTGTTCTGTAAGAATCTTTACATGAGTTTTGCTTATTAATCCTCTAAATGTTCAGATACTGTGATGTACAGATAAATATGACCCCCGTATGATAATTGACATATTTTTATATACATTTGTCAAAATCAACTAAAAACTGCCATTTTAAATAGAAGGGAAAGAGTGATATGTCAAAAAAAGTTTATCATTATGTAGGGGATAATCAAGGACTATAGGATTTATAAATCACTTATACTACTGTCATTTGCCAATATTAAAACAACTTAAAGCTGTAGTTGATATGGGCACTCAACACATATGAAGACATTTATTCATAACTTTATTATTGAGTTTTCACTTTGAGCGGATGTGAAGTTTCATCTTTCATCTTATTATTGAAATGTATAATTCATTGAAATATCTATTCATAGTTGCAGGTAATATGTGTTAAGAATAAGACGTTGAAGGCACTCACTTAGGAATTGGATGAAGGAGGAGTTTATTCCACACAAAACTTCATAATACAAACTCACACAAGTCTGTGAATCAGATGTGTTTGTGTCTCGTGTTCAAGTTTGTTTATTGTGTTAAAATGTTCATCAATATCATTATACTTCTAACATCAGCTGGAGGTCAGAAAAGTTTAAATGATTGTACAATGACTTTTCTCAAAGTTATTTCTATGATCATAATGATTGTTCTCTCTCTGTGTAGGTAGTAAAGCGAATGTCATCACTCCATACAGTAAGAATGAATTTGCTGTGGAGGGAGAAACTCGTGTAACTACAGCACTTCTGTTCGTTCTCTTCACTGGTATCGTCAATATACAGATTCATCAATACAGTTCCTTATACTGGACTCTTATGGATCAGTAACTTTTGCTGATCCTCCAGTTCCTGGAATCTCTATCCATCACAGAAAAGACGATAGCAGTGTTGATCTGAAGATTTTATCAGCTACTCCCAAAGATTCTGCTCTGTACTACTGTGCTCTGGAGCCCACAGTGACAGAAACACTCTGAACACTGGACAAAAACTCTTGAAATATCACACACATGAGTTAAGTCATTTATTAATATAACAATAGACTCTTCATTGATCTTATATGACATGTTAAAAATGTAAACTTTATAACACTTATTTTTAAAGAGATGGAAGGGGATCAGGTTTTGTTTCACTGAATCTGGACCATGACAATTCGCTTCAAATATCTGAAAAATATTTTAATTCTCAGCTGTACAGAAATGTCAACAATTTATAAATCTAGAAGCACACGAATAAAGCATAATGTTCTTAATGAATACATAAGGGAATGGAATAACCTTAAGTGAAACATTTTGACAAAAAGTATTTTAAATTTTTAATTCTGTTTAACCAATTCTATATAATTACTAATGAATTAATATGAGTTAGTTTCCATAACTCCACCTATGTCAAGAGTTTTGGTATAGGTGCATTTTGGTATAGGACAACTTAAAAAGCTGGATGGAAAAGCAAAGATGTGCATTCATTTTAAAAATGAAAAATATCAGTCTAGATTTCAATCTATTCAGCTCACTGGAAATTCTTTTGTTCGCACATAGGTTTAATATGCAACTGGCTTTTGTGACTTCAAAATTATAAGTTTCTTTATGTGCCAAACTTCACTGTTCTGTTTAACATTTCTCTCCCACAGATACTTGTGCATATGTGTGAGCACTTGTGTTGCCCTCAACTTCATTGCTCTTTGACCAAACAAAATTACCAGATGAAATATAACATGAAAAGAACATACGTGTTCAATGAACCGGATAAGAATATTATCTGCACCAGCTGAATGTGCAAACTTTACTGCTGCCCATGCATCAAAGTATATCTTTGAAATTCGGCAAAATGTCCTAAATTAAGAATAGCAAACTAAATCTTGCAACTATTTGCATGAATTTTAAACTTTCATAAAAGTACTTTTGAACTACTTTTTTTTTTAATTAGTACAATAAAAACATATTAACAGTATATCACAAGGTGCCATGAACAAAACAAATGTCCGGGTTAAATTAAACAAAAAAAGATAAAAAATGGATAAAGTTGTGGCAGAATAGAACCACTTTATTTTCTGTTTATTTTAAGGACATTTCCAATAATGCTCACAGTAAAATCGCTAGTGTTAAAAAGGGTTAATTTAACACTCAAAGTATTCAAATAATACACTCTTGAACTGTGGATTGTATAAACAATGGGTGTTAATTTAACCCCTTTTAACACTGGCAATATGGACCCGTATTTTAAGGTATTGTTAAAAGATGGACATACAGCGTATGATTTCAAAGTCACACAAGAGCAGAAGCTTTCAAACCACTCTTGAATACCCATGTGCTGATCCATTTGCACACCACTTGATATCTGATACACTTCATACTTGCAGTTCAGGATGTGGTGACACAGGGCTTCATGTTTTCATAATGTGCTTATAATTAATTTTAATCTAAAGCTAAACGAGAACTGCGTTATGTACATGAGAAACAAAACGAGAAACAAAATGAATGTAGTGTAGAATCAAACTAAATATGCGTAGTATAACCAATAAATGGCTGTAAAAGTGTAGCCAGACCCATTCACACTGTGCATTTAATCCGCATTCAGCCCAGTAGGTTATTAACCCACATTCTGTGTCTGAATTACATACATGAAGTACCTTAACCTTTTTCTATACGAATGTAAAAATTAAAACAAATTTGAAGAATCCAGTTAAAAGCTAGACTTAACTATTTTAATGACGGGACCAGTTTAACCAGTTTATTTTCATATTCATATTTTCATAATCATATTTTGTGCTCAAGCAAATAGATGTAATAAACAAAAATAGTCCTGTTTTCTAAACTTACTAAATAATACATCTAAACAAATTATGTTAAGTTTGTGTTTTTAAGAGGTAAAAACAAGTTTTGATGCAAAAACAGGCTTCTGAGAGATATTCAACAAACATTGTATTTAAAATATGTCTCACTACCGTTGGGTTTAGGATTCCTAGGCATTTTAGGTATTGTTCACATTAGCTTTAGAATTAATGATGGTGTAAAAATAATTTGCATCATGTTTAAGAGCCTCAGTCATGAAACATCGTTTTGAACCTTGAGAATGAATGGATAGAATATCTAGGTTTATAAAACGAATTGAAAACAGTAAAGAAAAAACTGAATAATAACACAAAATGTATGTCTGTACTTGTAAGTCAGATTTTATATTTACATTAGATGTTAAGAAATACACATATTTTGAAAGCAATTAAGATCCTAAGATATATCACACCGGAAAAGTAAAGAGGAGCAAGTTTCCCACCGGGGTCCTTCCTTTCACAGGCTGGCTCTGCCATTTTTTGGAATATTTACAGTTACTGCACACCTGATTGAATGACATTAGTGTTCCAAACTGTGGTCGCTGCACATCACAATTGTGCTTGCACATAGGACATGTTTCAAAAAGCTCTCTCAGAGAGTGTTCAAACACAATGTACTTTGCCTCTGCGTTATCACTTGTGGCAGTCGAACTAAAAAAATGAAGAAATCACAGAATTAACAAATATACAGTCAAGAATACACAATATTGATTTTCTTTGGCACAATCTTACCTAGTTTCAGAAAATTCTATAGTTGACACACCAGGACCAAATGTAGAATCTTGAGGCTTTGGAAAGTCAGATATATTTTTTTCTTCCTCTTCTTCTTTCAGGAATTCCAAACGAGGCAGTTTAGGAGGTTTTTCTTCAGATGTAGAAACCTCTATTGGTGTAGATGGACAACTCCATGTGTCCACTTGGTTTGTTTCTGTCTTAACACTGAGATCTACCTGCGTGCCTAATACAGGACAAACAATTTACAGTATATAGTTTTCTTTACTCTTTGTTATATTAAACATTTTCATAATTTCCAAAAGATATAGGTGATAATCTAATAATGACATACATACCCTTGCTTTGTACATGTCCGGTCTGTTTACTAAAAGAGAACTGTGTGGCAACAGTCCTTTGAGTTGGAGAAAATGTACATTGAGATCCTACAGAAGACTTCAATGGGTTGGCTTGTACTCCAGTGGACACTCCATGTCTGGGTATAGTTTGACATGCTGTGTGTTGGATTGAAGGCATAGGCAGGCTGGTAGGAAGGTTTCTTGATGTGGTCTATAAAAACATTATCTCTGTTAACAAAACTTTCACTAAAAACACTTTGAAATAGTACGATAAAACAGATATTAATAACATATAAGCCATTGCTGCACTTAAAAACAATGTCATTAATATTCGCACCACACTCCTGTACGGCTAAGTATAAAAAAATCATCAAGTGTTACTTGAAATGTTTTTAGACACTTCTGGTCGATAACCAAAAATAAATCTAAATGCGTTTTTACATAATCCTAACAGATTTTATTATTGCAATATGTGTACATATATTTCTGCTTAAAACATTTTTGAATGGTGACATTATCCATGTATTGCTGGTGAAAGCTTGTGAATATACCACAATAACTTCTGGTGTTGTACCAGTATAAATTTCTAATAAGCTGAAATTAATGACTAAATTAGAAACGAAAAGGCATTCCCTTCATTGATTTTAAAAGCTTATTAATATCATACCATTAGAGTTGTAGTCAAAGGCACCTAAACCAAAACCTAGACCAGTGGGTTTAGACCAAGACAAGCCCAACACCAGCACAAAATATTAAAAACTCAACAGAAATAACTCGGGTTTGTTTATTGTGCGAATAAATGTGTGGGATGTTTTTTATCACCAACTTCCTATAACATAAGAAAAAAACTGTAAACGCTAAAGATAAATATTAGCCTGTACTTTTACAAAATAACAAATGTTAAAAATCAAAATAAATCCCAGACATAGAAATACCTTGACATAAATGTGAGTTGCTGAATTTTTGTTGACAGATTTAAAGGTCCCGTTTTTCTGTGTTTTTTTTTTAAGCTTTGATTGTGTTTCCAGTGGGCAATATAACATGTGTTAAATGTTTCGCATGTAAAAAACATATTTTAAAATATGCATAAATCACAATTTACTTATTCGTATACCGCTTTTTTCACTGTCCTTAAAAAGGCTGAAAACTCCCCTGTTCTGATGAAGCCCTCCCTTAAAAAATACGTAATAAGTTCTGCTTGGGCCATTCCTGTTTTGATTCAAAATCACCCCTCTTACCAGACCGTGAAGATGTATGCGCTCAGTGTTATTGTAAACATTTCTTTTATTTGATCAATTTAAACCGGAATCAGAAGCGGAGAACATAGATGAAGAGGATCGAGCAGAACCTGTGCAAGCACGACCTTTACATACATCTAAACATAGAACAATGACTGGTGTGTCTGCAGCTAAACTATACCCCGAACTACACCAACATGTGGTTAAACAGTAAACAATATAAAAAAAATAAACAAAAAATGTAAACTTATTCAAGCTCAACCTAGGGACGGTCTACGTTTTCTTAATGTTCAGTGTGTTTCTACATATTAATTACACGCTGTGTGTCTGTGCGCACTCATTGAATGTGCACGCCACTGCTTTTTGTGTTCATTGTATGTGTGTGTGTGTGTGTGTGTGTGTGTGTGTGTGTATATACAGAAGAGTTGCTGTTGTGCTGAATGCTCCTTGAGATGTCTGTGGATTTCACGAGGAACTCCATGACTCCCCTTACTCTAAATATTGATCACTTTTGGCACTTTATAAAGTCTGTATCTGCAGTTACTTACCTGTTTAAAGAGGAATATTTTACTTTAATTGTTTACACTATTGTTTACACAAGTAAAAGTTTGTAGTTGTAACTTTACTTTATATTTACAAATATATACACCATTTATGTATAAATATATTTAAATTTATGATTTATTTTGTTATTTTAGATTTCCTGTGCTTGTTTATACCATAATCTTTTAAACTCCAACCATCTGATACCTTAAGTTTGCTGTTTGTACACCGTTGGCAAATAAAGCTCATTCTGATTCTGCTTCACAGCTATTGTTTTTGTCCAATTATACTAACAGAATGGCAAATTAATGTATTGATAGGTATCCTAGTTATTGATAACGTTTAATGCTCTTGAAGGCCATTTTTACTGTAGCCTTTGGGAGTTGTCTTACGTGACGAGTTCAATGCAAAATTGCATCAATGACGAATCCTCAGATTGCATGACTCAGCTTTACTTGGGGGAGAGTTTAAAGTTAAGCATTGGAGTTATATCCAGTGTCCCTGTCAATCATCATCCAGACATTTATACTCTAGCATTCTAAAAACAAGTAAGTAGCTGCGGATACAACTTCTGTATATACACACACATAGCACACACACACACTGAACACACACACGCACGCACACACTGAAAAAACACGCACACACACTGAACACACACACACTGAAAAAACACGCACACACACTGAACACACACACACTGAAAAAACACACGCACACACACACACACACACACACACACACACACACACACACACACACACACACACTGAACACACACACACACACACACACACACACACACACACACACACACACACTGAACACACACACACACACACACACTGAACACACACACACACTGAACACACTGAACACACACACACACACTGAACACACACACACACACTGAACACACACTGAACACACACTGAACACACACACACACTGAACACACACTGAACACACACTGAACACACACACACACACACACACACACACACACACACACACACACACACACACACACACACACACACACACACACACACACACACTTACCGGTTGTGGTTCATAAACAACACTTTCTCCACATAATGAGGGAACAACTCCATCTTTTAATTGCAATCTTTGTGCAAATCCGGCGTTAAACTGATTAAAATTGAGGAAGTTATTCTCTGTAAAATGTGCAGCACACAGTTTGAGATGTGGATTATAATCTTCTGGAACCGATTTAAATATAAACTCTAACCATTTATCTCTCAGTTCAGAATCTCTGGGAAGAGCAAACAGATGTGTTCGGACTCTGGGATGGAAGTAACAGCGTTTACACGCCATGGCGACACACAAACACAATCTCTTCCTCTTCTTCTTCTTCTTCTTCGGGGAAGTGCGACCAAACCACGCCCCTTTGCGTGTTCTCGCGGGAACAGCCCATCCGTGATTGTGATGTCACTTCTGCAGGAAGTACAGAGTTGTAGTCCAAACCGGATGTCTTTTGTAGGCGATCATTTATCTCTGTTGACATTCAACTTTAATCTTTATAATTTAACAGATATGATTAATACCCAGACATTATACACGTAATGAAGTTTATAATGGGGAATCATGAAAAAATTATCATTATTCTCTTTATAAGATAATACAAAGAAATCATTAAATTAACACACAACAAACACACAGTTGTGTAAAATCCTTCTGACAACATGTGATAAAGTTCTCCTCACCGGCTGTGATTCTGATCTCAGATCAGGCATTGATATCGTAGGCACAGCTCCTTCATGCAGCTGCAGACGGCGCGCAAACCCCGAGTAAACTTGAGATTTGTTTGAGAAACAATCTTCTTCAAAGTGACGCTCACACACATAAACATAAACATGATCCAGATCACGCTGCTGTCCGGGAAACGCAAACTGGACCCACTGCTGTCTGAACGCCGGGTTCTTGGGAAACTTGAACAGATGTTTGGGCGCCATACATCCGAAAACACACTTTTTTGATGCCATTGATTGTGTACAGGGTAACACAACATAAACACAGCACGAGCAGCTGTCACAGCCGATGACGTCACACGCTCACTCTTCTTCTACTGTCGGTGTGTCTGCTCGCGTTACCGCCACCTACAGGACTGAGGTGTAAGCGCATGAATCCTCTGTGCACTGTCAGTCATGTTTAGTTTATGATTAAGTTTAAGGTTAAATGTTAATTTTGTATATCCTGCCTTGTCTCTTTCCTTTCGTTGGAATATTTCCTACATATCACAAGTATATGTTTTACATGTTCCACATTACGCTTTTTTCTAAATCTTTACTCATTGACATGTTTTCTTTTTATTTATAGTGTCTTAAGTCTTATTTTATGATTCACTAAGTGTTATTTGTTCTTCTATTTGTTCTACATTCAGAGGTTCTTTACAAACTTACATTCCTTATCATTTCCTTCAAAAAATGTTGATGGACCGGGATTGTCAAACCGATGATATCTCCTTACAAAATAATCTTTTTTTTTACTTTAAATAATATCCTGCGGACTACTTAGTCCGTTTATTAAGGCCGTCCCTTAAATACATTTTTTTTGTTTCATGTGGCTAAAAAAATAACGTTATAGTTAATAAATATCTTTTAAAATCATTAAATAGTTTCTTCAGGATATTAAAAATATTTAAATAAGTAATTAAAAGTCAATAGAAGTGAATTGACTTTTAAGTTTATTTGCATTAAAAATAATATTTAATTATAACAAATAATTTGCAACGTACACCAATATTTTTGGTAAATTCTGAAAGAAATATAATAAAATATAAAAGAAAAATTAGATTTACTGTATTTTTTATTTACATATACATTAAGTTTAGACAAGTATATTTAATTACTCAAAGCTCATTTTCCCTAGATCTCTCTGTCAAGCATTATTTATTTCTTGGTAAATTTATGTTATATACTTCTACAGAATACAGCTTTACAACCGGACAAAGTCAAACTCCCCAGGGGGGGGGGTGGATGTATCGCTTGGGGGGTCTGTGGGCATTGCTTATGACCAGTCTTGCCACAAGGCTTTGTCCTAGAATGTACACCCCAATACTTGTGCATTAACGTGCTCCCTGGTGCGTGGGCAGGATTTAACGGGAGAATGACCACCAAAGGAATTTAAATTTTCAATAAACAACCAAACGCAGTTATAAGCACATTTATGAACTTTGAGAATGAGACTGTTCAACAGTCAAATTGACTTGGCAAGACAATATTAATAATATTACAAAATAACACGACTAGAATATAATCCCAAACTATATTTATACTTGTAAGTCAGATTTTGTAAATTAGAATATGTATATTAGATCTTAAGAAATACACAAAAGAAAGACCGAGCCCCTTCCTAGTGTTGAAGACAGCTGCATTAGGAAACATGTAAGTTGTTTGGGTGCCAACATCATTACCGTAATATGTTCCCTGAATACCCAAAGTACAGAAAAAAGAATTTTTTGGAAGCTTTCCTCCTTAAAATGTGAAGCACATAGAGCGATATTTGGGTATTGGGAATTTTGAGGGACCGAGTTAAAAATAAATTTTAACCATTGATCCCTAACTTCCCCATCCCTAGAAGGCTGAACAAAGTGGACCTGCAATCCGGGTGAAAATAACAGCGTTTCGTCGGCATCCCAGTGTACATCAATTCTTCTCCACAGCAATATAAAATGGCCTTTGCCCCTTAGTTATCCTTCTCAGGGAAGGTTTTTATGCAAATATTGGGGTACGTGATGTCAGCAACCCTGGAGGAATGTCGTGTAGTCCCTACCGGCCGTTTGCTGTAGTACCTAAAAATGAATTTCTTTAAAAGCAAATATCTCCCTTTGCTTAAAACTTTGAACGTGGTAACTTTCCAGATGTTATTTATGCTCAATCAGGAACATTACACACTAGCTAAAGTTAGAAAAGTGAAATCGTGTTTTATCACCCCTTTAGAAATTGTGATCCTACGATCTTTCACAACGGTAAAATAAAGAGCAGCAAGTTTCCAATTGGTATCCTTCAAAGAGCTAAAATGTGAAACAATTATAACAGAAGTTACTATGTGTAGGATTTTTGTGTGCAATGTTTTATCACCAGCCTACTATAACATTCACCCCAGTCGGAATGCTATATTTACATGAATGTAAATGCACACAAGCACGGTTTTATAAATGTAAAATATATACAGACACCACATACTACTTACTTTGTTAGTGCTTTGATTTGATCCCATTCATTCAGCACACTTTATTTGAACTAACGTTGGCCTAACCCATCACGCTTACTAACTATAGCTAATGTTCCTCTTCTAAGGACCAGAACAAGACTTCAAGACGGTTTCAGGAAGATCAACCTTCTTCTGCTCATTTCGAGTCATATCATATCCAGCTTTCAACTTTGTTTTGAAAGTATTTGGTTTGGTTACGTGTTTTTGAAAGTGACATACAGCCAAGTATGGAGACCCATACTCAGAATTCGTGCTCTGCATTTAACCCATCCAGAGTGCACACACACAGTAGTGAACACACACACCAACCATGAACACAGTCAAATTAAACAATTATAATTATGTAGATATTTTGAATGTATTTCTTTGCTATATTTACTTCGCTTTTTCTGATTCTTTGTTGTTTTGTCAACACTCCTGTGGGCTGTCATCCTGGCTGGTCTTTGGACCCTCATAAGGCTCCTCCACCTCCATGGCTTACTAAGCTTCTATTTTATCATAAGAAGAAGATGGTGAAATTAAAGAAGGGGTATCAAGTTGTTTCATGCATCAAAACCGCTGTTAAACACGTTGTTCTTTTCAACTTGGTCCATTTTTTATCAACCGAGTTGAAGGCATGGCCTAGTATTCCTGTGCTCAATACCCTCACCGGGACAGCAAAAGGTTTCTTAATGGTTCTGTCAAATATTTATTGTACCGTTATAAGGTCAGAAGTTATTCATTAGCTATCCATAAAACCATGCCCATGTATCCATCAGACAGCTCAGAAGAGCACGAGCATCAGCATGAACATTCCAGGAGAAGCCCTCAAGAGGAGATTGGTCACAAGTGCTGCTCAAGGTCTGTCCAACTGTCTGCAACTGAAGGGTTAAACCTAAAATGTGTGTCATATGATCAGAGCATGAAGATTGTCTCATCAGTGTGGAGGATGAAAGGAATTTAGGTTTCAATGGGAGGGGCTTTATAGAAACCTCCTCTGCCAGAGAATCAAATCATTTACCCCAGTCAGAATTTATGCTGCAGATGAGCTGATGAAATCCATCTTTTAAATCATGCTGTTTGTTTTGGGGTTCCTCTGTTCTCTAGCAAGTAAGTAGACTATTATATTACAGAATATATTACTATATTCTTTCTCATTGTGCTGTTGTCTCATGAGATGAACAAACGCAAAACAACTTTTATCTTTTATACACAGAAATCAGTTCTGGAAATACTATCACACAAGTTAAACCTCAGATGTCTGTAGTAGAGGAGGAAAATATAACTCTCTCCTGTAACTACTCATCATCTTCAGCAAATAGTCTTCAGTGGTATCTCCAGTATCCCGGATCAGCTCCTGAATATCTTTTAGTCATTTTACAAGCTACAGGAAAAGTTTTACAAAAGTCAGAAATTGTGATTCAAGATCCTAGATTCTCTGGAAGATTAAATGAGAAGAAAACTCAAGTGTATCTGGAGATCTCTTCTGTTAAAGTCACAGATTCTGCTCTGTATTACTGCGCCCTGCAGCCCACAGTGACAGAAAACACAACAACACCATACAAAAACATCCAACACAATAACACCGAACAAACACAACAACACTGAACAAACACAACAGCACTGAACAAACACAACAGCACTGAACAAACACAACAACACTGAACAAACACAACAGCACTGAACAAACACAACAACACTGAACAAACACAACAACACTGAACAAACACAGCAACACTGAACAAACTGTTAATGTGAGTAAACCAAAGGCTTTTTGTGTTAACACAATATGAAGCACTCAGGAATGCTTTGTAAAAGTGCAGCTCAGACTGATAGGTTTTTAAGACATGCTTTTAATGGACAAAACAGAAGCAAGTAACCACTGTCCGACCTTCTTAGTGTTCGGATCGGTCAAGAGCTTTCAAACTGTCCATCGCATGTAAAGTTAAAATTGTGCGAGGCTCTGCAAGACACAAGAAACAGGTGTATTTATATTGGACATCAGTTAAACAGGTCTAAATCAATGAAAATGTAGACATTTGGAAGGAAAAAGGCATTGTGTGTAAGTTACCATTTAGTGTTCTCATTTTCACAATATTTAAAGGTTCTGTCAGTGGACTCATAAGTCAAATTATGTGTTTTAAATTTAGACACATCCAAACTTTCTCAAGGTGGAGTGGAGTTGTAAACCCCGTTCCTGAAAGTCTTGATAATCTGTTTTGGGTGGGATTAATCAGAGTTGAACCTTAACTCTGTAGAACTTAAAGTGTCCATCCTTCTCTATCGCAGAGGTCCTTAACTCCAGAGTATATGATCCACTCCAGGCCAACTTCCATTTACTGGCAGCAAATGATCAAAGTCCAAGATGAACAAGCGATACAGGTAAAGGGATCATCCGAGTAAAAATTCAGCTCAGTAGTGTCAGCCGTAACAATTAGAAGACTTGGCATAGAGCCATGCTTACATTGGGCTTAAATAGCCTGGCTGATGTGTGCCATCAGTGCAAGGGATGCTGGGAATTGAAGTTTGCCGGAATTGCTGCTTCTTACAGATGACCAAGCGTCTCTGCAACCTCTGTGATCATAACCGTGAGTAAGAAAACTACATAAAAACGTGAATGTAGTTTAAAATTTAAAACAGAAATAAATGTTTCTGTTATAATGTGCAGTAAAAAAGATTTAAATATTTTAATGTTGTTTTTTTTACCACAAGGAGGCATCATTCCTTAAATGTTTATATAAGTCTGTGTGACATGACCATCTGACAACACAAGAGAAAAGAATACACAAAGATACTCACAAGAAGTTTATCAATGATGATGATAAAACTAGTTATTATTACTTTTATCTTCACAGCTCATGAGTTTGGTAAGAATATTGTTTTATTACCGATAATCTGTTTAATATCTGTAATGTATGTAAATGATTCATGATTCATTCTGTTTTTCAGCATGTGAAGGAAATGACAGAGTTGAACAGACTTTAAAGGAAATAAAAGCAAATGAAGAACATGAAGTTACTCTACCATGCAATTTTTCTACATCTACTACAAATGCATATCTTTTCTGGTACAAACAGCTTCCAAACAAATCACCAACATTCATTCTGAGTGAATTTACATTTGGTAAAGGACAAACTGAACCCGAATATAAGGAAAGATTTTCTGCAACACTGAACTCTACAACAAAAACTGTTCCTCTGATCATTCACAATGTTCATGTGAGAGATTCTGCTGTGTATTACTGTGCACTGAGGCCCACAGTCACACAAACACACTCAACACTCATACAAAAACACACAAAACACACTCAACACCCACACAAAAACACACTCAACACTCATACAAAAACACACACACACACAAACACACTCAACACTCGAACACAAACACACTCAACACTCACACAAAAACACACTCAACACTCATACAAAAACACACTCAACACCCACACAAAAACACACTCAACACCCACACAAAAACACACTCAACACTCATACAAAAACACACACACACACAAACACACTCAACACTCGAACACAAACACACTCAACACTCACACAAAAACACACTCAACACTCATACAAAAACACACTCAACACTCATACAAAAACACACTCAACACCCACACAAAAACACACTCAACACTCATACAAAACCACACTCACATAAACACACACTCAACACTCACACAAAAACACACTCAACACTCACACAAACACACTCAAAACTCATTTCTGGGACTGTCCTAGGCAATTTCGCACCGATGGACCGCATCCCAGTAGCATTGGAGCGGATCTCCATAGACACACACTACACACTATCTGAGTAGTCCAAACCTTAACAGTAGTCTATTACACACACCCTACTCAGCTGTTAATAGTTCTTAATTAATTCGATAATTCGATAATGTGTCTTATAGAAAACTTTTAGATTTTCTTAAAAGTAAAAATCTAATCATTATCAAACCCAGAGACAACAGTAAATGGACAAAACCCCTAATGTCTAAATATCTGACACCTAAATATTTGTTCACTAAACTCAAAGGCACTTATTATAAATAAAACGATCACAGGCTCTATATTTGATAGGCTCTTTCTGATTGAACCTTGACCTAGACCAAAGGATTAAGTCAAGATGACTCTTGGCCCAAGTGTGACAGAAACGTTTGTTTCTTGGGTAGGAGGGGTTTGTAAATGTGATCTTGTTCTGTTTGACAGAGACTGTAGTAGAGATTCACTGAGAACACAATGACACTTCATTCACTTAATCTGCTTTGTGTTTTTGTGTGTAAGTAAAGCTGTTTCTGGGTTTTATTTTACATACTGCATAGTAAAAGTGTAATCAGAATCTTTTGTGAAATTGTTTTTCAAGATTTAGGGTTAGTGTTTGAATCTTTTAATTGTTTTTTATATTTTAATCATAAGGAAGAACATTTAATCTGTTGTGTTTGCTAATTTAAAGACATAATTTGATAATAAATGAAACATTGGTTTATTTCTCCAGATGTCAGTTTTGGAAATGAAATCACATCAGACAGGACTGAAGAGATTGTTGTGGAAGGTTCAAGTGTTCAGTTTTCCTGCAGTTATTCCTCTGCTCAAAATCTTCAGTGGTACTGCCAGGATCCCAGATCAGCTCCTGAATTTCTTGTATTCATTTCTGAAGGTGTAAAATATAATATGACATCTGAAATAGATCCCAGATTCTCTACTAAACTCAGAAAGGAAAATCAAAAACAACAAGTATATCTGGAGATCTCCTCTGCATCTCTATCAGATTCTGCTCTGTATTACTGTGCCATGCAGCCCACAGTGACAGAAAAAACAACAACACCATACAAAAACCTCCAACAAAACAACACTGAACAAACACCTCAAACACAACAACACTGAACAAACACCTCAAACACAACAACACTGAACAAACACCTCAAACACAACAACACTGAACAAACACAACACTGAACAAACACCTCAAACACAACGACATTGAACAAACACCTCCAACACAACAACACTGAACAAACACCTCCAACACAACAACACTGAACAAACACCTCCAAAACAACAACACTGAACAAACACCTCCAACACAACAACACTGAACAAAAACCTCCAACACAACAGCACTGAACAAACACCTCCAACACAACAACACTGAACAAAAACCTTAAACACAACAACACTGAACAAACACCTCAAACACAACAACACTGAACAAAAGCCTAGAACACAAAAACACTGAACAAAAATATTCCATCATATTAAACCAGAAGAGGGTGCTAATCACACTTAAAGTGTTTCTAGGGCTAAGGAGATTTAAATTGATGACAAGGCATGAACATTTTTGAAATGCACAACAAGCAATTTAAGACCAAAACTAAATCACCATTTTCATAAAATAATCATTGTAAATTAAAAATGTATGATAAACTAAAATGGAATATTTAAACAGATGTAATAAAACACAGAGTCTATCATTTTTTGTGCTTTGCCTGAATGTCTTTTATATGAATTAATTTTAAGTAAATATTTGCAGTTAAATAAAAGATTTTATCACATATACACTATGAGTTACTATTGAACTGCATGAAAAAAGGTGGAGCTTAAAGATCTCATAATGTGATCTTGTGAAATGCGATTGAAAGAAGGAAGCAAAAAACTTTAAAGCATCTTCATAGACAGACACAATGTTTCTTCATTCTTTCATTCTGCTCTTTGATTTTGCATGTAAGTATTTCATTATTTTCATCAGTTTTAGGGTTTTCAATGAAGATTATTAGAATTATCTGTTAATAATGGGTTTAATTCTGTGAGATTTGATTGTAAATGTACTTTATCTTGTGTTTCAGATGCTGTTTCTGGAACTGTTATCACAGCAGATAAAGAAGAGATTTCTGCTGAAGAGGATTCACATGTCACATTATCCTGTAGTTATACATCTAATAATTATCTGTACTGGTACCGTCAGTATCCCGGATCAGCTCCTGAATTTCTTGTACTTATTCTTGATGGCTCAATGACTGACAAGAAGTCTGATATAGATCCAAGAGTATCTGTGAAACTCAGTAAACAAAAGCAAAAACAAATTCATCTAGAGATCTTTTCCGCTGCTCTCTCACATTCTGCTCTGTATTACTGTGCCGCGAACCCCACAGTGACAGAAAACACAACGACACCATACAAAAACCTCCAAAAACACTGAACAAATACAACAACACTTAACAAAAACCTCTAACAACACTGAACAAATACAACAACACTCAACAAAAACCTCCAAAAACACTGAACAAATACAACAACACTTAACAAAAACCTCTAACAACACTGAACAAATACAACAACACTCAACAAAAACCTCCAACAACACTGAACAAATACAACAACACTTAACAAAAACCTCTAACAACACTGAACAAACACAACAACACTGAACAACAACCTCCAACACAACAACACTGAACAAACACAACAACACTGAACAAACACAACTACACTCATCAAAAACCTCAAAAAACAACAACATGATCTTATGATACTCATTGAGACCTGGAGTCAGCTAGAAGTTAAAAGTCTTCTCCACATCAATGTCTGAATTATTATATATTTCCCCCCTTGATTAAGGAAGCATTCATTCTGGCTTATTTTAATAATTTCAAACACTTTTCTATCACTGATTCACATATATGGTCAGAATATTTTTGACCCAATCACATGACCAGTGACCAACCACAAACAAGAAAACTATTAACCCACCAGACTCCCATTTCCTTTAATATACTGACAGTAAAGATACGATCCCTAAATTATAAGAAACCATTCTAATTTTTTTTTATTGATGTTCACAGTGCGTCAAAATCATTCTTCTTTCTGCTAGTTAAATCTGGGGGGCCAAAATATTGAGAAAGAAAGAGAAACATTTTAAATGAACAATATTAATAATACTTTACCAAATAATATTTCATCTACAAAACCCTACAAAAATATGAATCATATGGATGTAAAAAAGGAGGCAGATGAGAATAAATAACAAATAAGTGTTTGATTAAAGAGAAAACAGGGGGCGGAGCCAAAAAGCAGAAGGTGTGGTCAAGAGATGTCAGTCTGAAACATTGGGATTTGAGTGACTGTCACAGACTGAAGCAGACGCTGGAAATTTAATCTGGAGTTTTAATGAGAAGATTTTTTAGTTCTACATTAGAAACATGACATCACACTGGAA
Source organism: Triplophysa yarkandensis (assembly GCA_033220385.1). Classification (NCBI taxonomy): domain Eukaryota; kingdom Metazoa; phylum Chordata; class Actinopteri; order Cypriniformes; family Nemacheilidae; genus Triplophysa; species Triplophysa yarkandensis. The sequence goes on along the minus strand of CM065664.1, from coordinate 4,801,904 downwards.
CAAACAAATTCTCATAGTTTTCACATTTTTCTGGGGTAAGAAGAATAAAATTCTCTTTAAAAGTTTAATAAGTATTTGTCATGTCTTTTCACTTTCTTGTAATCTCTACAGGAATAAAATCACAGAACAGTGTGGAGCAGAATACAAGGGTTCAAAGTGCTTCTGAAGGTGAAACTGTAACAATAAACTGTACCTATGAATCTTCTGGATCTCCAACTCTTTTCTGGTATCAGAAAACTGCAAATGGATTCCCTGAATACATTCTGAACAGAGTCGGTTCATTCGGAGATGAAGATGAGAAGTTTAAAGCAAGATTTAAAGCCAATCTCATCACATCTTCAAGATCTGTTCCTCTGATCATTCACAATGTTCATGTGAGAGATTCTGCTGTGTATTACTGTGCACTGAGGCCCACAGTCACACAAACACACTCGACACTAACACAAAAACCTACACAACACATCTTTACCACCAGAGGGAATCATTTATTAAAGATTTAGGTGAGGCTGAGAAATGTTTTCATCCTAAGATGCAAAATCAATTTCTGCCCAAAACTGTAACATCACATCAGACATTTGTTAATAAAGAACTCTTTAACTACTCAAAAAGAATTAAATACTTCACTTATTAATAAGCTCAGTGCAAATATTAAATAGAAGAATCCCAAACACACATGTCTATTTAAGATATTTTACTTATCACATAATCTGATGGAGAAAACTCTCATGACATTCTTAATGCACAAGAAGGAATCTCTATTGTATAGAGTTTTAGAATGTATGGGCATCTGGCTTTTTTATGCAATAGTCCAATATGTAAAAAAAGATGTAAACATAAATATTTACAAATAAATATGTAAATATTCTTATAACATGTAGCAATTACATTTATGTACAAATTAATTTACAATAATGCCAGGTCTGTAGTTACACACCAACAATACAACTTTACAACATTTTAAAAATTTAAACTTTAATATTTTTGTAACATTTATTATGGATATAAAGTTATTTTATTAACATCAACAAATCAAACATTTTCATTCATAGATTCAATGCTTACAGTTATTACAAGCAATAAGGATAACATGATCCTTTTCTGATTCATTTAAAGTATTGTGTGAACAACTCACTTTAACCACACCCACATACATACACACACACACACATACATCACTTACATCAGTAATAAACAACCACAGTTTCATTTAACGTTTCATTCACATTATAGATTCAGTGCTAAATATTTCATCTAATATTATTAGAAATACAAACTCCTCTTGTCTGGATTGTCAAAATGGAGACACAGAGGAATCTTCTCATGATTTTAACTTTAGCTTTAGGTAAATATACTTTATTATGATACGAAATATCAGATAAAACACATCCTACTATGTACAAAACTAGTTTATATATCGTATATTTAAAAGAATTGACAGTAATGTGTTTCATTAAAACTACTGAGAGTGGTTAGTAAATTAAATGAATAATATTTTATTATTTCAGGTGGATTTGCTGATAGGATTGGACCAGATAGAGATACTAATAATATCATACATGAAGGAAAACCTGTGACCTTGAGATGTTCATATGAGACGACCAGCAATAATGTTCTGCTTTACTGGTACAGACAGAAACCCAACACAGAACCTCAGTATATACTGTATAAAGGTGCTCGATCACGGAGTTTTGTTGAGGATATATCAGATGATCGGTTTAATTCAGAAACATCTCAGTCATCTACAGAACTCATTATTAAGAGTGTTTCTCTGTCAGATTCAGCTCTATATTTCTGTGCTCTGAGAGTTAAAGCCCAGTGATACAAAAAGCCTGAAAGTCTTTACAAAAACCTTATATGCTTTAAACCGTCTTTAATCAAACCACATCAAACCTCCACAAACCACCACAGCTCTGGAAATACGGGGATATGGCCACACCTGCGTAATTGGGAGATTAAATGAGGTTTATGGTTATGTCAACATGTTTTTTTAGCATTACACTATAATGTATAGTTACTAATAACTGAACAATGATGTTTACTTTCATCAATCAGACAGCAAATCTGTTCTTCTGGGATTGGCTTTTCATTGGAGAGAATGAAGATGTCATGTTTCTCTACCAAAAGAGAAACACTGTCTCAGCTAGAGAACACATACAGGAGACTGTTGTTGTGCTTAAGATAGAAGTTAAAACATGCAGAAGAACAGATTGAGATTATCAGACAGGTTTAATTCCAGAACAAGATCTTGTTTAGATCAGGTTTGTGCACTGCATCCTCTGATTCTTCCACTGTTACTGTACATTGCTGAAGTTAACTGCATCATACAGATTCGTACAGAGATGGGTACAATTCTTGGCGGAAAACGTGTATAGCAAAAAGATGTATAAGGTGTTTAATAAGAAATAAACAAATGATTCAGTGTGTTGGTTATTGATGTATTCTCTGAGTGTTTTATGTCACATTCATAACACACTCCACAGACTCATTCCACAGACTCTTTTGATGCTATGTATACAAGTATTCCACCAATATTACTGTAATCAGTGTATGACAAACGATGACACACAATAAAGAAGAAAACATCATGCGGCAGTGTATTCTGGGAATTAACATACAAATATTTGGATTTCATGCTATCATCTGCTGTTGTCTATGTTCACCTGCAATAATAATGCTTTTAATATTTTCTCATGATCGAAAAGTACACAAGCCACAGACTCAACGATCAGCGTACATGTGAAAACCATACAATATAATTAAAAATATGTATATTGATTATACTCTTTAAGTCTAAAGTAAATTTTTTTGTGTGTTGTTACAGTACCAAATTTAAGTAGTCGGTACGAATACCAGGAAAGTTATACGGTTCTCAGTACCAATTTTGTAAACAAAGCAAAACATGTCAAGTAAACAACACAACATTTTATTTATAATCACCTTTATTGTAATAAATGTATAAAATCATTGCCATTTTATATACATCAAGTATAGAACTTAATTCTTGTTTAAGTTGATGTGTGCTTGCTGGAGTCCTGCGCTTGTAATAAATATAATTTCAACACACAATAAACTTTTATTGAAGCATTTAAGGGATTAATATCGACAATGGATTTGCATTAGCATTAACATTTTAACATGCAAACAAAAATGTTTGGAAATGCATGTATAGTATAGCCGTCTTATGAGATTTAACTCAAGGTATTGTTTGTGAGGGGCCCTTTTGTTACTACGCCCACCTACATAACTGTTAATTTCAAGTGGGGCACAGGCACAATTTAATGTCAGACAAATGAAAGAATGACTCAAAATTCTTCAATTTCCCCAGGTCTGTTTCTACAAATACAATGAAGAAGCCACTTCATCATGACTGAGACAGAAACAAGTGAAATAAAGAAAGAAGATACTGAGGAGGAAATGGCTTTGTGTCTGATCTACAGTATTGGACGGAAATACACATTAATACATATTACATGTTATGATTTTCAACTTCAGTCTTCAGGTCTCTATGCACAGAATTTTTGTAATAATGTTGTTTAACACACATTTATAAGTTAAACCAGGTTAAATTGATGTGATAATGATTAGTTATACATGAGTCATTAATGATAAACATCTGCTGCCAACAAACCCGATCACTGAAGAACAATATCAAGAATAACTCTCATGTTGTCAGTTTTTCCTATAGATTTCAATTTTCTTGTAAGTGGAGAAGTATTGGTTGACAGATGTCCGCAGTATCCATTTAAGGCATACATACAGAATTGAAGATCATTTTAATAATAATAAATATATTTGAGTCCACAGAAGCAGACTATAACGTTTAGTTATACAGGGATGAGCATTCTGGACACTGGCGGTTCACTGGTTTTAGCTCAATCCCAATCAAATAAAACACACCTAAACTAACTCATCAACATCTTTAAGATGACAAGGCTCTGAATATTAAAATATTTATAAATCATACAAATAATATACACAGATCTTTGCTTGTATTGTTTCTTTATGTTGATTTATAAGAGAATTGTCACATTTGACCATTGTTCATCATGATTGCATTAACACTGTAATGTAACATGGGATGCTCTGGATGTAGACATATGAATTTAAAAAAATAGTTGAGAGTAAAAGTAATTTTAATAATATACCGTACACTTAGGCCCCTGCAGGCGAGAGCATCAAGATGTTTGAAAGTCAATCATTTGCAGGACAGTCTTGGACAGTGAGAGCATCGAGGTAAAGTTGAAATCAGGTCCACTTAATAGTAATGAGCTACGATGCGGTTTGGCGGCAACCAATCAGAATGTAGATGTCAGCCGTTTGAGAAGATTCTAGAAAATTTTGTCTTTGGTAAACTTTGGTTTCAACCACATTTCAGATATTCCATGCAATCGAGCTATTCTGAGACGTGGGTAATGAGGTGTTAATATTGAATATGTATTTGCTGTTGTGTTTTCAGTGAGTGCAAAGTGGAAGTGTAAATCAGCATTACATCCATTTCTAAGCTAAACACAGAGTCCTAATAAAACAACTATAGATTACTTTGTTTTTTTATATTATAATTCTGGTGCTTTTTCTGTTTCTATATCTTGCAGTAATGTCCTGTTGCAAATAAAGTCTTCACTGCAGCAATCTGTGTCTGTATGTTTTAATAAAATAATGCAGTTTCTGTCTTTCAGCTGATGGCTGTGTTTTTTTTGTTTTGTTAATATGTAATGATTGACTAAATTGAAGAGAGTTTCTATTTGAAGAGATTTTGTGTTTTGCTAAAAGCATTTTCTGGAAATAATAATTTAATTTTGAAGGAAATAATGTCATGACACATGTTGGCCACCATGTGTCAGATCTGTAAACTGTGATATTTGGAAACTCCTCCTATATCTCTGTGAGGGATCTCACATTATGAGATAAAAATTTAAAGTGAATTGACTTGTTTGCCACTTCTTGGTCTTGATTACATATGAACTATGATCTTCTTGCTGATTCATTTACTCTTACTGACTGAATTTCAAGGTAAAGTACATTTAACATTTCCTTAAATTAATTTTGTTTAAATAGTAAAAATAAATATTCCATGTTTTAATTTTTGTTGGGTTGTTATTTACTTTATTAATTTATTTTTGCAGAATGCAACACACAAGATTCTGTTGATCAACCCACAAGAGTTCAATCTGCTTTTGAACATGAAGTTGTTACACTTCACTGTACATACAAAACCAGTGCCACGTTCCCTTATCTTTCCTGGTATCAACATAAACCCAATGGATTCCCAACATACATGCTCCAAAAGCTCTCAACTGGATCAGGCAGCAGTGAGAAACAATTTGAGGAAAGATTTCATGCAAATGTGAACAAAACATCAGTTTCTCTGATCATTCAGGATGTGTTTGTGAGTGATTCTGCTGTGTATTACTGTGGTCTGAAGCCCACACTCACTGAAACACACTAAACATCATACAAAAACTAACACAACTCATCTCTTATGAAACTTAAAACTTAAATTGTTTGAATTTAAAAGACATCCTGCACATTGATAAACATGTGTAATCTGATTTGATTTATATAAATATATTTATGTGTTACTGATAAAAATGTAGCCCTAGCATTTTATTTCGATATTGGTTGAGGTCTCTTCATGAGACGTTTCAGGAGTATTAAAGGCTCGTATTTGTTTTTTTAATATCCGCAATTTCTTTCAAAAGATCTTCACTCAATTTATATATGAAAGAAACTACAATGCTACCACAATTAAATTTCACTTAACAAAACAAGCAGATCTTAAGGATTTTAGGATCATGACAAACAAGTGAAAGTATATCAGGAGTGGGTGGAGTTTATTCACAAAGATGTTAGGAGTGAATCATCTGTTATTTTCTTCTTCACTATACACATAATCTCTGAACACATCATGTTTCTCTTTAAATGGACAATATTACAACTTTACTTTGGTAAGAGATATTCAATAAAATAATATTTCAGTCAAAATAAACCTAATCATGTCTAAACAATAGTCTTACAATCTGAAGAATTGAGTTATTTTTTTTTTTCCACAGGATCTTGTTTTGCCGATGCAATAGAGCCGTATTTAACAGAAAAACATGAGATTGAGAGTAAAAATGTGATTCTCTCTTGTAAATACACTATCACTAGCAGTGTCACTGTTGGTTCTCTTCAGTTGTATCGACAGAATCTCAACACAAAACCAGAGTTTCTACTGTCAGTCACAGAATATTCAAACACATCTGAACCTGCTCTTCGTCTATCTTCACATGCTGTAAAACAACTAAAACAAGTTCATCTAGAGATCTCTTCTGCTGCTCTATCAGATTCTGCTCTGTATTACTGCGCCATGAGGCCCACAGTGACAGAAAACACAACAACACCATACAAAAACCTCCAACACAACAACACTGAACAAACACAGCAACACTGAACAGACACAACAACACTGAAAAGACAAAACAACATCATTCAAAAAACCTCCAACACAACAACACTCAACAAACACAACAACACTCAACAAAAACCTCCAACACAACAACACTGAACAAAAATCTCAATCACAACAACACCATACAAAAACCTCCAACACATCTCAAAAATCTCAAACATAACAAAACTGAACAAAAACCTCCAAACAACAACACGGAACAAAAAACTCAAACACAACAACACTGAAAAAACACAACAACACGGAACAAAAACCTCCAACACAACAACACTAAACAAACACAACAACACTGAACAAAAACCTCAATCACAACAACACCATACAAAAACCTCAATCACAACAACACCATACAAAAACCTCAATCACAACAACACTGAACAAAAATCTCAAACATAACAAAACTGAACAAAAACCTCCAAACAACAACACTTAACAAAAAACTCAAACTCAAACACAACAACACTGAAAAAACACCACTACACGGAACAAAAACCTCCAACACAACAACACTGAACAAACACAACAACACTGAAAAAAAACTCTAACACAACAACACTGAACAAACACAACAACACTGAACAAAAACCTCAATCACAACAACACCATACAAAAACCTCAATCACAACAACACTGAACAAAAATCTCAAACATAACAAAACTGAACAAAAACCTCCAAACAACAACACTTAACAAAAAACTCAAACACAACAACACTGAAAAAACACCACTACACGGAACAAAAACCTCCAACACAACAACACTGAACAAACACAACAACACTGAAAAAAAAACTCTAACACAACAACACTGAACAAACACAACAACACTGAACAAAAACCTCAATCACAACAAAACCATACAAAAACCTCAATCACAACAACACCATACAAAAACCTCAATCACAACAACACTGAACAAAAATCTCAAACATAACAAAACTGAACAAAAACCTCCAAACAACAACACTTAACAAAAAACTGAAACACAACAACACTGAAACAACATCACTACACGGAACAAAAACCTCCAACACAACAACACTGAACAAACACAACAACACTGAAAAAAAAACTCTAACACAACAACACTGAACAGACACAACAACACTGAACAAAAACCTCAATCACAACAAAACCATACAAAAACCTCAATCACAACAACACCATACAAAAACCTCAATCACAACAACACCATACAAAAACCTCAATCACAACAACACTGAACAAAAATCTCAAACATAACAAAACTGAACAAAAACCTCCAAACAACAACACTTAACAAAAAACTCAAACACAACAACACTGAAAAAACACCACTACACGGAACAAAAACCTCCAACACAACAACACTGAACAAACACAACAACACTGAAAAAAACTCTAACACAACAACACTGAACAAACACAACAACACTGAACAAAAACCTCAATCACAACAACACCATACAAAAACCTCAATCACAACAACACCATACAAAAACCTCAATCACAACAACACTGAACAAAAATCTCAAACATAACAAAACTGAACAAAAACCTCCAAACAACAACACTTAACAAAAAACTCAAACACAACAACACTGAAAAAACACAACAACACTGAAAAAAAAACTCTAACACAACAACACTGAACAAACACAACAACACTGAACAAAAACCTCAATCACAACAAAACCATACAAAAACCTCAATCACAACAACACCATACAAAAACCTCAATCACAACAACACTGAACAAAAATCTCAAACATAACAAAACTGAACAAAAACCTCCAAACAACAACACTTAACAAAAAACTGAAACACAACAACACTGAAACAACACCACTACACGGAACAAAAACCTCCAACACAACAACACTGAACAAACACAACAACACTGAAAAAAAAACTCTAACACAACAACACTGAACAAACACAAAAACACTGAACAAAAACCTCAATCACAACAACACCATACAAAAACCTCAATCATAACAACACCATACAAAAACCTCAATCACAACAACACTGAACAAAAATCTCAAACATAACAAAACTGAACAAAAACCTCCAAACAACAACACGGAACAAAAACCTCCAACACAACAACACTGAACAAACACCACAACACGGAACAAACACCTCTAACACAACAACACTGAACAAACACAACAACACTGAACAAACACAACAATACTGAACAAACACCACCAATACAACAACACTAAACAAACACAAGAACACTCAAAAAAACCTCCAACACAACAACACTGAACAAACTACTTAAACACAACAACACTGAACAAACACAACAACACTGAACAAACACCTCTAACACAACAACACTAAACAAACACAACAACACTGAACAAACATCTCAAACACAACAATACTGAACAAACACAACAACACTGAACAAACACCTAAAACACAACAACACTGAACAAACACAACAACACTGAACAAACACCTCTAACACAACAACACTGAACAAACACAACAACACTGAACAAACATCTCAAACACAACAATACTGAACAAACACAACAACAACACTGAACAAACATCTCAAACACAACAATACTGAACAAACACAACAACAACACTGAACAAACATCTCAAACACAACAATACTGAACAAACACAACAACACTGAACAAACACTGCCAATACAACATCACTGAACAAACACAACAACAACACTGAACAAAAACCTTAAACAGAAGAACAACACTGTAATGTAAAGATTTGTGTAATGTTTTTAGCACATGTTTAGAGATTTCTCTCATCATCCACCAGAGGACAGCATTGATGTATACTGCTTTATATATAATGTCAGATGTTGATAGTGTAGCAGTGTAATAAAATGTTGTGTTGTCATTCACTTCAGTTTCAGAGACAGAAAAGAGGAACCTGTAAAGACTAGAAAAAACTTTACAATCATCATTAAACTTTATTCCTCTCTAACAGAACAAACATGACGATTCTCTGTCTTCTGCTTCTGTTGTTCTTCATGAAGAGTAAGTGAAGTTTACTGATATATTTCACTTTAATCATTGTCTTTTATTCAAATCCTTTAAATGTGATGTTTATGTTTGCAGGTGACACATTTGCACAGTCAATAACATCATTACAAAACCAAACACTTGTTTCTGAAGGAGATAAAATCTCTCTCTTCTGTGAATATAATGGAGCTGTTACTAATCTTCATTGGTATCGGCAGTTTTCCAGATCTAAGCCAGAGTTCCTGGTTTGGATTTATCCACAAGGATCCACAAGTGAACTTCCATCCCGTCTTTTACCTAAAGTTGATAAAAGTCAAAATCTTGTGAGTCTGGAGATCTTTCCTGCTGAAGTAACAGATTCTGCACTTTACTTCTGCGTCCTGACGCCCACAATGACAGAAAACTCCTAAATACTGAACATAAACCCCCTGAAACTCTCCAGTTAATATCATTCACGTTTTATGATGGGAATTATTGAATAAACATGACAAGGATTTAATGAAGTATATTGGATTATGCAATGCGAACACAAATTTTATCTGATGGAGTTTGTTTTTAATAAAGCAATTGTCTTAAAGTTTGTTTCACCAATTTAATCTGGATTGAGTTCTAGTCTTGTAACACATCGTAGTGTACTACAATAAAGATGAAGAAGAAGTTTTAGACTTATACAAACTTCTTTGAATGAATCTCAACAAGGGGGCCAATCAACAACAACAACAACAACAACAACAACAACAACATACTGTAATACATGCATAGGGAACAGAGGTCACATCTGTGTAATATTTTAACAATAAATCCTTAAGATGGCGCTGTACAAACACACTGCTGATGTAAACTTCTCAGTTCCATCTCATTTCATTTATCTTCATCATCTCACTCAATACTAACAATCTCAACTCACTGGAGGATTCATCTGTTTCTCATATTTCAGTCAATACATTAATATGAAGACATTCTGCTTGTTGAAGTTTGGGATTTTTGCATTAATTTGTTCTGGTAAGTTTTATATTTTTTATTAGTACTTTATGTTTCATATTATTTCTTATGATTATTCCAGGATTGTGAAAGTATTTCTATCTTTCTTCAGAGTGTCATGGAGAAGACAAAGTTGATCAGCCAGACAAACAAATCACTGAATCTGAAGGAGGATCTGTAACTTTACATTGTAAATATAAAACAGATTTATCTCAGCCAGAACTCTTCTGGTACATCCAGAGAATAAATGACTTTCCTAAATACATCCTGAGAAGAAACTCATATGGAGCAGGAGATAATGGCACTGAGTTTCAGGAGAGATTTTACTCAGAACTAAAGTCAGATTCTGTTCCTCTGATCATTCACAATGTTCATGTGAGAGATTCTGCTGTGTATTACTGTGCACTGAGGCCCACAGTCACACAAACACACTCAACACTCATACAAAAACACACACACACACACACACACACACACACACACACACACACACACACACACACACACACACACACACACACACACACACACACACACACACACACATTCAACACTCACACAAACACACTCAACACTCATACAAAAACACTCAACACTCATACAAAAACACACTCACACAAACAAACTAAACACTCGAACAAAAACACTCAACACTCACACAAACACACTCAACACTCACACAAACACACTCAACACTCATACAAACACACTCAACACTCATACAAAAACACTCAACACTCATACAAAAACACACTCACACAAACAAACTAAACACTCGAACAAAAACACTCAACACTCACACAAACACACTCAACACTCACACAAACACACTCAACACTCACACAAACACACTCAACACTCACACAAACACACTCAACACTCACACAAAAACACACTCACACAAACACACTAAACACTCGAACAAAAACACTCAACACTCACACAAACACACTCAACACTCACACAAACACACTCAACACTCATACAAAAACACTCAACACTCATACAAAAACACACTCACACAAACAAACTAAACACTCGAACAAAAACACTCAACACTCACACAAACACACTAAACACTCGAACAAATACACTCAACACTCACACAAACACACTCAACACTCATACAAACACACAGATACACAAACACAAGTCATCTCCGGAATCTTGAACAAGAATTGAGACAGAAACAACACAGAGCAAGAGGATATCATTAACTAAAGAGAGATTTTATGAATAAATAATACAGAGACCACAGAACAAACTGCATGGGACAGAAATCACAAACAAATGAATCATATGGATGTAAAAAAGGAGGCAGATGAGAATAAATAACAAATAAGTGTTTCATTAAAGAGAAAACAAGGGGCGGAGCCAAAAAGCAGAAGGTGTGGTCAAGAGATGTCAGTCTGAAACATTGGGATTTGAGTGACTGTCACAGACTGAAGCAGACGCTGGAAATTTAATCTGGAGTTTTAATGAGAAGATATTTTAGTTCTACATTAGAAACATGACATCACACTGGAACAAACAAACTCTCATAGTTTTCACATTTGTCTGGGGTAAGAAGAATAAAATTCTGTTTAAAAGTTTAATAAGTATTTGTCATGTCTTTTCACTTTCTTGTAATCTCTACAGGAATAAAATCACAGGACAGTGTTAAGCAGAACACAAGGGTTCAAAGTGCTTCTGAAGGTGAAACTGTAACAATAAACTGTACCTATGAATCTTCTGGATCTCCAACTCTTTTCTGGTATCAGAAAACTGCAAATGGATTCCCTGAATACATTCTGAACAGAGTCGGTTCATTCGGAGATGAAGATGAGAAGTTTAAAGCAAAATTTAAAGCCAATCTCATCACATCTTCAAGATCTGTTCCTCTGATCATTCACAATGTTCATGTGAGAGATTCTGCTGTGTATTACTGTGCACTGAGGCCCACAGTCACACAAACACACTCGACACTAACACAAAAACCTACACAACACATCTTTACCACCAGAGGGAATCATTAATTAAAGATTTAGGTGAGGCTGAGAAATGTTTTCATCCTAAGATGCAAAATCAATTTCTGCCCAAAACTGTAACATCACATCAGACATTTGTTAATAAAGAACTCTTTAACTACTCAAAAAGAATTAAATACTTCACTTATTAATAAGCTCAGTGCAAATATTAAATAGAAGAATCCCAAACACACATGTCTATTTAAGATATTTTACTTATCACATAATCTGATGGAGAAAACTCTCAGGAATCTCTATTGTATAGAGTTTTAGAATGTATGGGCATCTGGCTTTTTTATGCAATAGTCCAATATGTAAAAAAAGATGTAAACATAAATATTTACAAATAAATATGTAAATATTCTTATAACATGTAGCAATTACATTTATGTACAAATTAATTTACAATAATGCCAGGTCTGTAGTTACACACCAACAATACAACTTTACAACATTTTAATAATTTAAACTTTAATATTTTTGTAACATTAATTATGGATATAAAGTTATTTTATTAACATCAACAAATCAAACATTTTCATTCATAGATTCAATGCTTACAGTAATTACAAGCAATAAGGAAAACATGATCCTCTTCTGATTCATTTAAAGTATTGTGTAAACAACTCACTTTAACCACACCCACATACATACACACACATACATCACTTACATCATTAATAAACAACCACATTTTCATTTAACATTTCATTCACATTATAGATTCAGTGCTAAATATTTCATCTAATATTATTAGAAATACAAACTCCTCTTGTCTGGATTGTCAAAATGGAGACACAGAGGAATCTTCTCATGATTTTAACTTTAGCTTTAGGTAAATATACTTTATTATGATACAAAATATCAGATAAAACACATCCTACTATGTACAAAACTAGTTTATATATCGTATATTTAAAAGAATTGACAGTAATGTGTTTCATTAAAACTACTGAGAGTGGTTAGTAAATTAAATGAATAATATTTTATTATTTCAGGTGGATTTGCTGATAGGATTGGACCAGATAGAGATACTAATAATATCATACATGAAGGAAAACCTGTGACCTTGAGATGTTCATATGAGACGACCAGCAATAATGTTCTGCTTTACTGGTACAGACAGAAACCCAACACAGAACCTCAGTATATACTGTTTAAAGGTGCTCGATCACGGAGTTTTGTTGAGGATATATCAGATGACCGGTTTAATTCAGAAACATCTCAGTCATCTACAGAACTCATTATTAAGAGTGTTTCTCTGTCAGATTCAGCTCTATATTTCTGTGCTCTGAGAGTTAAAGCCCAGTGATACAAAAAGCCTGAAAGTCTTTACAAAAACCTTATATGCTTTAAACCGTCTTTAATCAAACCACATCAAACCTCCACAAACCACCACAGCTCTGGAAATACGGGGATATGGCCACACATGTGAAATTGGGAGATTAAATGAGGTTTATGGTTATGTCAACATGTTTTTTTAGCATTACACTATAATGTATAGTTACTAATAACTGAACAATGATGTTTACTTTCATCAATCAGACAGTAAATCTGTTCTGCTGGGACTGGCTTTTCATTGGAGAGAATGAAGATGTCATGTTTCTCTACCAAAAGAGAAACACTTTCTCAGCTAGAGAACACATACAGGAGACTGTCGTTGTGCTTAAGATAGAAGTTAAAACATGCAGAAGAACAGATTGAGATTATCAGACAGGTTTAATTCCAGAACAAGATCTTGTTTAGATCAGGTTTGTGCACTGCATCCTCTGATTCTTCCACTGTTACTGTACATTGCTGAAGTTAACTGCATCATACAGATTCGTACAGAGATGGGTACAATTCTTGGCGGAAAACGTGTATAGCAAAAAGATGTATAAGGGGTTTAATAAGAAATAAACAAATGATTCAGTGTGTTGGTTATTGATGTATTCTCTGAGTGTTTTATGTCACATCCATAACACAAAAATTGCTGGCATTTCATTCCACAGACTCTTTTGATGCTATGTATACAAGTATTCCACCAATATTACTGTAATCAGTGTATGACAAACGATGACACACAATAAAGAAGAAAACATCATGCGGCAGTGTATTCTGGGAATTAACATACAAATATTTGGATTTCATGCTATCATCTGCTGTTGTCTATGTTCACCTGCAATAATAATGCTTTTAATATTTTCTCATGATCGAAAAGTACACAAGCCACAGACTCAACGATCAGCGTACATGTGAAAACCATACAATATAATTAAAAATATGTATATTGATTATACTCTTTAAGTCTAAAGTAAATTTTTTTTGACTAGCAGTGTTGTTACAGTACCAAATTTAAGTAGTCGGTACGAATACCAGGAAAGTTATACGGTTCTCAGTACCAATTTTGTAAACAAAGCAAAACATGTCAAGTAAACAACACAACATTTTATTTATAATCACCTTTATTGTTATAAATGTATAAAATCATTGCCATTTTATATACATCAAGTATAGAACTTAATTCTTGTTTAAGTTGATGTGTGCTTGCTGGAGTCCTGCGCTTGTAATAAATATAACTTCAACACACAATAAACTTTTATTGAAGCATTTAAGGGATTAATATCAACACTTGAATGGATTTGCATTAGCATTAACATTTTAACATGCAAACAAAAATGTTTGGAAATGCATGTATAGTATAGCCGTCTTATGAGATTTAACTCAAGGTATTGTTTGTGAGGGGCCCTTTTGTTACTACGCCCACCTACATAACTGTTAATTTCAAGTGGGGCACAGGCACAATTTAATGTCAGACAAATGAAAGAATGACTCAGAATTCTTCAATTTCCCCAGGTCTGTTTCTACAAATACAATGAAGAAGCCACTTCATCATGACTGAGACAGAAACAAGTGAAATAAAGAAAGAAGATACTGAGGAGGAAATGGCTTTGTGTCTGATCTACAGTATTGGACGGAAATACACATTAATACATATTACATGTTATGATTTTCAACTTCAGTCTTCAGGTCTCTATGCACAGAATTTTTGTAATAATGTTGTTTAACACACATTTATAAGTTAAACCAGGTTAAATTGATGTGATAATGATTAGTTATACATGAGTCATTAATGATAAACATCTGCTGCCAACAAACCCGATCACTGAAGAACAATATCAAGAATAACTCTCATGTTGTCAGTTTTTCCTATAGATTTCAATTTTCTTGTAAGTGGAGAAGTATTGGTTGACAGATGTCCGTAGTATCCATTTAAGGCATACATACAGAATTTAAGATCATTTTAACAATAATACCTATATTTGAGTCCACACAAGCAGACTATAACGTTTAGTTATACAGATGGGATGGGCATTCTGGACTACTGGTGGTTCACTGGTTTTAGCTCAATCCCAATCAAATAAAACACACCTAAACTAACTCATCAACATCTTTAAGATGACAAGGCTCTGAACATAAAAATATTTATAAATCATACAAATAATATACACGGATCTTTGCTTGTATTGTTTCTTTATGTTGATTTATAAGAGAATTGTCACATTTGACCATTGTTCATCATGATTGCATTAACACTGTAATGTAACATGGGATGCTCTGGATGTAGACATATGAATTTAAAAAAATAGTTGAGAGTAAAAGTAATTTTAATAATATACCGTACACTTAGGCCCCTGCAGGCGAGAGCTTCAAGATGTTCGAAAGTCAATCATTTGCAGGACAGTCTTGGACAGTGAGAGCATCGAGGTAAAGTTGATATCAGGTCCACTTAATAGTAATGAGCTACGATGCGGTTTGGCGGCAACCAATCAGAATGTAGATGTCAGCCGCTTGAGCAGATTCCAGATAATGTAGTCTTTGGTAAACTTTGGTTTCAACCACATTTCAGATATTCCATGCAATCGAGCTATTCTGAGACGTGGGTAATGAGGTGTTAATATTGAATATGTATTTGCTGTTGTGTTTTCAGTGAGTGCAAAGTGGTAGTGTAAATCAGCATTACATCCATTCCTCAGACTCTAGCTGAACACAGAGTCCTAATAAAACAACTATAGATTACTTTGTTTTTTTATATTATAATTCTGGTGCTTTTTCTTGCAGTAATGTCCTTTTGCAAATAAAGTCTTCACTGCAGCAATTCTGTGTCTGTATGTTTTTCAATAAACTGAACATTTTATAAAGGCGCTCTGAGATGGTCATTCAATTCTTGCATTTAAAGAAAAGAAACAAAATGCATTTACTAAACCCAACAAAACAAATACGTAAAGGGGCTTTAAAAGAAACAACAGTGCCAAACCCAATCTATGGTTAATAGGATATACTGTCTTTTGTATAAGGGCGGACCTGACACATAAAATAATGCAGTTTCTGTCATTTCAGCCGATGGTTGTGTTTTTTGTTTTGTTAATAGGTTATGGTTGACTAAATGTTTCTATTTGAAGAGATTTTGTGTTTTGCTAAAAGCATTTTCTGGGAATAATAATTTAATTTTGAAGGAAATAATGTCATGACACATGTTGGCCACCATGTGTCAGATCTGTAAACTGTGATATTTGGAAACTCCTCCTATATCTCTGTGAGGGAACTCACATTATGAAATAATAATTTAAAGTGAATTGCCTTGTTTGCCACTTCTTGGTTTTGATTACATATGAACTATGATCTTCTTGCTGATTCATTTACTCTTACTGACTGAATTTCAAGGTAAAGTACATTTAACATTTCCTTAAATTAATTTTGTTTAAATAGTAAAAATAAATATTCCATGTTTTAATTTTTGTTGGGTTGTTATTTACTTTATTAATTTATTTTTGCAGAATGCAACACACAAGATTCTGTTGATCAACCCACAAGAGTTCAATCTGCTTTTGAACATGAAGTTGTTACACTTCACTGTACATACAAAACCAGTGCCACGTTCCCTTATCTTTCCTGGTATCAACATAAACCCAATGGATTCCCAACATACATGCTGTACAAGCTCTCAACTGGATCAGGCAGCAGTGAGAAACAATTTGAGGAAAGATTTCATGCAAATGTGAACAAAACATCAGTTTCTCTGATCATTCAGGATGTGTTTGTGAGTGATTCTGCTGTGTATTACTGTGGTCTGAGGCCCACACTCACTGAAACACACTAAACATCATACAAAAACTAACACAACTCATCTCTTATGAAACTTAAAACTTAAATTGTTTGAATTTAAAAGACATCCTGCACATTGATAAACATGTGTAATCTGATTTGATTTATATAAATATTTTTATGTGTTACTGATAAAAATGTAGCCCTAGCATTTTATTTCGATATTGGTTGAGGTCTCTTCATTAGACGCTTCAGGAGTATTAAAGGCTCCTATTTGTTTTTTTAATATCCGTAATTTCTTTAAAAGATCTTCACTCAATTTATATATGAAAGAAACTACAATGTTACCACAATTAAAGTTCACTTAACAAAACAAGCAGATCTTACGGATTTTAGGATCATGACAAACAAGTGAAAGTATATCAGGAGTGGGTGGAGTTTATTCACAAAGATGTTAGGAGTGAATCATCTGTTATTTTCTTCTTCACTATACACACAATCTCTGAACACATCATGTTTCTCTTTACATGGACAATATTACAACTTTACTTTGGTAAGAGATATTCAATAAAATAATATTTCAGTCAAAATAAAATGTCTAAACAATAGTCTTACAATCTGAAGAAATTAGTTATTTTCCTTTTTTCCACAGGATCTTGTTTTGCCGATACAATTGAGCCGTATTTAACAGAAAAACATGAGATTGAGAGTAAAAATGTGGTTCTCTCTTGTAAATACACTATCACTAGCAGTGTCACTGTTGGTTCTCTTCAGTGGTATCGACAGAATCTCAACACAAAACCCGAGTTTCTACTGTCAGTCACAGAATATTCAAACACATCTGAACCTGCTCTTCGTCTATATTCACATGCTGTAAAACAACTAAAACAAGTTCATCTGGAGATCTCTTCTGCTGCTCTATCAGATTCTGCTCTGTATTACTGCGCCCTGGTGCCCACAGTGACAGAAAACACAACAACACCATACAAAAACCTCCAACACAACAACACTCAACAACACTGAACAAAAATCTCCAACACAAAAACACTGAACAAACACCTCCAACACAACAACACTGAAAAAACACAACAACACTGAACATCAACCTCCAACACAACAACACTGAACAGACACAACAGCACTGAACAAAAACCTCCAACACAACAACACTGAACAAACACAACAACACTGAACAACAAACTCCAACACAACAACACCGAACAGACACAACAACACTGAAAAGACACAAAAACACCATACAAAAAAACCTCCAACACAACAAAACTCAACAAACACAACAACACTCAACAAAAACCTCCAACACAACAACACTGAACAACAATCTCAAACATAACAAAACTGATCAAAAACCTCCAAACAACAACACTTAACAAAAAACTCAAGCACAACAACACTGACAAAACACCACAACACGGAACAAAAACCTCCAACACAACAAAACTGAACAAACACAACAACACTGGAAAAAAACCTCTAACACAACAACACTAAACAAACACAACAACACTGAAAAAACACAACAATACTGAACAAACACCGCCAATACAACAACACTAAACAAACACAACAACACTCAACGAAAACCTCCAACACAACAACACTGAACAAACACCTTAAACACAACAACACTGAACAAACACAACAACACTGAACAAACACCTCTAACACAACAACACTAAACAAACAACTCAAACACAGCAATACTGAACAAACACAACAACACTGAACAAACACCTTAAACACAACAACACTGAACAAACACAACAACACTGAACAAACACCACCAATACGACAACACTGAACAAACACAACAAGAACAATGAATGAAAACCTAAACACCACTCAACACAACATAAGACAACTGAATAAAAATATTAAACACAACAACACTGAACAAACACAACAACAACACTGAACAAAAACCTTAAACAGAACAACAACACTGTAATGTAAAGATTTGTGTAATGTTTTTAGCACATGTTTAGAGATTTCTCTCATCATCCACCAGAGGACAGCATTGATGTATATTGCTTTATATTTAATGACAGATGTTGATAGTGTAGCAGTGTAATAAAATGTTGTGTTGTCATTCACTTCAGTGTCACAGACAGAGAAGAGGAACCTATAAAGACTAGAAAAACTTTACAATCATCATTAAACTTTATTCCTCTCTTACAGAACAAACATGATGATTCTCTGTCTTCTGCTTCTGTTATTCTTCATGAAGAGTAAGTGAAGTTTACTGATATATTTCACTTTAATCATTGTCTTTTATTCAAATCCTTTAAATGTGATGTTTTATGTTTGCAGGTGACACATTTGCACAGTCAATAACATCATTACAAAACCAGACACTTGTTTCTGAAGGAGATAAAATCTCTCTCTTCTGTGAATATAATGGAGCTGTAGATAATCTTCATTGGTATCGGCAGTTTTCCAGATCTAAGCCAGAGTTCCTGGTTTGGATTTATCCACATGGATCCACAAGTGAACTTCCACCCCGTCTTTTACCTAAAGTTGATAAAAGTCAAAATCTTGTGAGTCTGGAGATCTTTCCTGCTGAAGTAACAGATTCTGCACTTTACTTCTGCGCACTGACGCCCACAATGACAGAAAACTCCTAAATACTGAACATAAACCCCCTGAAACTCTCCAGTTAATATCATTCAAGTTTTATGATGGGAATTAATGAATAAACATGACAGGGATTAAATGAAGTATATTGGATTATGCAATGCGAACACAAATTTTATCTGATGGAGTTTGTTTTCAATAAAGCAATTGTCTTAAAGTTTGTTTCACCAATTTAATCTGGATTGAGTTCTAGTCTTGTAATACATCGTAGTGTACTACAATAAAGATGAAGAAGAAGTTTTAGACTTATACAAACTTCTTTGAATGAATCTCAACAAGGGGGCCAATCAACAACAACAACAACAACAACAACAACATACTGTAATACATGCATAGGGAACAGAGGTCACATCTGTGTAATATTTTAACAATAAATCCTTAAGATGGCGCTGTACAAACACACTGCTGATGTAAACTTCTCAGTTCCATCTCATTTCATTTATCTTCATCATCTCACTCAATACTAACCATCTCATATTTCCTCATATTTCAGTCAATACATTAATATGAAGACATTCTGCTTGTTGAAGTTTGGGATTTTAGCATTGATTTGTTCTGGTAAGTTTGATATTTTTTATTAGTACTTTGTTTCATATTATTTCTTATGATTATTCCAGGATTGTAAAAGTATTTCTATCTTTCTTCAGAGTGTCATGGAGAAGAGAAAGTTGATCAGCCAGACAAACAAATCACTGAATCTGAAGGAGGATCTGTAACTTTACATTGTAAATATAAAACAGATTCAGCTCAGCCAGAACTCTTCTGGTACATCCAGAGAATAAATGACTTTCCTAAATACATCCTGAGAAGAAACTCATATGGAGCAGGAGATAATGGCACTGAGTTTCAGGAGAGATTTTACTCCGAACTAAAGTCAGATTCTGTTCCTCTGATCATTCACAATGTTCATGTGAGAGATTCTGCTGTGTATTACTGTGCACTGAGGCCCACAGTCACACAAACACACTCAACACTCATACAAAAACACACAAACACAAACACACACTCAACACTCATACAAACACACTCAACACTCATACAGAAACACACTCAACACTCATACAAACACACTCAACACTCATACAAAAACACAATCAACACTCAACAAACACACTCAACACTCAAACAAAACACACACACACAAACACACTCAACACTCATACCAACACACTCAACACTCATACAAAAACACACTCAACACTCATACAAACACACTCAACACTCATACAAAAACACACTCAACACTCATACAAACACACTCAACACTCAAACAAAAACACACACACACAAACACACTCAACTCTCATACAAACAAACTCAACACTCAAACAAACACAATCAACACTCATACCAAAACACACTCAACACAAACACACACTCAACACTCATACAAAAACACACTCAACACTCATACAAAAACACGCTCAACACTCATACAAACACACTCAACACTCACACAAACACACTCAAGACTCGAACAAAAACACTCACACAAACACACTCAACACTCATACAAACACACAGATACACAAACACAAGTCATCTCCGGAATCTTGAACAAGAATTGAGACAGAAACAACACAGAGCAAGAGGATATCATTAACTAAAGAGAGATTTTATGAATAAATAATACAGAGACCACAGAACAAACTGCATAGGACAGAAATCACAAACAAATGAATCATATGGATGTAAAAAAGGAGGCAGATGAGAATAAATAACAAATAAGTGTTTGATTAAAGAGAAAACAGGGGGCGGAGCCAAAAAGCAGAAGGTGTGGTCAAGAGATGTCAGTCTGAAACATTGGGATTTGAGTGACTGTCACAGACTGAAGCAGACGCTGGAAATTTAATCTGGAGTTTTAATGAGAAGATTTTTTAGTTCTACATTAGAAACATGACATCACACTGGAACAAACAAATTCTCATAGTTTTCACATTTGTCTGTGGTAAGAAGAATAAAATTCTCTTTAAAAGTTTAATAAGTATTTGTCATGTCTTTTCACTTTCTTGTAATCTCTACAGGAATAAAATCACAGGACAGTGTGGAGCAGAATACAAGGGTTCAAAGTGCTTCTGAAGGTGAAACTGTAACAATAAACTGTACCTATGAATCTTCTGGATCTCCAACTCTTTTCTGGTATCAGAAAACTGCAAATGGATTCCCTGAATACATTCTGAACAGAGTCGGTTCATTCGGAGATGAAGATGCGAAGTTTAAAGCCAGATTTAAAGCCAATCTCATCACATCTTCAAGATCTGTTCCTCTGATCATTCACAATGTTCATGTGAGAGATTCTGCTGTGTATTACTGTGCACTGAGGCCCACAGTCACACAAACACACTCGACACTAACACAAAAACCTACACAACACATCTTTACCACCAGAGGGAATCATTAATTAAAGATTTAGGTGAGGCTCAGAAATGTTTTCATCCTAAGATGCAAAATCAATTTCTGCCCCAAACTGTAACATCACATCAAACATTTGTTAATAAAGAACAAATATTAAAAAGAAGAATCCCAAACACACCTGTCACTTTAAGATATTTTATTTATCACATGATCCGATGGAGAAAACTCTCATGACTTTTTTAATGCACATGAAGGAATCTCTATTGTATAGAGTTTTAGAATGTATGGCCATCTGGCTTTTTTATGCAATAGTCCAATATGTACATAAAGATGTAAACATAAATAATTACAAATAAATATGAAAGTATTCTTATAACATGTAGCAATTACATTTATGTACAAATTAATTTACAATAATGCCAGGTCTGTAGTTACACACCAACAATACCACTTTACAACATTTAAATAATTTAAACTTCAATATTTTTGTAACATTTATTATGGATATAAAGTTATTTTATTAACATTAACAAATCAAACATTTTCATTCATAGATTCAATGCTTACAGTAATTACAAGCAATAAGGAAAACATGATCCTCTTCTGATTCATTTAAAGTATTGTGTGAACAACTCACTTTAACCACACCCACATACATACACACACACACACATACATCACTTACATCAGTAATAAACAACCACAGTTTCATTTAACGTTTCATTCACATTATAGATTCAGTGCTAAATATTTCATCTAATATTATTAGAAATACAAACTCCTCTTGTCTGGATTGTCAAAATGGAGACACAGAGGAATCTTCTCATGATTTTAACTTTAGCTTTAGGTAAATATACTGTCATTATGATACCAAATATCAGATAAAACACATCCTACTATGTACAAAACTAGTTTATATATCATATATTTAAAAGGCTTGACATAATGTGTTTCGTTAAAACTACAGACAGTGGTTAGTAAATTTAATGCATAATATTTTATTATTTCAGGTGGATTTGCTGATAGGATTGGACCAGATAGAGATACTAATAATATCATACATGAAGGAAAACCTGTGACCTTGAGATGTTCATATGAGACGACCAGCAATAATGTTCTGCTTTACTGGTACAGAGAGAAACACAACATAGAACCTCAGTATATACTGTATAAAGGTGCTCGATCACGGAGTTTTGCTGAGGATATATCAGATGATCGGTTTAATTCAGAAACATCTCAGTCATCTACAGAACTCATTATTAAGAGTGTTTCTCTGTCAGATTCAGCTCTATATTTCTGTGCTCTGAGAGTTAAAGCCCAGTGATACAAAAAGCCTGAAAGTCTTATATGCTTTAAACCATCTTTAATCAAACCATATCGAACCTCCACAAACCACCACAGCTCTGGAAATAAGGGGATGTGGCCACACCTGTGAAATTGACAGATTAAATGAGGTTTGTTGTTATGTCAAAATGTTTTTTAGCTTTACACTATAATGTATAGTTACTAATAATTGAACAATGATGTTTACTGTCATATATCAGACAGCAAGGTAGAAGGTGCAAACCATTGAAACATTATTATACAGTTATAAATCACTTTGCACCTGCTACTAATGTTGAAATAATGTTGATGTTTTATCAAATCACTATTGTTGCGTTTATTGTTTGTTTAGTATGGTTTGATAGACTTCTTGACTTTCATTATATTCTTTATTTTCAGTTCTTGCAATAGTATGTTTAATGAAAGCATTCACATTAAAATAGATGTTTTACACACACACACACACACACACACACAATTCTAAACCTATGCCTATAAAATATTAAATAAAAAAAAATCTAAAATATTTAGCTTTTTTATTTGATCATTAATCACTGGATAGGTTAAATGCAGAGGTCACATTTCGTGTAAGGGCCACCATATCTGACAAACAACTTTCACTTAAATTGGTTGCGAATATTTTGGGCCTGAATTCACAAGAAGATCTTGAAAATTAAGAAACGTTTTACATTTACGTTACATTACATCACTTGGCAGATGCTTTCATCCAAAGCGACTTACAAGTATTGTGAAGTGGCCACTACAGGTCGAATGGGGGTGAGGTGTTATGCTCAAGGACACTTCAGTCATTTTCTGCTGGCACTCGAACCAACATCCTTCTACTTTCAAGTGCAACTCTCCAACCACCAGAACACAACTGACCCCAATTTTTTTATCAGTCAAAGATAATTTAAAACAAGAGTCAAGAGCTCAACAAACAATAATGGTTATTTTATTACAATTTCAACATTTTCTTCAATTTGAATAGCGGGTGCAAGATTAAAATTGATTCAATGCAGAGACACTGAGAATCAATAATATTTTCAATATTATTTACAAAACTTTTATTATTCTAAAGCACTCTGTGATACCAAGGCTAATAAAATTCATTATCAGCCAAATTATCAGATACTTTTCTCTATTATAGGATTTTACTTTTATTAGGTTGAGACATTCAGATTTACAGGATCCCATAAGGTTATAAAATAATGGCTTACATTTCTTCCTTATGAAGATTTTAATTTTAAATTCCATGGCAAACATATTAATCCACCATTAACTGAGTAACATGTGCCCAGAGGGGAATTGTAAATCTGTCCTTAGACTTCCTAAAGTTATTTAGCAGGTGACTGCATGCACGAACACCTCTGCCAACCCCGCCAAGTCCAGTCATTTCAATATTAAGTGTCAGAAAGGGATGGATGGTGAAGGAGAGAGAACCCAAATGCAGGCGAGATAGCGTGAAATAACAGGACTTTAATAAAAAACACAAAACAAAAACCCACGATGGGGAAAACAGAAACACTAAAACACTACAAAAAGGTCAAACAAAAGACTTCCCACGATGGGGCACAAAACAAGGTAATATTAAAAAAACTAAAACAAGGCGTTCCTCAAGGGAGCCAACAAACAGAACAGGACATAAACACAACCAGCACACGGACCTGGTGCTGTCACGACCTGGACCACCAAACTAGAGAATACATGACAAGGACGAGATCATGACAGCACCAAACAGACAAAGAACATGACAAGACCAGAAGCACATAACACGAGAAAAAAAAATAAGGGGCAAACAGACAAAACAAAACACACGGACATGGTATTGTCATGATCCGGTCCACAAGACTACAGGAGCTTTCACAAGAACCAGATCATGACAATACCCACCCTTAGGCAGCGCCACCTGGCGACCCTAAGGGGAACATCTAAAAGGGGACACAGCAGACAAGGACAGAGACAGAGACATACACCACACACACATAACAGAACAAATCAAAGGCAACACAGACATTACAATAAAAGGGTTGGGGTGACATAATAAAAATAACATAGACGGGATGGGAGGGGGGGAACCAAATGTTTAAACTGAGGGGGAAGAGACAAGGGTGTGACAGGGGGAGTCCTTGGGGCTTGAGTCTGTGCGGGCTTAGGGCTGGGTTTGGGCAGCCGAGTTCTTGCCCGAACTGATGCCCCCGAGGGCGCTGAAGCGGCGGAAAATGCCGGCTGTACCGGCGCTGGAGCCGCGGGGAATGCCGGCTGTACCGGCGCTGAAGCAGGACTTTAAATGTAAAACGTCCTGTACCGGCGCTGGAGCCGCGGGGAATGCCGGCTGTACCAGTGTTGAAGCAGGACTTGGATGCGGGACAGGACTTGGATGCGGGACAGGACTTGGATCCGACGTCGGGACAGGACTTGGATCCGACGTCGGGACAGGACTTGGATCCGACGTCGGGACAGGACTTGGATCCGACGTCGGGACAGGACTTGGATCCGACGTCGGGACAGGACTTGGATCCGACGTCGGGACAGGACTTGGATCCGACGTCGGGACAGGACTTGGATCCGACGTCGGGACAGGACTTGGATCCGACGTCGGGACAGGACTTGGATCCGACGTCGGGACAGGACTTGGATCCGACGTCGGGACAGGACTTGGATCCGACGTCGGGACAGGACTTGGATCCGACGTCGGGACAGGACTTGGATCCGACGTCGGGACAGGACTTGGATCCGACGTCGGGACAGGACTTGGATCCGACGTCGGGACAGGACTTGGATCCGACGTCGGGACAGGACTTGGATCCGACGTCGGGACAGGACTTGGATCCGACGTCGGGACAGGACTTGGATCCGACGTCGGGACAGGACTTGGATCCGACGTCGGGACAGGACTTGGATCCGACGTCGGGACAGGACTTGGATCCGACGTCGGGACAGGACTTGGATCCGACGTCGGGACAGGACTTGGATCCGACGTCGGGACAGGACTTGGATCCGACGTCGGGATAGGACTTGGATCCGACGTCGGGACAGGACTTGGATCCGACGTCGGGACAGGACTTGGATCCGACGTCGGGACAGGACTTGGATCCGGGACAGGACTTGGATCCGACGTCGGGACAGGACTTGGATCCGACCCCGGGACAGTACTTGCATCCGGGACCGGCGCTGCAACCTGGACCGCCGCTTCTTCTTTGAGCGACGGGTGAGAGTAGAGGTTGCAGGAGGAAGCGGGATCATCTCTGAACCTGAGGAATCCGATGGGGAGTCCCAGGACTTCCTCCTGGCTCTTCTCCCTCGGACGGTGACAGGGGGACCGGCTGGACTGGGAACGGGGAGTAGGGAGCTGGCGGTGCTGGAGCTGGGAGGAGCTGAGTACCCCAATGTGGCCGTGGCCAGGACGCAATCCTCCGGGACCGTGGCCAGCGGGCTGGAACCCCAGGTTGGAGCTGCTGGCCACGGATCATCCCGGTTGATCACGTACCTGGCCACGTCTGAGAAAGGGAGGGGACTCAGCATTGACATCTACCTGGGCTCGAGGGGCTTGGAGAGGCAGCTGTTAAATATCACCGCCTTCTCCCTCTCCCCAAACTCGGTCTCCGCCGCCACCGTCTGGAAGGCCTGGGCGGAGGCTCGGATCCCTCGGTCTCCCTGGCGAAAGCCGAACAACAAACGGGACTCTGCGTTCCGCAGCCATGTCTTCTCACCTGCTGGGTTCAGTTGTGGTACTGGCATTCTGTCAGGAAGGGATGGATGGTGAAGGAGAGAGAACCCAAATGCAGGCGAGATAGCGTGAAATAACAGGACTTTAATAAAAAACACAAAACAAAAACCCACGATGGGGAAAACAGTAACACTAAAACACTACAAAAAGGTCAAACAAAAGACTTCCCACGATGGGGCACAAAACAAGGTAATATTAAAAAAAACTAAAACAAGGCAAAACCGGGACAATCCAATTCAAACAAGAACATATAACTGGAAACATTTAGACAAGACCTTAACATGGACACGATCTCATGGAACCGAGTACCACATGTAATGCCACGACACAGGACAGAAAACACAAGGGCTTTATAAAGGGAAACATAACAAGGGATAACGACACGAGGCAGGTGTGGGGAATGAAACAATGATGGGAAGCTAGACGGGATACCAAGGGGGCGGGGTCAAGAGACGAGACAAGAGAGCACATGGCATGTAAGAAAACAATACCATGTGACACTCACACAAAACACAGGTCTGCCATGACTCTGCCAAAAACAGGAAAAACATGACCAAGATAGGCAGAATCATGACAATTAACAGCCATTTTGTTTTACCTTAATTGACTTAAACAGAAGTTAAGCTTTTTTTGTTGTATTTCTTATTTAAAATGGAAATATTAAAGAGTAAACCTGAAATGTTGTAATTTTCAAAGATTAAAGGCATTTAATACAACAGATCATGATATAGTGGCTGAATCTCAGAGCTTTATTTAGATTCGATTCGATTCGATTAGATTCGATTAGATTGAACTTTATTGTCACTGCACATGTAAGATAAAAGGGATCTAACCAGAAGTGCAATAAGCAGTAAGTGCAGAATATATGTGCAATATGTTAAATAATACATATATTGTTACATATATGTTATTGAGGGGTGTCAGAGGGCAGAGTTCAGTAAGGAGACAGCTGTAGGGAAAAAAGCTGTCCCTTAATCTTGTGGTCCTTGTCCGGTGGCTCCTGAAGCGCCTGCCGGAGGGCACGAGGAGAAACAGTCTATGGTCAGGGTGAGACGAGTCCTTGAGGATGCTGCCAGCTTGAAGAAGACAGCATTATCTCTGGATGTCCTCAATTGAAGGAAGTGTTGTCCCGGTGATGCGTTGGGCAGTTTTCACCACTCTCTGCAGCGCTTTGCAGTCAGCCACTGAGCAGTTCTCAAACTAGACTGTGATACAGCTGATCAGAATGCTCTCGATTGCACACCTGTAGAAGATCACCAGGATAGCTGAAGACAGCTGGTTCTTCTTCAGTGTCCTGAGGAAGAAGAGGCGCTGATGAGCTTTCTTGACCAAGCTGGAGGTGTTAGGGTTGCAGTACAGGTTCTCAGAGATGGTAGTTCCCAGGAAATTGAAGCTGGAGACACTCTCAACAATCATCCAGTTAATGTCAATGGGGTCATGCGTGCTTCCTTTCTTCTTCCTGAAGTCCACAATGAGCTCCTTGGTCTTGGTGGTGTTAAGGAGCAGTTTATTGTCAGCCCACCAGGTGGCCTGGTGCTGTACCTCTACTCTTTAGGCAGTCTCATCGTGGTCACTGATGAGGCCAAGCACCATGGTGTCGTCTGCAAACTTAATAATGGAGTTGGAGACATGCACAGGCTTGCAGTAGTGGGTGTAAAGGGAGTAGAGGAATGGGCTCAGCACACAGCCCTGTGGTACGCCAGAGTTAAGTGTTGTGGAGGATTGGTTTTGGCCTGACCTAACATGCTGAGGCCTTTTGGTCAGAAAGTCCATAATCCAGCTGCAGAGAGAGGTGTAAATGTCTCCGAGTTTAGGGGTCAGCTTGGAGGGAATAACGGTGTTAAAAGCTGGACTTAAGTCAACAAACAACATCCGGACATAAGTGTTGTTATCGTCCATGTGTGTGAGTGCAGAGTGCAGAACTGTGCATACTGCATCCTCTGTGCTCCTATTTGGAGGTAGGCAAACTGGTGTGGGTCCAATGCAGGTGGGAGGCATTCTTTGAGGTGAGC
Organism: Triplophysa yarkandensis; assembly: GCA_033220385.1. Classification (NCBI taxonomy): domain Eukaryota; kingdom Metazoa; phylum Chordata; class Actinopteri; order Cypriniformes; family Nemacheilidae; genus Triplophysa; species Triplophysa yarkandensis. The sequence continues at coordinate 4,772,326 of CM065664.1, read as the reverse complement.
TAGGACAAGTCGCTCGAAGCACTTCACGATGATGGGTGTGAGTGCTAAGGGGCGAAAGTCTGTCGGGCACATTGGGGAGGAGTGTTTCTGCACTGTTTGCTGAGGTTGGTGGTCTGCTGAGGGTCTAATTTTGGTGTCTGTCTCCTTGTTGTCGCTGTAAAAGCCAGCATAAAAGTCATTTAGCTCGTTTAGGAAGTAGACATCCATTACCTTTGAAGTGGAGTTGTTGGACTTGTAGTCACTGATGGTCTGGATCATAGACATAATATACGTAGACGCCTCATGACGTGCTGGAGCGTAACCCAGTGCCGCCGCCATATTGGTTAGGTCTCCTCACTCTACGCTAGCACCAGAGTCAATCGGAGTAAACGGAGAGTTTGCAACTATGCCCGAATTTTGTGCAGCTTATGGTTGCAATAACCGGCGCAGTATAATAAGTAATATTGAACAATAATTTAGGTTATTTTACCATTTATAATATTATGTTATCGTAACTAACGTTACTTACGTGCAACGTTCAGCAGGAACTGGTACTCTCTCTCATTGTCACTTGCTGTTTCTTTTGTTCTTCACATTTCATGCTTGTGTCATTTTTGGTGTCTGTATTTCACAAAATAAGGCTGCACCACATTGCAAAATGTAGGACCCTGGAGTTACAGAGTGCCAGCATACGCTAGAAGCTGTGCAAAACAGTTCTTTTTCAAGTATTTTAGCCCCCCAGCCCCAGTTGCAAGCCTGACTGGGTAGCGTAAGATGCTGGAATGACCTGGAATTATAGCAGTCACTTTTCCAGGTCTTTAAAAAAAAGTGTTCTGAGCTGGAACAGATTATATGGGAGCTTGTGTGTGTGTGTGTGTGTGTGTGTGTGTGTGTGTGTGTGTGTGTGTGTGTGTGTGTGTGTGTGTGTGTGTGTGTGTGTGTGTGTGTGTGTGTGTGTGTGTGTGTGTGTGAGAGAAAGAGAAATAAATTCAAATGCACAATCAAACTTGTTTCTTTATTAAAATTTAAAACTAATTAATATATACATTTATCAATATGCCGTAGCCTACCAGAGCATAATACAAAGTCTTTTAGCATGAAAGCACGATTTTTTAATGTGTGACAGCGTCCTGTATCATAACTAACTCTATGCCGTTTGTAACAAACCAAACCGTGTGTAAATCCCGTAAGAATTCTTGAAGAATTCGAATTATGATTATTGTAGTTGGGAATACACCTTCCTCAGTAGAAATAAATGCGGAACAGCTCCAATAGGCAGCGACAGTCTATGAGGCGTTAATGTATATTATGTCTATGGTTCCAAGGCCCATAGTTTGAGAAACACTCTCGCTCTCGCCCCCACCTTTGTAATTCGGTTATGTAACCAACTTTAGCAATGTTAAAAGTGAACTACAGTAAAATTAGGACTATAATAATAATGAAACATGGACCAGAATCAGAAGGCACTAAATTCGACAAGAGCCATTGAATGAGCAACAACAAAGAGACAGACACAATAGAACAGTTGAGTAATAACTCTTGTATTGTTTACATATGATAAAGGTTATACAAAAATACAAAATAATCAGAAAAATAAAGTAGTAGTGTGCACACTAGAAAATAAAAGAATGTCCATTGGGGCCCGTAAACTTAGAAAACAATAGTTCTGTACTGTAAAGTTTCTGCAGTTCCAAGGAGGCTCGCAATGTAAGTGTGGTGTGTACGCGTGTATGGGTGTGTATACGTGGATATCTGCTCGGTGTTGGACTTCCTTCAGTGGACTTGGCTCGCCATCGATATCAGCAAGATGTTGGTTCCGGACCACATCCGTCCTCAAAAAAAAACCTGACCGTTACTCCGTCTATCTCACTGTGAAACACGACGAGGCTTCACAGACGAAAGGCAAATGGGCAGCCAACGTAACTTCTCTCTATCGTTCCGTTACACTTCTCCAGACCTTCTGTGAAATGAGCTCCGCCTATTTTTACTTTTCACAGGCAAAATACAGGGTTTTGCAGCGGTTTTTGTCTGCTTGCTGGCACACAGCTACCCCCCTGTCTCTAACTCAGTTTGAAAAAGGACCGGAAGAACAAACGTCCGCGCTTCGTCTTCGCGCCGAAATACTAAGCGTGACCCGTGTAGCCTCTCATTGGCTGCTGAACATGCGTGACCCCACGTGGGACTACGTGGACTATAAGATGTATTAAACTGTAATAAGAGAATACAAAAATAAAACTGCCGATGTGAGCAAATAAGAATACAATGTTGAACAATTTTTTTTCTTTTTGTGAAAACAATAAATTATAATGTTATTAATATGTCTTGTATACCTGGCTACAGTTATGTATACATCCACGCTTAAAGATCAAAGGTGAAAGGTCATCATAGCTTGTGTAGTATAGACGCAGCTCCCAACTTTGAGATTAACGCCGATAGCAGCCCATCACTAGTTTTGAGACATACTATTAATGGACAAAACAGAAGCAAGTAACCACTGTCCGACCTTCTTAGTGTTCGGATCGGTCAAGAGCTTTCAAACTGTCCACCGCATGTAAAGTTAAAATTGTACGAGGCTCTGCAAGACACAAGAAACAGGTGTATTTATACTGGACATCAGTTAACGTGTTTACATCAATAAAAAAATTTGACAATTGGAAGGAAAAAGGCATTGTGTGTAAGTTACCATTTAGTGTTCTCATTTTGGCAATATTTTAAAAGTTCTGTCAGTGGACTCATAAGTTAAATTATGTGTTTTAAATTTAGACACATCCAAACTTTCTCAAGGTGGAGTGGAGTTGTAAACCCCGTTCCTGAAAGTCTTGATAATCTGTTTTGGGTGGGATTAATCAGAGTTGAACCTTAACTCTGTAGAACTTAAAGTGTCCATCCTTCTCTATCGCAGAGGTCCTTAACTCCAGAGTATATGATCCACTCCAGGCCAACTTCCATTTACTGGCAGCAAATGATCAAAGTCCAAGATGAACAAGCGATACAGGTAAAGGGATCATCCAAGTAAAAATTCAGCTCAGTAGTGTCAGCCGTAACAATTACAAGACTTGGCATAGAGCCATGCTTACATTGGGCTTAAATAGCCTGGCTGATGTGTGCCATCAGTGCAAGGGATGCTGGGAATTGAAGTTTGCCGGAATTGCTGCTTCTTACAGATGAACAAGCGTCTCTGCAACCTCTGTGATCATAACCCAACAGTGTGTAAAAAAACTACATAAAAACGTGAATGTAATTTAAAATTTAAAACAGAAATAAATGTTTCTGTTATAATGTGCAGTAAAAAAGATTAAAATATTTTAATGTTGTTTTTTTACCACAAGGAGGCATCATTCCTTAAATGTTTATATAAGTCTGTGTGACATGACCATCTGACAACACAAGAGAAAAGAATACACAAAGATACTCACAAGAAGTTTATCAATGATGATGATAAAACTAGTTATTATTACTTTTATCTTCACAGCTCACGAGTTTGGTAAGAATATTGTTTTATTACCGATAATCTGTTTAATATCTGTAATATATGTAAATGATTCATGATTCATTCTGTTTTTCAGCATGTGAAGGAAATGAGAGAGTTGAACAGACTTTAAAGGAAATAAAAGCAAATGAAGAACATGAAGTTACTCTACCATGCAATTTTTCTACATCTGCTACAAATGCATATCTTTTCTGGTACAAACAGCTTCCAAACACTTCACCAACATTCATTCTGAGTGAATTTACATTTGGTAAAGGACAAACTGAACCCGAATATCAGGAAAGATTTTCTATAACACTGAACTCTACAACAAAAACTGTTCCTCTGATCATTCACAATGTTCATGTGAGAGATTCTGCTGTGTATTACTGTGCACTGAGGCCCACAGTCACACAAACACACTCAACACTCATACAAACACACTCAACACTCGTACAAAAACACACTCACACAAACACACTCAACACTCATACAAATACACTCAACTCTAAAACAAAAACACATTCACACAAACACACTCATAGAAATACACTCATACAAAACAACACACACACACACACACACACACACACACACACACACACACACACACACACACACACACACACACACACACACACACACACACACACACACACACACACACACACACACACACACACACACACACACTCAACACTCATACAAAATACAAAAACACACTCACACAAACACTCAAAACTGATTTCTGGGACTGTCTAGGCCCTTCCGCACCGATGTACGGCATCCCAGTAGCATTGGAGCGGATCTCCATAGACACACACTACGCACCATCTGAGTACTCCAAACCTTAACAGTAGTCCATTACACACACCCTACTCAGCTGTTAATAGTTCTAAATTAATTCGATAATTAGATAATGTGTCTTATAGAAAACTTTTAGATTTTCTTAAAAGTAAAAATCTAATCATTATCAAACCCAGAGACAATATATTAAATGGACAAAACCCCAAATATCTAAATCTCTGACAACTTAATATTTGTTCACTAAACTCAAAGTCACTTATTATAAATAAAACGATCACAGGCTCTATATTTGATAGGCTCTTTCTGATTGAACCTTGACCTAGACCAAAGGATTAAGTCAAGATGACTCTTGGCCCAAGTGTGACAGAAACGTTTGTTTCTTGGGTAGGAGGGGTTTGTAAATGTGATCTTGTTCTGTTTGACAGAGACTGTAGAAGAGATTCACTGAGAACACAATGACACTTCATTCACTTAATCTGCTTTGTGTTTTAAAGCTGTTTCATGATTTTATTTTACATACTGCATAGTAAAAGTGTAATCAGAATCTTTTGTGAAATTGTTTTTCAAGATTTAGGGTTAGTGTTTGAATCTTTTAATTGTTTTTCATATTTTTATCATAAGGAAGAACATTTAATCTGTTGTGTTTCCTAATTTAAAGACATAATTTGATAATAAATGAAACATTGGTTTATTTCTCCAGATGTAAGTTTTGGAAATGAAATCACATCAGACAGGACTGAAGAGATTGTTGTGGAAGGTTCAAGTGTTCAGTTTTCCTGCAGTTATTCCTCTGCTCGAAATCTTCAGTGGTACCGCCAGGATCCCAGATCAGCTCCTGAATTTCTTGTATTAATTTCTGAAGGTGTAAAATATAACATGACATCTGAAATAGATCCCAGATTCTCTACTAAACTCAGAAAGGAAAATCAAAAACAACAAGTATATCTGGAGATCTCCTCTGCATCTCTATCAGATTCTGCTCTGTATTACTGTGCCATGCAGCCCACAGTGACAGAAAACACAACAACACCATACAAACACCTCAAACACAACAACACTGAACGAACACCTCAAACACAACAACACTGAACAAACACCTCAAACACAAAAACACTGAACAAAACCTCTAACACAACAACACTGAACAAACACCTCAAACACAACAACACTGAACAAAACCCTTAAACACAACGACACAAAACAAAAACCTCTAACACAATAACACTGAATAAACACCTCAAACACAACAACACTGAACAAAAACCTCTAACACAACGACACTGAACAAAAACCTCTAACACAACAACACTGAACAAACACCTCAAACACAACAACACTGAACAAAACCCTTAAACACAACGACACTAAACAAAAACCTCTAACACAACAACACTGAATAAACACCTCAAACACAACAACACTGAACAAACACCTCCAACACAACAACACTGAACAAAAACCTCCAACACAAAAACACTAAACAAAAACCTCCAACACAACAACACTGAACAAACACCTCCAACACAACAAAACTGAACAAACACCTCCAACACAACAACACTGAACAAACACCTCCAACACAACAATACTGAACAAAAACCTCCAACACAACAACACTGAACAAAAATATTCCATCATATTAAGCACAGAAGAGGGTGCTAATCACACTAAAAGTGTTTCTTGGGCTAAGAAGATTTAAATTGATGACGAGACATGAACATTTTTTAAATGCACAACAAGCAAATTAAGACCAAAACTAAATCACCATTTTCATAAATTAATCATTGTGAATTAAAAATGTATGATAAACTAAAATGGAATATTTAAACAGATGTAATAAAACACAGAATCTATCATTTTTTTTGCTTTGCCTGAATGTCTTTTATATTAATTAATTTTAAGTAAATATTTGCAGTTAAATAAAAGATTTTATCACATATACACTATGAATTACTTTTGAACTGCATGAAAAAGGTGGAGCTTAAAGATCTCATAATGTGATCTTGTGAAATACATTGACAGAAGGTAGCAAAAATCATTAAAGCATCTTCATAGACAGACACAATGTTTCTTCATTATTTTATTCTGCTCTTTGATTTTGCATGTAAATATTTCATTATTTTCATCAGTATGAAGGTTTTCAATGAAGATTATTAGAATTATCTGTTAATAATGAGTTTAATTCCATGAGATTTGACTTTAAATATTCTTTATCTTTTGTTTGAGATGCTGTTTCTGGAACTGTTATCACAGCAGATAAAGAAGAGATTTCAGCTCAAGAGGATTCACATGTGACATTATCCTGTAGTTATACATCTAATGATTATCTGTACTGGTACCGTCAGTATCCCGGTTCAGCTCCTGAATTTCTTGTGCTTATTCTTGATGGCTCAATGACTGACAAGAAGTCTGATGTAGATCCAAGAGTATCTGTGAAACTCAGTAAACAAAAGCAGAAACAAGTTCATCTAGAGATCTCTTCTGCTGCTCTCTCACATTCTGCTCTGTATTACTGTGCCGCGAACCCCACAGTGATAGAAAACACAACAACACCATACAAAAACCTCCAACAACACTGAACTAACACAACAACACTCAACAAAAACCTCCAAAAACACTGAACAAACACAAAAACACTGAACAAACACAACAATGAACAAACACAACAACACTGAACAAACAGAAAAACAACGAACAAAAACCTCCAACACAACAACACTGAACAAACAAAACCACACTGAACAAACACAACAACACTGAACAAACACAACAACACTAAACAAAAACCTCAAACACAACAACAATGAACAAACACCTCCAACACAACAACACTGAACAAAAACCTCCAACACAACAACACTGAACAAACACAACAACACTCAACAAAAACTTCCAACACAACAACACTGAACAAACACCTCCAACACAACAACACTGAACAAACACAACAACACTGAACAAAAACCTCTAACACAACAACACTGAACAAACACAACAACACTCAACGTCCAACACAACAACACTGAACTAACACAAAAACACTAAATAAAAACCTCAAACACAACAACAGTGAACAAAAACCTCCAACACAACAACACTGAACAAACACAACAACACTCAACAAAAACGTCCACCACAAAAACACTGAACAAACACCTCCAACACAAAAACACTGAACCAACACAACAACGCTGAACCAACACAACAACACTGAACAAACACAACAACACTGAACAAACACAACAACACTGAACCAACACAACAACACTGAACCAACACAACAACGCTGAACCAACACAACAACGCTGAACCAACACAACAACACTGAACAAACACCTCCAACACAACAACACTGAACCAACACAACAACACTGAACCAACACAACAATGCTGAACCAACACAACAACACTGAACAAACACAACAACACTGAACAAACACAACAACACTGAACCAACACAACAATGCTGAACCAACACAACAACACTGAACAAACACAACAACACTGAACAAACACAACTACACTCAACAAAAACCTCAAAAAACAACAACATGATCTTATGATACTCATTGAGACCTGGAGTCAGCTAGAAGTTAAAAGTCTTCTCCAAATCAATGTCTGAATTATTATATATTTCCCCCCTTGATTAAGGAAGCATTCATTCTGGCTTATTTTAATAATTTCAAACACTTTTCTATCACTGATTCACATATATGGTCAGAATATTTTTGACCCAATCACATGACCAGTGACCAACCACAAACAAGAAAACTATTAACCCACCAGACAGTCCTATTTCTTTTAATATACTGACAGTAAAGATACGATCCCTAAATTATAAGAAACCATTCTAATTTTTTTTATTGATGTTCACAGTGCGTCAAAATCATTCTTCTTTCTGCTAGTTAAATCTGGGGGGCCAAAATATTGAGAAAGAAAGAGAAACATTTTAAATGAACAATATTAATAATACTTTACCAAATAATATTTCATCTACAAAACCCAGCTTCATGTAATTGAAAGTAATGAAGATTACAGTTAATGCCTTAAACTGATTTAAATATGACATGTTACAGTGTAAAGACACATATTCACAACACAACTGTTGTGTTGTTAAACCTCACAACACTTTTTTCACATGCTCTTTTAAAACCTACTGAAGCTGTCAGGTTAATATATATCAGATACACAAACACAAGTCATCTCCGGAATCTTGAACAAGAATTGAGACAGAAACAACACAGAGCAAGAGGATATCATTAACTAAAGAGAGATTTCATGAATAAATAATACAGAGACCACAACTGCCAAACTGCATAGGACAGAAATCCCAAACATATGAATCATATGGATGTAAAACAGGAGGCAGATGAGAATAAATAACAAATAAGTGTTTGATTAAAGAGAAAACAGGGGGCGGAGCCAAAAAGCAGAAGTGGTCAAGAGATGTCAGTCTGAATCATTGGGATTTGAGTGACTGTCACAGACTGAAGCAGACGCTGGAAATTTAATCTGGAGTTTTAATGAGAAGATTTTTTAGTTCTACATTAGAAACATGACATCACACTGGAACAAACAAATTCTCATAGTTTTCACATTTTTCTGGGGTAAGAAGAATACAATTCTGTTTAAAAGTTTAATAAGTATTTGTCATGTCTTTTTACTTTCTTGTAATCTCTACAGGAATAAAATCACAGGACAGTGTGGAGCAGAATACAAGGGTTCAAAGTGCTTCTGAAGGTGAAACTGTAACAATAAACTGTACCTATGAATCTTCTGGATCTCCAACTCTTTTCTGGTATCAGAAAACTGCAAATGGATTCCCTGAATACATTCTGAACAGAGTCGGTTCATTCGGAGATGAAGATGAGAAGTTTAAAGCAAGATTTAAAGCCAATCTCATCACATCTTCAAGATCTGTTCCTCTGATCATTCACAATGTTCATGTGAGAGATTCTGCTGTGTATTACTGTGCACTGAGGCCCACAGTCACACAAACACACTCGACACTAACACAAAAACCTACACAACACATCTTTACCACCAGAGGGAATCATTTATTAAAGATTTAGGTGAGGCTGAGAAATGTTTTCATCCTAAAATGCAAAATCAATTTCTGCCCAAAACTGTAACATCACATCAAACATTTGTTAATAAAGAACAAATATTAAAAAGAAGAATCCCAAACACACCTGTCACTTTAAGATATTTTACTTATCACATAATTCGATGGAGAAAACTCTCATGACTTTTTTAATGCACATGAAGGAATCTCTATTGTATAGAGTTTTAGAATGTATGGGCATCTGGCTTTTTATGCAATAGTCCAATATGTACATAAAGATGTAAACATAAATAATTACAAATAGATATGTAAGTATTCTTATAACATGTAGCAATTACATTTATGTACAAATTAATTTACAATAATGCCAGGTCTGTAGTTACACACCAACAATACAACTTTACAACATTTTAATAATTTAAACTTCAATATTTTTTTAACATGTATTATGGATATAAAGTTATTTTATTAACATTAACACATCAAACATTTTCATTCATAGATTCAATGCTTACGATCATTACAAGCAATAAGGATAACATGATCCTCTTCTGATTCATTTAAAGTATTGTGTAAACAACTCACTTTAACCACACCCACATACATACACACACACACACATACATCACTTACATCAGTAATAAACAACCACATTTTCATTTAACGTTTCATTCACATTATAGATTCAGTGCTAAATATTTCATCTAATATTATTAGAAATACAAACTCCTCTTGTTTGGATTGTCAAAATGGAGACACAGAGGAATCTTTTCATGATTTTAACTTTAGCTTTAGGTAAATATACTTTCATTATGATACAAAATATCAGATAAAACACATCCTACTATGTACAAAACTAGTTTATATATCGTATATTTAAAATACTTGACATAATGTGTTTCATTAAAACTACTGAGAGTGGTTAGTAAATTTAATGCATAATATTTTATTATTTCAGGTGGATTTGCTGATAGGATTGGACCAGATAGAGATACTAATATAATCATACATGAAGGAAAACCTGTGACCTTGAGATGTTCATATGAGACGACCAGCAATAATGTTCTGCTTTACTGGTACAGACAGAAACCCAACACAGAACCTCAGTATATACTGTTTAAAGGCGCTCGATCACAGAGTTTTGCTGAGGATATATCAGATGATCGGTTTAATTCTGCAACATCTGAATCTTCTACAGAACTCATTATTAAGAGTGTTTCTCTGTCAGATTCAGCTCTATATTTCTGTGCTCTGAGAGATGTAGCCCAATGATACAAAAAGCCTGAAAGTCTTTACAAAAACCTTATATGCTTTAAACCGTCTTTAATCAAACCACATCAAACCTCAACAAACCACCACAGCTCTGGAAATAAGGGGATGTGGCCACACCTGTGAAATTGAGAGATTAAATGAGGTTTATGGTTATGTCAACATGTTTTTTTAGCATTACACTATAATGTATAGTTACTAATATTTGAACAATGATGTTTACTTTCATCTATCAGACAGTAAATCTGTTCTGCTGGGACTGGCTTTTTATTGGAGAGAATGAAGATGTCATGTTTCTCTACCAAAAGAGAAACACTGTCTCAGCTAGAGAACACATACAGGAGACTGTCGTTGTGCTTAAGATAGAAGTTAAAACATGCAGAAGAACAGATTGAGATTATCAGACAGGTTTAATTCCAGAACAAGATCTTGTTTAGATCAGGTTTGTGCACTGCATCCTCTGATTCTTCCACTGTTACTGTACATTGCTGAAGTTAACTGCATCATACAGATTCGTACAGAGATGGGTACAATTCTTGGCGGAAAACGTGTATAGCAAAAAGATGTATAAGGGGTTTAATAAGAAATAAACAAATGATTCAGTGTGTTGGTTATTGATGTATTCTCTGAGTGTTTTATGTCACATCCATAACACAAAATTTGCTGGCATTTCATTCCACAGACTCTTTTGATGCTATGTATACAAGTATTCCACCAATATTACTGTAATCAGTGTATGACAAACGATGACACACAATAAAGAAGAAAACATCATGCGGCAGTGTATTCTGGGAATTAACATACAAATATTTGGATTTCATGCTATCATCTGCTGTTGTCTATGTTCACCTGCAATAATAATGCTTTTAATATTTTCTCATGATCGAAAAGTACACAAGCCACAGACTCAACGATCAGCGTACATGTGAAAACCATACAATATAATTAAAAATATGTATATTGATTATACTCTTTAAGTCTAAAGTAAATTTTTTTTGACTAGCAGTGTTGTTACAGTACCAAATTTAAGTAGTCGGTACGAATACCAGGAAAGTTATACGGTTCTCAGTACCAATTTTGTAAACAAAGCAAAACATGTCAAGTAAACAACACAACATTTTATTTATAATCACCTTTATTGTTATAAATGTATAAAATCATTGCCATTTTATATACATCAAGTATAGAACTTAATTCTTGTTTAAGTTGATGTGTGCTTGCTGGAGTCCTGCGCTTGTAATAAATATAACTTCAACACACAATAAACTTTTATTGAAGCATTTAAGGGATTAATATCAACACTTGAATGGATTTGCATTAGCATTAACATTTTAACATGCAAACAAAAATGTTTGGAAATGCATGTATAGTATAGCCGTCTTATGAGATTTAACTCAAGGTATTGTTTGTGAGGGGCCCTTTTGTTACTACGCCCACCTACATAACTGTTAATTTCAAGTGGGGCACAGGCACAATTTAATGTCAGACAAATGAAAGAATGACTCAGAATTCTTCAATTTCCCCAGGTCTGTTTCTACAAATACAATGAAGAAGCCACTTCATCATGACTGAGACAGAAACAAGTGAAATAAAGAAAGAAGATACTGAGGAGGAAATGGCTTTGTGTCTGATCTACAGTATTGGACGGAAATACACATTAATACATATTACATGTTATGATTTTCAACTTCAGTCTTCAGGTCTCTATGCACAGAATTTTTGTAATAATGTTGTTTAACACACATTTATAAGTTAAACCAGGTTAAATTGATGTGATAATGATTAGTTATACATGAGTCATTAATGATAAACATCTGCTGCCAACAAACCCGATCACTGAAGAACAATATCAAGAATAACTCTCATGTTGTCAGTTTTTCCTATAGATTTCAATTTTCTTGTAAGTGGAGAAGTATTGGTTGACAGATGTCCGTAGTATCCATTTAAGGCATACATACAGAATTTAAGATCATTTTAACAATAATACCTATATTTGAGTCCACACAAGCAGACTATAACGTTTAGTTATACAGATGGGATGGGCATTCTGGACTACTGGTGGTTCACTGGTTTTAGCTCAATCCCAATCAAATAAAACACACCTAAACTAACTCATCAACATCTTTAAGATGACAAGGCTCTGAACATAAAAATATTTATAAATCATACAAATAATATACACGGATCTTTGCTTGTATTGTTTCTTTATGTTGATTTATAAGAGAATTGTCACATTTGACCATTGTTCATCATGATTGCATTAACACTGTAATGTAACATGGGATGCTCTGGATGTAGACATATGAATTTAAAAAAATAGTTGAGAGTAAAAGTAATTTTAATAATATACCGTACACTTAGGCCCCTGCAGGCGAGAGCTTCAAGATGTTCGAAAGTCAATCATTTGCAGGACAGTCTTGGACAGTGAGAGCATCGAGGTAAAGTTGATATCAGGTCCACTTAATAGTAATGAGCTACGATGCGGTTTGGCGGCAACCAATCAGAATGTAGATGTCAGCCGCTTGAGCAGATTCCAGATAATGTAGTCTTTGGTAAACTTTGGTTTCAACCACATTTCAGATATTCCATGCAATCGAGCTATTCTGAGACGTGGGTAATGAGGTGTTAATATTGAATATGTATTTGCTGTTGTGTTTTCAGTGAGTGCAAAGTGGTAGTGTAAATCAGCATTACATCCATTCCTCAGACTCTAGCTGAACACAGAGTCCTAATAAAACAACTATAGATTACTTTGTTTTTTTATATTATAATTCTGGTGCTTTTTCTTGCAGTAATGTCCTTTTGCAAATAAAGTCTTCACTGCAGCAATTCTGTGTCTGTATGTTTTTCAATAAACTGAACATTTTATAAAGGCGCTCTGAGATGGTCATTCAATTCTTGCATTTAAAGAAAAGAAACAAAATGCATTTACTAAACCCAACAAAACAAATACGTAAAGGGGCTTTAAAAGAAACAACAGTGCCAAACCCAATCTATGGTTAATAGGATATACTGTCTTTTGTATAAGGGCGGACCTGACACATAAAATAATGCAGTTTCTGTCATTTCAGCCGATGGTTGTGTTTTTTGTTTTGTTAATAGGTTATGGTTGACTAAATGTTTCTATTTGAAGAGATTTTGTGTTTTGCTAAAAGCATTTTCTGGGAATAATAATTTAATTTTGAAGGAAATAATGTCATGACACATGTTGGCCACCATGTGTCAGATCTGTAAACTGTGATATTTGGAAACTCCTCCTATATCTCTGTGAGGGAACTCACATTATGAAATAATAATTTAAAGTGAATTGCCTTGTTTGCCCCTTCTTGGTTTTGATTACATATGAACTATGATCTTCTTGCTGATTCATTTACTCTTACTGACTGAATTTCAAGGTAAAGTACATTTAACATTTCCTTAAATTAATTTAGTTTAAATAGTAAAAATAAATATTCCATGTTTTAATTTTTGTTGGGTTGTTATTTACTTTATTAATTTATTTTTTGCAGAATGCAACACACAAGATTCTGTTGATCAACCCACAAGAGTTCAATCTGCTTTTGAACATGAAGTTGTTACACTTCACTGTACATACAAAACCAGTGCCACGTTCCCTTATCTTTCCTGGTATCAACATAAACCCAATGGATTCCCAACATACATGCTGTACAAGCTCTCAACTGGATCAGGCAGCAGTGAGAAACAATTTGAGGAAAGATTTCATGCAAATGTGAACAAAACATCAGTTTCTCTGATCATTCAGGATGTGTTTGTGAGTGATTCTGCTGTGTATTACTGTGGTCTGAGGCCCACACTCACTGAAACACACTAAACATCATACAAAAACAAAAACAACTCATCTCTTATGAAACTTAAAAGTGTCAAACATTCTAACATTCTTTGAATTTAAAAGACATCCTGCACATTGATAAACATGTGTAATCTGATTTAATTTATATAAATATTTTTATGTGTTATTGATAAAAATGTAGCCCTAGCATTTTATTTCGATATTGGTTGAGGTCTCTTCATTAGACGCTTCAGGAGTAATAAAGGCTCATATTTGTTTTTTTAATATCCGTAATTTCTTTAAAAAGATACACAATATTTATATGAAAGAAACTACAATGCAGCCACAATTAAATTTCACTTAACAAAACAAGCAGATCTTAAGGATTTTAGGATCATGACAAACAAGTGAAAGTATATCAGGAGTGGGTGGAGTTTATTCACAAAGATGTTAGGAGTGAATCATCTGTTATTTTCTTCTTCACTATACACACAATCTCTGAACACATCATGTTTCTCTTTACATGGACCATATTACAACTTTACTTTGGTAAGAGATATTCAATAAAATAATATTTCAGTCAAAATAAAATGTCTAAACAATAGTCTTACAATCTGAAGAATTGAGTTATTTTCCTTTTTTCCGCAGGATCTTGTTTTGCCGATACAATAGAGCCGTATTTAACAGAAAAACATGAGATTGAGAGTAAAAATGTGATTCTCTCTTGTAAATACACTAGCAGTGTCACTGTTGATTCTCTTCAGTGGTATCGACAGAATCTCAACACAAAACCAGAGTTTCTACTGTCAGTCACAGAATATTCAAACACATCTGAACCTGCTCTTCGTCTATATTCACATGCTGTAAAACAACTAAAACAAGTTCATCTAGAGATCTCTTCTGCTGCTCTATCAGATTCTGCTCTGTATTACTGCGCCATGAGGCCCACAGTGACAGAAAACACAACAACACCATACAAAAACCTCCAACACAACAACACTCAACAACACTGAACCAAAACCTCCAACACAAAAACACTGAACAAACACAACAACACTGAACAACAACCTCCAACACAACAACACTGAACAAACACCTCCAACACAACAACACTGAACAACAACCTCCAACAAAACAACACTGAACAGACACAACAACACTGAACAACAACCTCCAACACAACAACACTGAACAAACATCTCCAACACAACAACACTGAACAACAACCTCCAACACAACAACACTTAACAGACACAACAACACTGAACAAAAACGTTAAACACAACAACACTGAACAAACACAACAACACTGAACAACAACCTCCAACACAACAACACTCAACAAACACAACAACACTCAACAAAAACCTCAATCACAACAACACCATACAAAAACCTCCAACACAACAACACTGAACAAAAATCTCAAACATAACAAAACTGAACAAAAACCTCCAAACAACAACACTTAACAAAAGACTCAAACACAACAACACTGAAAGAACACCACAACACGGAACAAAAACCTCCAACACAACAACACTGAACAAACACAACAACACTGGAAAAAAACCTCTAACACAACAACACTGAACAAACACAACAACACTGAACAAACACAACAAAACTGAACAAACACAACAACACTCAACAAAAACCTCCAACACAACAACACTGAGCAAACACCTTAAACACAACAACACTGAACAAACACAACAACACTGAACAAACACAACAACACTGAACAAACACCTCTAACACAACAACACTAAACAAACATCTCAAACACAACAACACTGAACAAATACCTTAAACACAACAGCACTGAACAAACACAACAACACTGAACAAACACCTCTAACACAACAACACTGAACAAACACAACAACACTGAACAAACATCTCAAACAGAACAATACTGAACAAACACAACAACACTGAACAAACACCGCCAACACAACAACACTGAACAAAAATCTCAAACATAACAAAACTGAACAAAAACCTCCAAACAACAACACTTAACAAAAGACTCAAACACAACAACACTGAAAGAACACCACAACACGGAACAAAAACCTCCAACACAACAACACTGAACAAACACAACAACACTGGAAAAAAACCTCTAACACAACAACACTGAACAAACACAACAACACTGAACAAACACAACAAAACTGAACAAACACAACAACACTCAACAAAAACCTCCAACACAACAACACTGAGCAAACACCTTAAACACAACAACACTGAACAAACACAACAACACTGAACAAACACCTCTAACACAACAACACTAAACAAACATCTCAAACACAACAACACTGAACAAATACCTTAAACACAACAACACTGAACAAACACAACAACACTGAACAAACACCTCTAACACAACAACACTGAACAAACACAACAACACTGAACAAACATCTCAAACACAACAATACTGAACAAACACAACAACACTGAACAAACACCGCCAATACAACAACACTGAACAAACACAACAACAGCAATGAATGAAAACCTAAACACAACAACAACACTGAACAAAAACCTTAAACAGAACAACAACACTGTAATGTAAAGATTTGTGTAATGTTTTTAGCACATGTTTAGAGATTTCTCTCATCATCCACCAGAGGACAGCATTGATGTATATTGCTTTATATTTAATGACAGATGTTGATAGTGTAGCAGTGTAATAAAATGTTGTGTTGTCATTCACTTCAGTTTCACAGACAGAGAAGAGGAACCTATAAAGACTAGAAAAACTTTACAATCATCACTAAACTTTATTAATCTCTTACAGAACAAACATGATGATTCTCTGTCTTCTGCTTCTGTTATTCTTCATGAAGAGTAAGTGAAGTTTACTGATATATTTCACTTTAATCATTGTCTTTTATTCAAATCCTTTAAATGTGATGTTTTATGTTTGCAGGTGACACATTTGCACAGTCAATAACATCATTACAAAACCAGACACTTGTTTCTGAAGGAGATAAAATCTCTCTCTTCTGTGAATATAATGGAGCTGTTACTAATCTTCATTGGTATCGGCAGTTTTCCAGATCTAAGCCAGAGTTCCTGGTTTGGATTTATCCACATGGATCCACAAGTGAACTTCCACCCCGTCTTTTACCTAAAGTTGATAAAAGTCAAAATCTTGTGAGTCTGGAGATCTTTCCTGCTGAAGTAACAGATTCTGCACTTTACTTCTGCGCACTGACGCCCACAATGACAGAAAACTCCTAAATACTGAACATAAACCCCCTGAAACTCTCCAGTTAATATCATTCAAGTTTTATGATGGGAATTAATGAATAAACATGACAAGGATTTAATGAAGTATATTGGATTAAGCAATGCGAATACAATTTTTTTGTTGTTTTTAATAAAGCAATTGTCTTAAAGTTTGTTTCACCAATTTAATCTGATGGAGTTTGTTTTTAATAAAGCATTTGTCTTCAAGTTTGTTTCACCAATTTAATCTGATGGAGTTTGTTTTTAATAAAGCATTTGTCTTCAAGTTTGTTTCACCAATTTAATCTGATGGAGTTTGTTTTTAATAAACTATTTGTCTTAAAGTTTGTTTCATCAATTTAATCTGGATTGAGTTCTAGTCTTGTAACACATCGTAGTGTACTACAATAAAGATGAAGAAGAAGTTTTAGACTTATACAAACTTCTCTGAATGAATCTCAACAAGGGGGCCAATCAACAACAACAACAACAACAACAACAACAACAACAACAACAACAACAACATACTGTAATACATGCATAGTGAACAGAGGTCACATCTGTGTAATATTTTAACAATAAATCCTTAAGATGGCGCTGTACAAACACACTGCTGATGTAAACTTCTCAGTTCCATCTCATTTCATTTATCTTCATCATCTCACTCAATACTAACCATCTCATATTTCCTCATATTTCAGTCAAAACATTAATATGAAGACATTCTGCTTGTTGAAGTTTGGGATTTTTGCATTGATTTGTTCTGGTAAGTTTGATATTTTTTATTAGTACTTTATGTTTTATATTATTTCTTATGATTATTCCAGGATTGTAAAAGTATTTCTATCTTTCTTCAGAGTGTCATGGAGAAGAGAAAGTTGATCAGCCAGACAAACTAATCACTGAATCTGAAGGAGGATCTGTAACTTTACATTGTAAATATAAAACAGATTTATCTCAGCCAGAACTCTTCTGGTACATCCAGAGAATAAATGACTTTCCTAAATACATCCTGAGAAGAAACTCATATGGAGCAGGAGATAATGGCACTGAGTTTCAGGAGAGATTTTACTCGGAACTAAAGTCAGATTCTGTTCCTCTGATCATTCACAATGTTCATGTGAGAGATTCTGCTGTGTATTACTGTGCACTGAGGCCCACAGTCACACAAACACACTCAACACTCATACAAACACACTCAACACTCATACAGAAACACACTCAACACTCATACAACAAACACACAAACACACACTCAACACTCATACAAAAACACACTCACTCAAACACACTCAACACTCACACTCACACAAACACACACTCAACACTCATACAAAAACACACTCAACACTCATACAAAAACACACTCAACACACAAACAAACAGACTCAACACTCACATAAACACACTCAACACTCATACAAACACACACTCAACACACACACAAACAGACTCAACACTCAAACAAAAACAGACTCAACACTTACAAAACACAAACACACTCATACAAAAACACTCAACACAGACACAAACACACTCAACACACACACACAAACACACTCAACACTCATGCAAAAACACACTCAACACACACACACAAACAGACTCAACACTCACAAAAACACACACAACACACACACAAATACACTTATACAAAAACACTCAGCACACACAAACACACTCAACACTCACACAAACACACACAACACACATACAAACACACTCATACAAAAACACTCAACACTCATACAAAAACACACTCAACACACACAAACACACTCAACACTCACACTAACAGACTCAACACTCACAAAAACACACCCAACACTCATACAAAAACACACTCAACACACACACAAACAGACTCAACACTCACAAAAACACACTCAACACACACACAAACAGACTCAACACTCACAAAAACACACTCAACACACACACAAACAGACTCCACACTCATACAAAAACAAACTCAACACTCACAAAACACAAACACACTCATACAAAAACACTCAACACAGACACAAACACACTCAACACACACAAACACACTCAACACTCATGCAAAAACACACTCAACACACACACAAACAGACTCAACACTCACAAAAACACACACAACACACACAAAAATACACTCATACAAAAACACTCAACACAGACACAAACACACTCAACACACACAAACACACTCAACACTCATGCAAAAACACACTCAACACACACACAAACAGACTCAACACTCACAAAAACACACACAACACACACACAAATACACTCATACAAAAACACTCAACACTCACAAAAAACACACTCAGCACACACAAACACACTCAACACTCAACACTCACACAAACACACTCAACACTCACACAAACACACACAACACACATACAAACACACTCATACCAAAACACTCAACACTCACAAACACAAACACACTCAACACTCCCACTAACAGACTCAACACTCACAAAAACACACACAACATACACACAAACACACTTAACACACATACAAACACTCTCATACAAAAACACTCACAAACACACTCAACGCTCACACAAACACACTCACACAAACACACTAACACAACACACATACAAACACACTCATACAAAACACTCAACACTCACATAACTACACACAACATACACACAAACACACACACTCACACAAACACACTCAACACACACACAAACACACTCACACAAACACTCACACAAACACACTCAACACACACACAAAAACACTCAACACAAACAAACACACTCAACATCTATAATGTGACACATCATTGCTCCTAAACATAAACATTCAGAGGGTTCTGAAACAGTTTTGAAAGAAAAAGAGAAGAGAAAAGACACCTTTAATGTTTAAAATGTTAAAAACATTTCCTTTGGACTTATTTAAAACTCCAGGATTAAACAATTGATGTGTATTATTAAGTCATCAAACCTCAAGGTTTTCCCCGCTCAGTTATAGACACTCATAATCCAGCTAGCACAAGTGTGTCTGTAAGATGTCTGCTAAAGATCTAAAGATCAATGTAAAATCATCTTAGATAGACATCTCACATACATCTTACAGAGGTCTATATGACAAGCATATGTCTTAAATATGTATGGCAGATGAAAATGAAGACATGTGCTATATGTATATTCTCTGTGTAACTCGGTAGCATTGTTGTAGCACTTGTTCACCTATTGTTGTATCGGCTATTTACCGCTTCATTGTCTCCCCTTTGGATAAAAGCGTCTTCTAAATGACTAAATGTAAATGTAAATATGTATGTTTACAGTCAGAGAGAGAAAATCTGTTATGTTAAACTCTTTATAGACAGATGTATGTGTGAATTGTTTCCTTGTGTCTGATCTTGATACTTTACTTCTCATTCTTGTTAACTCTGATCCACACTTTGGTGCTGAGACTTTATCTGTACTCAGGAGCTGCACATGACGTCATCCTCTAGCCCCGCCTCTGATGTTAAACCCCGCCTCTGATGTTAAGCTCCGCCTCCGCTCTGAAGCCCCGCCCCTCTAGCTACAGAACATAAACACAAGAGTGCTGTAGGCTAATGCACAGGATAAACGTTATAATAAGCACAAGAATATACTAATTTTGACTGTATAAACAGAAAACCTGAGACGGGAAGTTTATAAGAACTTAAGATAAGGTTCGTGTATCGCATGCTTTGTTTATTTCACTGTAACTGTAAAGTAGCTTGAATGCTAACTGCTAACAGCATCATACAGAGGTTTTTGAGGTGTTTTGTTTAAGAGTAACCTTAATGGCAGGTTTATTTTTGGCTAAAAACATATGTAGCAATCATTTAAAGATCGTTTTGCCCATTGTGCATTGCATTACAAACGTTTGTAGTTATGTACCTGTAGTTGTGCACCTTCATAGCTCATCACAAATCTGTGGTTTTTCACCTGTAGTCTTGTTTACTAAACACCCCCCCCCCTAAAAATGTATTTTCTTTTATTTGTAGATTTCATTAAAACTTCTTAATATGTCTCCTAACAACAAATGAACCATTACTGTATGTATACTATATTTTACTTGTAACAGTGTTGTTGCAGTGTAATTGTATTAGTGTGTTTCTTTTTCCGACAGGCCTGTTTCTGCAATACACCGAGAACAAGATTACAATCGTGTGAAGAAGCCTCTTCATCATGACTGAGACGGACGAATGTGAAATAAAGAAAGAAGAAACTGAGGAGGATATAGGTTTGTGTCTGAAACGGAAATACACTTATAGCAACACAATAAATTAATATTTGGTAAAATATGTATCACGATGGCTTTCCACTCCATTCCTTGGGACTCCCTACACAGAATGTTTTAGATGTTGCACTATTGTTAAAAAGATAAATCAGGTTGGATAAATGAGATCCTCTGTTAACAAACGCAATCACTGAAGAACAACAGAAATGTTAACAGTGTTTAGTTGTTATTTTATTTGATATTAATATGATGGTTCTGGCTAGCTGTGATAGTTTGTTTCATGGCAAAGGGTAATGATGTGACATTTGACCCAAGGCTTCACATTTAGGGCCCAGAAATGAAGACAAAGGATGATGATGCCAAAAAAAGAATGTGTACAAAGTATTCAGGTATAGCCAAACAATATTTTATGGGCATTTCTGGAGTTATGGACTTTCACTGTCCTTCAGAGTTTTGCTTCAACCCTATTCAAATCAAACACACATAAACTAACTCATCAACATCTTTAAGATCACAAGAAATCCTGATAGCAAACAACTGAATCGATGATATGATGAACGATGAATGTTAAAGTGCCTTCATGCTGCCTGTGAATTTTTGTTGCAATTACATTCCAGAACCAAAGCAATACAATTAAATGAAGCCTAAGAGATAAATGCAAACTTCTGACTTTTGTTTATTTCAGAGTTTCTCGCAATTGTCTCAGTGGCAGGAGAATAATAAAATCATCGAATTTTATTTAAAGGTTGGGTATTTCACTCAGTTTTCTGCCAATCTTATGTTAACTTTGAGGATCTGTAGTGTAGAAACACGTTGTTCATATCTCTTAAAAGGATTTGGTTTACTTACGGTTATAAAAGACTGATTAATGCAATCTGTGAACTCACAGCAACATTACATTTACATATAGGCCTTTAGCAGATGCTTTTATCCAAAGCGACTTACAATAGTTGAGGAGAAAATGAAGCGGTAAATAGCCGATACAACAATAGGTGAACAAGTGCTACAACAATGCTACCGAGTTACACAGAGCAGGATAAAAACCAGAAAGTAGAAAAAGAGTGAGTAGGTTAGAAAAGAAGGTACTCCTACTGAGTTAGGTGTAGCCGGAAAAGATGAGTTTTTAGGTGTTTTTTAAAGAAAGAGACAGAGCGTGAAGCCAGAGGCAGATCGTTCCACCATCGAGGAACTGAAGCAGAGAACGTTCGAGAGAGAGATTTCTTACCCTTTTGAGCTGGTACCACAAGTCTCGGCTCATTTGCGGAGCGCAGAGATCTTGAGGGCCTATACCTTTGAATTAGTGAGTTAAGGTAACTGGGTGCTGAACCGGTGATGGTCTTGTAGGCAATGAGAAGACATTTAAATTCAATGCGAGCTGCTACAGGAAGCCAATGTAGTTTTATGAAGAGAGGTGTTACATGGGTCCTTTTAGGTTCCTTGAACACCACTCTTGCCGCTGCATTCTGTATCATCTGCAGAGGTTTAGTTGTGCACATCAGGAGTCCAGCAAGCAGCGCGTTGCAGGAGTCCAGCCTGGACAGGACCAAAGCTTGAACCAGGATTTGTGTGGAGTGTTCTGTGAGGAACTGTCTGATCTTCCTGATGTTGTACAGCATAAATCTGCAGTATCTGGCAGTCGCGGCAACATGATCTGTGAAGTTGACATTGCTTTATAAATATTTAACAGTACTGATGCTTGTTTAAAATTTTTTATGCATCCCAAAATTAAATCCATGTTTTTATGTACGTTGTGATTTTGAGCTCATAATTAACATACAAAACTGGTTTACAATTCTTTTAGATAAAAACGTTTGATTAATCCATTAAATATAACCTATGAATTGACTATGATCTGTGTAATACAGTTTTAAACGCAACTGCATACATTAACTTTTGCAGGCTAGATTAGAAAAAATTGTGAATCATTTAAAACAACGAAACAGACAATATTGCAATTTAAAGGATTGCTTTTGTAAACAAAAATGACTATTTTGTCATATTTGGCAAATATAGACATAGCACACTAAAAGTGCCATGGTTTGGCAGAACAAAATTCAAACAATACTACTTATATTATTTTTATAATACTCTGTATAATACAGAATTTTTTTTAAATCTATAATTCTGCATAGCAGTATTCATGTTTCAAACTGGCTTTTGCAAGTTTATATATGGTACGGCATCAGTTAAATGGAAATAACATTGGTAATTGAAAATAAGTGAAATAGTCAATACTGTGATATATCTTGCATACCCCTTGTCACATTTATTAATAGAAAAATTTAATCTATAAGGAAGATGGCAGCCCATGCACATAATGCGGCTTCTCTCTCTCTGGACGAAAGGTTGTATTCTTGTTTTTTGTCTTGTACGTCTCTGATGCGTTTAGCTGTCTTTAGGCGCATACAGTCGTGATTTTCTTCTTAACATTGGTAAAAGCACATTCCTGGAGTTAAACTAAGCCCACACCGTGGAACTATAGTACACCGGTCTTCTCCGGATGCCTACACCAATCACTGACCCCCACTACCGCACCTTGCTCACAGTGGAGGTTCCACAAGCAGCATCTGAGCAAGCAGAAGAGGAGTAAGCATGGAGGTGTCCTGGCTAGGCTAGCAGTTAACCCACACAGCCTGCCATCCCCACAGCTGTACTGTACCAGCACATCAGTGAGCAACAGACAGCTCACCTGAATGCTTTTGTCATCTTGGCTGATGACTGCAACTATGCTGACTTAAAAAGTGTGTTTCCAAGAATACACAAACACATTTTCAACTTTCAAACTTGTTGCAATAACACCCTGGACTTTGTTTACACCATCCAGAGGCTCTTACAAAGCCCTCCCCAGCTGAGAAGATAGTCAGTGCACCTCTCTACCCCCCTACAAGACATTCACTCAACCCGTCTCATCCCCAAAGTCCTCTGCATTACAAGTGATTCCTACCAACTCACAGCTTTTTAAGTCTGCTGCCATCAGGGAGGAGGATGCGAAGTCTCCAGGCAAGGACCAGTAGACAGGAGGAGAACTATGCAACTGAGCTGTCAGGGAGCTTTTCTATACGGACCTTGACCCCTCCCCTCTCCTGCCCCACGCTTCGTTGAACTCTGACCCTCTTCTACTACAACCTTTCAACTGAAAAAATCCTCGGACATTTTGCTATAACTATCACTTTAAAAATGCTATACTTGTCACTTTAATCAGATAATCAGACTCATAAGCTATTTTTTGCTATTCATTACCATCCTGGTTTTACTCTATATGCCCTTTTATCTCTCACATATCGATTCTTGTAAATTGTGTTTGTGTTTGTTTTATTCATAATATATATATGTATATATATATATATATATATATATATATATATATATATATATATATATATATATATATATATATATATATATATATATATATATATATATATATATATATATGAACCTATATGCACCCAGGGTGTGAGAGAAACATAATTTCTAAACTCCATTTGTATGAACTGTACATGTGGCGGTTGAATAAAGCTGACAATAAAGCTGACTTTGGCTTTGACTTTTGACTTTGATACGCAAGGGTCCATTAAAAGTTTGAGGTAGCATATTAAAACAGCATGCTTTAACATCTCATCTAAAAGCATGATATTGTTTATTGTAAAATACTGTCTTTTTGTGTCTTGCATATTTAAAAGTATTCTTAAAACGAATAAATTACATTTTATCGTATTAATTGGAAAGCTAGATAGCTACAGCCTAATCACAACAATCTTACATTGATAAAACAACTTAAACTTACTAAATTCTCTTTTATTTCTTAAATGAACACTTTTACAAAAGACAAAGAAAACAGTTGTCAAGCACAACAAAAGCACACACTGATGACAATAAGGGTGATTGTTCAATATATTGATATTGATTTAATGCCATTAACATGGTTCCTTTACAATCATGTAGTTTAAATGTTGAGTAAGCTGCACAGAAAGTACTGTATTTAATGTCTTTTAATGTAAAACACCTGATTCAATTCATCAGTTTGTCAATGTGTTCATTTTGGCTTTTGGTACACACATGTGTAACTGGAGTAAAAACAATTATGGAGTTAAATTATATACTAAGAGAAATCTTAAACATTTTGTTTGGGACACCAGGTTCTTAAAGTTTCGATTATTTGCTACAGGTTGGTTTCTTTTGGGTTGAAGCTAAACTCTGCAGAAATATAAATGTCCACCGCTGATCTAAAACTTTCTGGAGGCCTGAGGGGTGGAGTTGAGGAAACGTAAACCTGGGTGTTAAAGCCATCTAAAATTCCCCATAGGCTTATAATGGGAAAGGAAACCTCATTGACTTCCATTATAAACAAACATCCCGGATAAAATATTTTCAGACTACAGTGTCATAGATAGAAGGGTGTGGGCTCATTTTACTAATTTTACAGAAACAATCATTGATACCCATCGCCACAAAACACATTGGCTTAGCAATTGTATAGCAAGACCTATACATCTCTATCAGAAAATGTAAAAGTTGGTTTGTTTGTTTTACTTGTGACCTGGAATATTTTTAATTGGCTTGTGCCAAACCTAGCTAGCAAAAAGATTAGATTGCAACTGTTTAACAAGACATATCTTTGCATCAGAGTGCAATAGAGACACTGGGGTTTGTTTTTTGTTTGTTTCACTTGTGATTTGGACTTTTATTAATTGGCACCAAACAGATTAGCTCAGCAACTGTTTAACAAGACATATATCTCTGCATAAAAACATAGTACAGACATCGTTTCAGTAATGGCTTGGAGAATCATCACTCTTAACTGCCCAGTTCTGAGTTTTATCACAGCAAGCACCACTCACATTTCTTCAGAAGTTACAAAGCTAGTTACAAATGTTATTGATTGCCTTTTTTTGCTAAATGTAGTTTAAGATGTCAGAATTTTTCCCTAATAATATTTTTGTTTCTTGCATTTTAGAACAAACCCTTGCTGTCCAAATGAGAATTCACACTGCAGGACAGCCAAACACATGTGTTCAGTGTGGAAAGAGCTTCATCAACAAAGCAAGACTTGCAGTTCATATGAAAACTCATTCTGGAGAGCGTCCATATCCATGCGTTCAATGTAGCAAGAGTTTTGCAAATAAAACAGGTCTTAGGAGACACATCAATATACACACTGGAGAAAAACCATACACATGTGATGAATGTGGAAAGAGTTTTATACAGAAAACTGATCTTGGGAGACACATGACTGTTCATTCTGGAGAAAAACCACATACATGTGTTCAGTGTGGAAAGAATTTCACAATGAAAACTAGTCTTAGGAAACACATGATTGTTCATTCTGGAGTAAAACCATACACATGTGTTCAATGTGGAAAGAGTTTTGCACAGGTGTCTAACCTCAGAAGGCACATGACAGTTCATTCTGGAGAAAAACAATATACATGTTTCCAGTGTGGAAAGAGATTTACTCAAAAAACGAATCTCAGGAAACACATGACGTTTCACACTGGAGAGAGACCATATACATGTACTCAATGTGGAAAGAGTTTCACACAGACAACTGAACTTATTAGACACATGACAGTTCACACTGGAGAAAAACCGTACACATGTGATCAGTGTGGAAAGAGTTTTTCATATGAAAGAAACATGAGGATGCACATGAGGAATCATACTGGAGAACGTCCATATGTGTGTGTTCACTGTGGGATGAGTTTTACTCAGAAAAGCCGTCTTGTGAATCACATGAGAATTCACTCTGGAGAACGTCCATACACATGTCCTAAATGTGGAAAGAGTTTCACGCAGAAAAGTGCTCTTGTGCACCATAAGAGAATTCACACTGGAGAGCGTCCATACTCATGTGTTCATTGTGAAAAGAGTTTCACATATAAAGGAAATCTTGACAGTCACTTGAAAATTCATATTGAACAGCGGCCGTTTGTGTGCGTTTACTGTGGAATGAGCTACAAACATAAAGCCAGTCTTAAAAATCACATGAAAATTCACACTGGAGAGCGGCCATATAAATGTCCTCAGTGTGATAAGAGTTACATACAGAAAAGCCATCTTGAGGAACATATACGACTTCACACTGGGGAGCGACCATACACATGTACTGAGTGTGGAAAGGGTTTCAGAAGCAAATCCAGTTTGAGGGATCATGGAAGTATTCACTCTGGAGAGCAACCATACATATGTACTGAGTGTGGAATCAGTTTCAGACAGAAAAGCAAATTAACAATACACATGAAATGTCACACCAGTAGTAATGGCTTGAAGTCTTCTAACATTCAAATACAGAACACAGTTGCTGTCTGAGCTCTAGTATAATCCAGTCTGAAGGGGGCACCCGCATGTTGACTAGCAACCCTTGTCATTACATTTTGAATAAAATCTTTTAAATTTACACATAGGCCATTCCACAAAATCTGTGCATTTTCATTTAAAATATGAAGTTTTTACTTAATATAAATACAATGAAAACATTTTAAAATATCATGAAATTGTATCATGTCATCTCAAGCTCTTTGATTTATTATTTTGTGACTCTTTATGTACCCTAAAGTTCAAACAACAGACAAAAGTTGTAGTATAAACTGTATTTTTTAACAAAATTATGTGATCATTGTTATCTATTTATGTATTATTTTTGTCCCTCTTAGTCTTATATTGGTCATTCCGAAATTGTGAAAGGTGAATGCATCTCAATTAAGCAAACATACATTTTGTACAAAAGAAATATAAAGAGAATGGAGTTGTTTAAAATACCTTAATAGTGTATTTGTATTTTAATGAAATTTATGACACAAACATCATTGGCATTAAAGTCTGACCAGGACTGACCAGATGATGGGAAACATTTTCAGTTTACCTTTTTAAAGGGGATTATATTGTTTTGCATTCACTTGGAGAAGCATTGTAAAATAATATTTAAATTTAATAATAACTCTTCACAGAGCCTGAAATGTACTTATTTGGTATATTTGATGATAAGATAACATCTTGGTTTTTCCATAATTGACTGAAACTCAACCAAGATCCCGAAATGTGGATTAACCGTTGGAAATTGGTGCAAGGGTGTAGTCAATTTATACTGCTCTTTTTTGCAATTTCACTAACAATAAAATGCATTACTGACGATGAGTTATGTGGAAAATGTTTATTAAGGTTAATCATCACCTAGAAAAATGGAAGCGGACCACATAGTGAAATAGGTAACAGAGCAGAGTTGCCATGACAATGCCTGTTTAAAGCTTACCATCATATCTGATGACACACCACTGCCCAATGACCTCTGAACTGGTCCAAACAACTGCACAGTGTAGGAATGGAGTTTGGTCACATGGTAAACTAAGGACTTTGGATCCAGGACATTGGCATTCAAGCCATTTTAGAGCAACATGCAGCTGACATGATGGTAAATCAGGCTACCACTTGCCAATCAAAACCTGATCTGGGTGCATTGTTGAAGGAACATGTGAGATGTTCTGAAGCATGGCTTGCATTGCCTTGTCTATATCCTCCTAAACATAAAACTTTTGCTGGGGGGTTTCTATTCAGAACGGTGCTGAAAATAAAGACATTGCATGTGGTACGTCATGGACTTTGCTAACAAGGTCATCTGCTTGTCCTTTCAATGGACCTACTACTCCGTCAGCAGCTCCCTTGCCATGGTTTGCTTCAACTCTTCATTGAACAGGTCAATATGGCCTTCAATTGTGGTCTTCATCTCTTTTTTGACAGTGATTTTAAATGACACAGATTAACCATTTTCTGATCTCTGCTTCTCTACTGCGAATAGGAAACAATGGATGTGGCATTTCATGGTGTAGTACCTGGAAAACTGTCACACACACACACCTTTCACAATCGCAATAAATGAACACTTTTTTTCCGTAGAGTTACACATAACCTGTCCCACCAACTCAACAATGTAGCCTTGTGTTTGTTACTTCAGATAGTACAGCTTGTTTCCAATGAAGCCAAGGTTTTCATGCATCTTGCACACACAAGTCTGTTTTTCAGACAGTTTTCATTAAGTAAAATCACAAGGTAAAAACAAAATTCTCTGTCAACAATCTCTGCTCCTCACATTCATACAGAAACAACCTGAAAGCAAAACAGTGGAATGGTGTGGAGGTTCCCACATATTTCTAAATTCACCACGGCGAACTTTAATTTAAGATCTATAAATCAAAGATAATAAACACAATTTCAATATTTAGTTGAATAATTGACAATAATGATTTTCTCATAATCATGCACCCCTAATGTGTTCCAACAACAAATGAATCCTTTGTCACTTGTTGACAGTTATTGACTTGAAAATGTTTTTTGTGTTTATTGACATTTTGACAGTTCTGTTTCTTTAACACACAGACGTTAAAACATTAAAATGCAGAAATAATTTCTGTTCTTATGTAAGTAAATATTAATTTCCGTAATATTGGTTCTTCCTACCTGTGATATTTTGTTAATGCAGATAGTAGTGATGTGACATTCCTTATATATATACGATTCAGAGCTTGATGAAGCCTCGATTTGAAGAAATTACCCTTAAGGGTTTATATGTCTTTGAAAACATTAGAAATATTTAGTTTTTAACATTTTAAGAACGTTAGTTTCAGACAGAAAAGCAAATTAAAAATACACAGGATTACGGGATTATACCAATGGCTCTTTGGTTTGTTTTCAGATCAGTCATTATGATTAAGGTTTCATTTTATTCTTAGCTTTTATATTACAGTAAGAATGTTATGATATGTAAAAAAACTGTTGCTGTCAGCAGTTGTATTGATATTTAAAATTTTTTTTAAATGGGGTATGTAAACAAGGCATTTCAGGGACATCTAGATGATCCTTCACTTTGATATAGATTACCTATTTTATTCTGATTCTTTCACATGTGTAATACATGCATGGAAAACTTGTAAAACGGAAAAAAAAAATATCGATCAACCACCCCTTTAAATGTGAATGTGGGGTAGAATACATGTTTACGTATATACATACATATATATATATATATATATATATATATATATACTACTGAATGTGTAATAAAGGTATTATCACTATGTGTGGTCACTTTACTAAAAAAAATCTTTAACAATTTCCACACAATACTCAACATAAACACTAAACATAACTTTAAATAGAAAATAACCTGATTATTAGCTTACAAGCATACAAAGGATCATAACACTTGTTTATCACAGGTGCAGCGCAGTTCATGTCCCTGTTAGAGCGCCACTTATGTAACATTGGTTAGCCTAAACAAATGGAGCTACGATTGGAAAATATTTGTTTGGACGCCCGGTATAACCTGATGGTGTTGGTCCACCAAATATCTGTCATTAACATTCATTCAACAAATTAAAACCCAGTATAACTCTTAACTTAACTCTAACCACCAGTTACACACATAAATGAAGTAAAGCAGTTGGAAAGAAATAATCACACACAAAAACAACATTTTCCTTGTTGTCGTGTTACTTGAAGCATTCTGTAGAGAAAAATTACATAACAGAAAACCCCAAAGTCCAAAAACTTCATGACAGCATAAGTAACCATCACTGCAACATGACACCAATATTTAGATGCATAAAATGTTTATTAAAAACGATATGATAATAAATAAAACCTGCAAATAATAGTTGGTTTTGGAGAACTCGACGTGGGTCCAGTAGTCATACTTTTTGAATCACTACATAAAAACTAAAATCTTTAATCTTTAGAAGAGGGACACACCATGGGGTAGGAAACCAGCATCTAATCCAGCAACGCTTTCCAGATGACCTCGGCATACGAAATTGTACAAACTTCAAGTATGTAGTGCCATGGTGTCTCTGAGGAAACATTGAGTGGGCTTTTTTAAATAGCCAACTCTAATGATGTTAAACATGGTGGTATGTGTAAACAAAAGGGTTTCAGGCAGGTCTGGTGGCCTATGCTTTCATATACAATATATATGTTCTGATACTTCCATTTTGCTATTTCCCGTGTCAACTTGTAAGACTCAAAGAAAAATTTTAAATCAATAAGCCCTTTAAAAGTGTAAACATTCTAACACAGTTTATGAGTTTTAAAGACATAGATCACATTGATAAACACAATATGCACAATCAACATATTTCACTATATT
Organism: Triplophysa yarkandensis; assembly: GCA_033220385.1. Lineage (NCBI taxonomy): Eukaryota > Metazoa > Chordata > Actinopteri > Cypriniformes > Nemacheilidae > Triplophysa > Triplophysa yarkandensis. The sequence continues at coordinate 4,740,330 of CM065664.1, read as the reverse complement.
TTCCACATTTGAGATTGAAGACCAATATATAAATAATATCTAACCATCTGATTTATACAAATATATTTATATATAATTGTTTATATATAAAATAATTACATATAAAATATTGATATTTATATCGATGAAATTTCTTCATGACATCCAAATGTCATGATAAACAAGTGAAGGTATATCAGGAGTGGGTGGAGTTTATTCACAAAGATGTTAGGAGTGAATCATCTGTTATTTTCTTCTTCACTATACACATAATCTCTGAACACATCATGTTTCTCTTTAAATGGACAATATTACAACTTTACTTTGGTAAGAGATATTTATTAAAATAATATTTCAGTCAAAATAAAATGTCTAAACAATAGTCTTACAATCTGAAGAATTTAGTTATTTTCCTTTTTTCCACAGGATCTTGTTTTGCCGATACAGTAGAGCCGTATTTAACAGAAAAACATGAGATTGAGAGTAAAAATGTGATTCTCTCTTGTAAATACACTATCACTAGCAGTGTCACTGTTGATTCTCTTCAGTGGTATCGACAAAATCTCAACACAAAACCAGAGTTTCTACTGTCAGTCACAGAATATTCAAACACATCTGAACCTGCTCTTCGTCTATCTTCACATGCTGTAAAACAACTAAAACAAGTTCATCTAGAGATCTCTTCTGCTGCTCTATCAGATTCTGCTCTGTATTACTGCGCCCTGGTGCCCACAGTGACAGAAAACACAACAACACCATACAAAAACCTCCAACACAACAACACTGAACAAACACAACAACACTGAACAACAACTTCCAACACAACAACACTGAACCAAAACCTCCAACACAAAAACACTCAAGAAAAACCTCCAACACAATAACACTCAACAAAAACCTCCAACACAATAACACTCAACAAAAACCTCCAACACAATAACACTCAACAAAAACCTCCAACACAAAAACACTCAAGAAAAACCTCCAACACCACAACACTCAACAAAAACCTCCAACACAATAACACTGAACAAAAACCTCCAACACAACAACACTGAACAAACACAACAACACTCAACAAAAACCTCCAACACAACAACACCATACAAAAACCTCCAACACAACAACACTGAACAAACACAACAACACTGAACAACAACCTCCAACACAACAACACTGAACCAAAACCTCCAACACAAAAACACTCAAGAAAAACCTCCCACACAATAACACTCAACAAAAACCTCCAACACAAAAACACTCAAGAAAAACCTCCAACACAATAACACTCAAGAAAAACCTCCAACACCACAACACTCAACAAAAACCTCCAACACAATAACACTGAACAAAAACCTCCAACACAACAACACTGAACAAACACAACAACACTCAACAAAAACCTCCAACACAATAACACTCAACAAAAACCTCCAACACAACAACACTGAACAACAACCTCCAACACAACAACACTCAACAAAAACCTCTAACACAAAAACACTCAAGAAAAACCTCCAACACAATAACACTCAACAAAAACCTCCAACACAATAACACTCAACAAAAACCTCCAACACAAAAACACTCAAGAAAAACCTCCAACACCACAACACTCAACAAAAACCTCCAACACAATAACAATGAACAAAAACCTCCAACACAACAACACTGAACAAACACAACAACACTCAACAAAAACCTCCAACACAATAACACTCAACAAAAACCTCCAACACAATAACACTCAACAAAAACCTCCAACACAACAACACTGAACAAACACAGCAACACTGAACAAACAAAACAACACTCAACAAAAGCCTCCAACACAACAACACTGAACAAACACAACAACACTCAACAAAAGCCTCCAACACAACAACACTGAACAAACACAACAACACTGAACAAACACAACAACACTGAACAAACACAACAACAATGAACAAACACAACAACACTGAACAAACACAACAACACTGAACAAACACAACAACACTGAACAAACACAACAACAATGAACAAACACAAAAACACTGAACAAACATAACAACACTGAACAAACACAATAACACTCAACAAACATAACAACACTGAACAAACACAACAACACTGAACCAACACAACAACACTGAACAAACGCAACAACAATGAACAAACACAACAACACTGAACAAACACAACACTGAACAAAACACAACAACACTGAACAAACACAACAACACTGAACAAACACAACAGCACTGATCAAACATAACAACACTGAACAAAATCCTCGTAATGTATATCTGCATAATATAAATGTATATATCTCAGTGTGTCTTTACTGCTAGGATTCTGTGATCATACGTATTTTTAAATATTTCGAAAACACATTTACAGATCACACTGAAAGCTGATTTAAATGTTTGTAGGGTTTCTAGCAAATGTTTAGAGATTTCACTTTGGATCCACAAGAGGATAGCATCGATGTTAACCACCCACAAAACCCAATGGCCCAATGACAAGTCCAGCAGCATGAAGAAGGTTTCAACATTTTACGTCATTTCATCACTTTGTTTTGACATTACGTCATTTCATGCACACCGGACGAACCAAAAGTTTTGTGGAAAATACATGATGTTGTGTGGGTCCAAACCACAACAAAGAATCAGGATCAGTTACTCAATCTTTAATATGACAGCTGTTTAAAGGAACACTCCACTTTTAGTGAAAACATATAAAAACTTGTTGATCATTTTCGAACGCAATTCTATTGATCAGATAGGATTCAATTCTATTGGTCTAATAGGATTCAAAGATCTATCATGTTTAATACTTGACTCTTCTGTACTAAAACTGGTGTAAATGTAAAACTGTGAATTTCTAGGCCGATAAGATTAGGAACTACGCCCATTCCGATATAATAGTCTAGGAAGGCGCAGTAATGTCACACAGGAAACTCATTTCAGTGACATCGCCGGAACAGGAGAATGGCTGAAAGGATTTCAAAACTGTAAACCTCAACAGTTGGCAAGATCAGTTTTCTTCTGTTTAGTTGGTCAATATGTTATTCTAACATTCCATTATAACCTCCCCCCAAAAAACACTGATCACTATTAAGTACTGAGCAAGGTCCAGCCGTCCGCATGACTCAATTTTCTACAGATCCGTCAGCGTACAAGACCAGGTCTTGAGACAGCACCGCCAAATCATCACTTCATTAATTATCTAATTACCTTCAACACTTTTCAATGTTACCTTCACTTCCCAAAAGTATGAACTACAACTCCCAGCATTTACTTTCAATTAATTTCACTCAGGAGCTTTTAATGTGTCAGATAACTTATTTCACATGTATGTTCACTAAATGATAGAATGTTAAATGTCAAACAGGGAACTGAATAACATTTTGATCTAACCATTTCTTCAATAAGTGATGGTGGGAAGAATATTTTAATTTTGAAGGAAATAATGTTATGACACATTTTGGCCACAATGTGTCAGATCTGTAGATAGGATGTTTGTACACTCCTCCTATATGTGTCTGTAGTTCAGAGAAAACTGACAGTCTCACATTGTGAAACACAAGTGAATTGACTTGTTCGTCAAATATAAACTATGATCCTTTTGCTTATATATTTACTTTTACTGACTGAAATTCAAGGTAAAGTACATTTAATATTTCCCTAAACTTTATATATTTTCTGTTTTACTTGTTACTTCTGAATAATAGAAATATTCCTGCAATGTTTTAATATTGTTTAGATGTAATTTACCCTAAATTATTAATTTATTTTTTGCAGAATGCAACACACAAGATTCTGTTGATCAACCCACAAGAGTTCAATCTGCTTTTGAACATGAAGTTGTTACACTTCACTGTACATACAAAACCAGTGCCACGGTCCCTTATCTTTACTGGTATCAACATAAACCCAATGGATTCCCAACATACATGCTCCAAAAGCTCTCAACTGGATCAGGCAGCAGTGAGAAACAATTTGAGGAAAGATTTCATGCAGAAGTGAACAAAACATCAGTTTCTCTGATCATTCAGGATGTGTTTGTGAGTGATTCTGCTGTGTATTACTGTGGTCTGAAGCCCACAGTCACTGAAACACACTAAACATCATACAAAAACTAACACAACTCATCTCTTATGAAACTTAAAAGTGTCAAACATTCTAACATTGTTTGAATTTAAAAGACATCCTGCACATTGATAAACATGTGTAATCTGATTTAATATATATAAATATATTTATGTGTTATTGATAAAAAATGTACTCCTAGCATTTTATTTCGATATTGGTTGAGGTCTCTTTCTGTCAAACATAAGAAACTTTATTACACAGTTTATCAGTTTTCATCTAAAGAATATATCCAAAATACGTCATATGCTGTCATTATCTAATGCAGAAAAGTTAATTCATGTATTAATGACGTCAAGATTAGATGTTTCAACACACTACTAGGCCTTTACCCCGTATTCTGTAGTATGTATGAGAATTTCTGGGTTCTGTCATCATGCACTGGTTAGCTTCACATTATTAAATGAGCTCTTACTTCCTCACAATTCATTTCCTCCTTAGCTCGCTTAGCCCATTTAATTTGATTTGATGACTTTTTTAATGTAATGCATTTCTTAAACTTAACATGCTGCTTTGCGAGTTGGATTGCGTTGAACCATTTTCCATTGGAAAAAATTCTATTGCAAAAAATGTTAAATGGTTCAAATAAAATTGAGTTCCCTTTCGCCTTTTACTTGAAATATTGCTTTGCTGTAGTAAGCTAGCTTATCTTGCTACATTTTTTTAGGATGGTACCTTTACAGTAGTAAAGAGGAAATAGCAAAAATGGACGTTTCAAAACAAAATATATCTATTCTGTATGAAAACGAAGGTTCACCCAGACCTGCCTGAAATGACTCGTTTACACAAACCCCCTTGTTTGATATCAGTAAATGTGATGATTTGAATAAGCTTGACCACATGTTATGCAAGTAAAGAAGACTTACCTTAAAATGTCATTGTGGTGTTTTGGAGGCAACTGCAGACATGTCCAGGGTTATGGCTCTGGTTTTGCCAAAAGATGAACATAACTAAAAATGACTGGCTCATATTTATCAGAATTACCATTACAGAACAGGTAAGTACAAATATGAATGCGTTTAAAGCACATTTCATTGATGATTGCTTTCTAAATCCAAAGAAGTCAAAGACCGGCATTGCCAGTTAACTTTCAATTAAACGTGGAGCAATTCCAACCATTACAACTTCACAAGGACAGACGTGCAGTGAATGCATTATCTTTAATTATAAAGAAGTTTGGTATCAGTATCAGTCTGATATTTTTCCTTTTACGGATCAGATTTGAGCTTGAGAGTGATAATCGATGATCAGCTGACCTTCATGTATCCTGATACCAGCATCACCAGGTCCGCAGATTGTTCTACAACATGAGGAAGATGAGACCTTTCCTCTCAAAACAGGCAGCACAAATTCTAGTGCAGGCTCTCGTCCTGTCCAGCTTGGACTACTGCAATGCTCTGCTCGCTGGTCGTTGGCTCCGTATAGCTGCTTGCATCGAGTTCAAAGCTCTCCTAATAGCCCACAAGACCACCACAGCTTCAGCAACCCCTACCATCCCTCGCTGATATACGTATGTGCCATCCAGATCCCTGTGATGGACTAATGAGTGTGGTCTTTGGTGCAATCCCAAAAAGGTAAGAAATCACTCTCAGGCAACATCTCTGGATCGGTTCCAGAATTAAACAATTTGCCCGTTGGCTCTTGGTTTCCATATTTAAAAACTGCCTAAAACCCAGATTTTTCAGTCTTAACCTGACCCACTTCAAACCTCTTTCCTCGCAGCATCAATCTTTCTATAAGAAATCTTTTCTTTACAGCACATGGTTTTATCAAGCTAGGAATAGTGTTACTTCACTTATATTTGCTTTGCTATCTCTTGAACTGGTAAATTTACAGTAGTTAGCACACTGCCCCTCCGCTTCTGGCCTGTGTTTCTCAGAGCCAGCCAGGGAAATCACCTTGTCCTCTATCTTTGGTATAAGACCAAACTGGATGATGTCTCAGCCTCGTCTGCATGGCGGAGGCTCTCCTCGTCGAAGAGACCCCGGAGCTCCGAGGACAGAGCGTGCTGAAGGCGGCCAGCAACTACTCTCAAGGGTTGGGCACCGGGACGATGAATCCGGCACACAAAACAAAATGAGAAGCATGAGAATGGTAGGTGAAGGAGAAAGATTTTGAAGAAATGCCGCCCAGACCGTGCACTATATAGGTCCGCCAGCCACGTTGCTCTGTGCCTTCTTGGCCAAGACTGACCAGTTAAAGTTAAATTTTCAATGCCTCTGTGCAATAAGGCTTCAGAAAAGAGTCTGGAAAAAGTGATTCCAAAGCATCTTCTACGCAATGTAGACCTCTCTCGAAAAGGAAAAATTATATTCGTTTTCGCGCTGTCATAGGAGCCCTTTAAGTTAGAAGTTCGTTTTTCTAAACAGATTGTTAAGCAGTGCCAAGCAACACTCTCACATGATCGATCAGTTTTGCATACAGCATTTAGTGCTGCACGTATCTGAAGATTTTTACGATTCACTTTGTTTTGTAATCTCTTTCTTATTTATTTGTTCCATGCTGACATTAAAAACATTTTTCATCAAAACTACAGTGTGCTAATTTCATGACAGACAATCAATGAAATCAAAGTTTTATTCAATGCAAAAATGTTTATTTACAGTTATACAAACAGTTCTTTACAGCATACTTACAATCCCAAATTTGGTTAACGTAAAAGGAAAAAACATAACACTGCTTGTATGGTTTCTTAATCCAAAATACGGAGTTAACACTGCACCTCTGCCGTGGACCAAAGGGAATCCTCCGTTGTCATATTGTTGAATAAAAATCTTGCACGTTTCCTATTTGTAGTTCAACCTGTCGCATAACTGACATCATGCATTCATGCTCGGGCTCCAGCCCATCCATCCCGACCAGGGCACGCCAAGTAAACCCGCCTGGGTGCGTTTGGGAATGCTTACAAAACACCCATGTCAATCGACTCACGCTTCAGGTGTGAAAGGCACGGTTCGATTGATCAGGTATGAGTTGACTCTAAGACACCGAGGTCACTTTTAAGTGTGAATTCTGGAAGTCTTCATTAACTATAAAACACACTTTTTCCAAGCATTGTGAATTTTCATGTGTACATTTAAATTGATTTTCTGACTGAAACTCTTTCCACACTCAGCACACGCATATGGCCGCTCACCAGTGTGAATTCTCATGTGATCCCTTAAACCTAATCTGATTCTAAAACTCTTTCCACACTCACTGCATGTGTATGGCCGCTCTCCAGTGTGAATCCTAATATGGCCCTCAAGACTACTTTTCCTAATGAAACTATTACCACACTGAGGACATTTATATGGCCGTTCTCCAGTGTGAATTTTCACGTGATTTTCAAGATTTCCTTTAAGCGTGAAACTCTTTCCACACTGAACACATGCGTATGGTCTCTCTCCAGTATGAATTTTCTTGTGTTTCTCAAGACTTCCTTTATGTGTGAAACTCTTTCCACACTGAACACATGAGTATGGATGCTCTCCAGTATGAATTTTCTTGTGATTCTCAAGACTTCCTTTATGTGTGAAACTCTTTCCACAGTGAACACATGAATATGGTCTATCTTCAGCATGAATTTTCATGTGATTCTCAAGACTTCCTTTATGTGTGAAATTCTTTCCACAGTGATCACATGAGTATGGGCTTTCTTCAGTATGAACTTTCATATGACTTCTAAGATGTATTTTAGTTTTGTAAGACATTCCACAGTGAACACAGACACATTGCTGTTTTACAGTGTGACTTTTCAAGTGAATCTCAAGATTTCCTTTACGTATGAAACTCTTTCCACAGTGAACACATGTGTACGGGCGTACTCCAGTGTGAATTCTCATATGAAAGTCAAAACAGCTTTTTTGTCTGAAACTCTTTCCACAATGGACACATGTGTACGGGCGTTCTCCAGTGTGAATTCTCATATGCATTTTCACATTATTTTTACATTTAAAACTCTTTCCACATTGAATACACGTGTATGATTTTTCTCCGGTGTGAACGGCCATGTGTCTCTTCAGATTACCGTTCTTTGAGAAACTCTTTCCACACTGAACACATGTGTGATTGTGCTCTGCATTGTGAATTCTCCTTTGGACTGCACAAATTTGTTTTCTTGGGTCTAAAAAACATAAAATATAAAAGCATATTAAGAAGTGAAATATTTAGATATCTGAACAAAAGAGACATAATAATTAAGAATGAATGATTGAAAACTACTTTTATAGGGATTGTAATTATATTATATTCAGTTGCCCCAAATCAGAAGGTTCTCATTAAAACTGTGAAATTAGCAGACTTCCAGAGGGTTAAAGTCCACTGATAACCGGTAGCGTTCTTTTTAAAGGAGAAGTATCACGCTGTTTCATGCATCATAAGTTATTTAGACTGTTAAATATGTTGAGTTGTCTTATTCAACATCATCCATTTTATTACAAAACCAAGTTAGACGCATGATCTGGTGTTTTTGTGCTTAAAACACTCCCCCTGTCCAGCTGAAGGTTTCAGAAAGTTTTTTTAATATTAAACTTGCAGGCCTCATGAAATCAAGGGTTATTTATTAAGCATTTATTTATAAGCCATGAGGATCTGCGAATACATTCTCGAAGTCAAGATGGACATCTCTAACAATGCAGAGTTGATCTTTATCTCAAATCAAACAGACCTGAAGCAGATAATCAACAATTTCAGAACCAGCACTACATCTGAAATTGTCTTCTACCTGTTAATGGTAGGCGAAAATCAGTATGACTCACAAGTAGTGGGAAACAGTTAGCAAGAAACAGTGGGTGAGAAATACCCGGATGGTCTACTGCTTCCACTGAGATTCTTCATTGTCCATCTGATGGACACTTCTTTATCCCATCGTTCAACGGAAGCCAATCAATGGTCAAATTTCAGGTCATTAAAATAAATATTCCTGAGCACTTCAAAAGGGTGTCCATCTTTTAAGTGTATGTACAGATTTGGTTCAAATCAAATCCTTTGGGTCGCCTGACAAATGTTTTAAATGTTTCAATGTGCAACACCAGATTTAATTCTTAATCATCAGGCTATAACTGTTCTCAAACTGAAATGTAATGCACATGACCAAACTCAGGTTCCAGCTGTCACATTTTAAGAACATTAATCAGATGGTCACTGAATTGCCATAAGTAATGACTTTAATTTAAAATGTCAACCTTTGCATGAATATATAGAGTTTTGACTAAAGGTTTTTAGGATACATGTAGCACAGTTTGTTCAAATACCCATTTAGGGTCGCTCTTAAAATTGCTGGGCAATATTTTTATTTTTAGCTCATGATTTTTCACTGTCAATTTAGGGCTATTTTTAGTATCGTCGCATCCATAATGCTACATTTCACTCAAAAATGGACCCACTAAAATTAAAATATATTTGTTCTATAAAGATCTATCCCTTGGCAATTTGTTGGATATTTTTGATTCAGGTTTGTACATTTAAATTTGCATAAATCTTAAGAAGCCTGTTGTATCCCGAAAGCTGTGTCCTTGTCACGTCCATAACTCAAGCTTATTTACCCAAACCAAACCCTAACCCTAACCCAACCCAACCCAACCCAAAAACAAAACAAAACAAAACAAAACAAAACAAAACAAAACAAAACAAAACAAAACAAAAAACAAAACCCCTAACCCCTAACCCCTAACCTAACCCTAACATAACCCTAACCTAACCTAACCCTAAATTTTTTTTAAATAATAAACTTGTACATAGACTGATAATTATGTAATGTTTAAACACTATCAACAGTTGATTAAGTTTAATAGTAAAAAATGACATTCAAATAGTATTTTTATGTGATGTTTATAACTGGATCTGCAAACAGACACAAACCTGTTCCCTCCTCCTCGTCTTCTGTCTTTATTCCACATGTGTCTGAATCAGTCATGATGAAGATCAATACATATATGTTCACACCAACACCTTCAAACCATGAATAGGTTAAAATGTGGGAAATTATTAATTTGCTCTTTAGACACATAGAAAATGTGTTTCTCTAGTATGAGTTGTTATATATAATGCAATAGATTGGCATGTGTATCAATAACATGTGCTATATTATAAGAATAAGAATGATAGAAAAGCATGATGATGATGACATATGGAGCAGATGAGAGAATGAATTGGCAAACACAATAAACACTTGTCATGCTGTTGATATGTGTGTATAGATGTACACAATTCTACCAGGAATGAAACTTGCCATGTCTCAAAACTGGCATCTCTCTGTGTGATGCAGTTAGCATGTAGCATGGAAGCTACTATACAATAACAGTGTAATACACACAGTACAAACCTGATTTAAACACAATCTCCAGCTGCTCTCACACAGCTCTCCATCCCTGCCATCACTTCTGTCCAGATTAAACTCCTTCACTTCGTTTAATGGTTCATTTCCACACGAGGGGCGGGGCTCATGAATAATTAATGAGTAAATGCAGATTAATTACTGTGGATATACAACAGGTGGCGGTAATGACAACACCAAACTCGACAAGAGAAGAAGAAACGATGACGTCACGTTTGTAGTCGAGATTCCTTCCCAAACCCAACACAATAACAGCAGGAAGTGTCGTGAAGAACTACAGGAGAACAATATTGTGTCTCAATCAGGTCCGTGCTCTGTTATTCTACACTAGCTTACATGCTAAATGCTAACTGCAGCATACAGAGAGATTTCGGTGCGAATTTACAAAATGAAAACAAAATTAAAGTCAGATTTTATTTATGGTCGGAAATGTGTTTAGCAAAAGATTGTTTTTCTTTAATAATGTTTATTATTGTATTAATAATGTTTATTATTGTGTATCTGTGTTTATTTATCAACACAAACAGATCAACATTAATATGTTTAATAATAACACAACAGTTTGTTTATTATAACTGATATTTATGATTATAAACATTTAATGATGTGAAAAGATTTCATAAGAAACAGATTTCATATTAAATGTTTAGTGTGTCTTGAACAAATATATATTCTTTAAATGTATTTATCTCCCATCCATAACACTACACATCCCATCATTTTGTAGGATTATTGTAAATCATAATTGTTGATTATTATTAAGTGTTGTTTACTAATCTGGTTCATGTATTTTCTCCCTCATGTGAATGTTTCTGCACTGGATGTCTGCGTGTCATGTGCAAGTTATCTATAAATCTATTTACTTCGCTTTGATACGCTTTATTTTTATAAATGTAAGAAACCAATACAAACAATATTGACAATATGAAACAATTTATATAAAGAAAACCCCTCTTTGTGTCCTTAAAATAAATAAAATAATATAACTTTTTGACTATAATTAGTTTGAAGGGGTTACTTTAAACATGTATTTATGTGTTTTTTATATTTTGACAGATCTGTTTCTACAAACTTACAGAGATCAAGATTAAAACACAGTTCATCTACAAGTGAAAGAGACGCTTCATCACGAACGATACAGACACATGTGGAATAAAGAAAGGAGACACTAAGGAGAAAATGGGTTTGTGTCTGTTCTACCGTGTTTGATGTTAATGCTTTAATAGTAACACAATACATTAATATTATATTCATTTTATGGTTTCCATCTCCAGTCTTTGGGTCTTCCCGAATAAAGTGTTTCAGATGTCTCACAATGAACAAGTTCAACTTTAGAGTAAACCTCCACCTCACACACTTGAACAAAAAATAATAGGCCACAAAAATAGATTTTATGGACGAATGGCTAATAAATAACTTTTGATCTGCTGACGTCTACAGGTTGAATATTTATAAAAGCCTTCTGAAGCCCTTGCTTGTACAGCAACTTATTTGACACAGTAATTTGCAAATAAATTGTTAAAAAATTCAGTGTAATATCTGGACTTTTCATTTAAGATCCTCTCTCTCAAAGTGGAAATGCACCTATGCTGAAAATTCTAGACCCCTCGATTTCTAAGCAGGGAAACTTGCAAAATCATAGGGTTATCAAATACTCATTTACCTTACAGCAAAACTGACATTATCAGAACATGAAATCGGCTGAATTAACTTCATAATGGTAAAACTCAATTTATCAACTTGGTTGAAGTTGGAAAATGAGCCTTTTTCTAAAAAAATCATCAAACATGGTCAGAATCATCAAACTTTTTCAGAAAAAACAGGTCAACTGTGGTTTTTTGAGTATATTTTGAGTTAAATCAGATCTTTTATATATTTTTTATATTATATATATATATATATATATATATATATATATATAGATTTTGTTAAATCCGTTTTTCATATTAAGAGACATCTAAAACATTTTGTCAATGGACCTTAAGGACTGGCTTTGTAAACCCCTGGTCCTGAAACTTGATTATCTACTTCAGGTTGGTTTGATTTGGGTTAAAGCTAAACTCTTCAGAACTATACATGCCCATCCCTTATCTAGAATATTCTAGACACTTAAGGGCTGGACTTAACAACCCTGTTATTTGGTATGCTGGTCTTTTAGGGACAAACTGTCTGAAAATAATTTCTGCCTTTTTTCTCTCATAAAACTATTTATTTTCCTATGGGAGTTTTGGAAATATAAACATTATTTTAAACAGTACTTATTATTTTTTATTTATTTTTATTTAAAAAATGTTTGATACGTTAATATGCTTTGCATTTATTGCATTTCAGATCCAAGAAAACAAATATTTGCAGTCCAAATGAAAATTCACTCCGGAGAGCGCCCATATCAATGTGTTCAGTGTGGAAAGAATTTCAAACAGATGACATATCTTAAGAGACACCTTAAAGTTCATACTGGAGAGAAACCATACACATGTGTTAAGTGTGGAAAGAGCTTCATCAGCAAAGCAAGACTTACAGTTCATATGAAAACTCATTCTGGAGAGCGTCCATATCCATGTGTTCAATGTGAAAAGAGTTTCACAAAGAAAAGTGATCTTAACAGACACATGATGGTCCACGTTGAAGAAAAACCATACACATGTGATCAGTGTGGAAAGAGTTTTAAATGTGAAAAGACTATGAAGATTCATATGGGGATTCACACTGGAGAACTTCCATATGTGTGTGTTCACTGTGGAAAGAGTTTCATACAGAAAAGACTTCTTGATAATCATGTTAGAACTCACACTGGAGAGCGTCCATACACATGTGTTGAGTGTGGAAAGAGTTTCAGACATAAAAGCAGTCTTAACATCCACATGAGAATTCACACTGGAGAGCATCTATACTCATGTGTTCACTGTAAAAAGAACTTCACATGTAATGGACATCTTGAGAGTCACATGACAATTCACTCCGAAGAGCGGCCATTTGTGTGCATTTACTGTGGAGTGAGTTACAAACATAATGCAATTCTTAAAAAGCACCTCAGAACTCACACTGCAGAACAGACATATAAATGCAGTAAATGTGAAAAGAGTTTTGCTCACAAAAGCAGTTTGACAGTACACATGAAAATTCACACTGGAGAGCGGACAAATGTATGTGTTAACTGTGGAGCGGGTTTCATACAAAAATCCAATTTAAAAAGACACATGAGAACTCATTCTGGAGAACGGACATATAAATGCAGCGAGTGTGAAAAGAGTTTCGTTCACAAATACAGTTTGAAAGAACACATGAAAGTTCACACTGTAGAGCGGCCATATGAGTGTGTTAACTGTGGAGCGGGTTTCACACGAAAACCTGATCTAAAAAGACACATTAGAACTCACACTGGAGAACGGACATATAAATGCAGTGACTGTGAAAAGAGTTTCCTTAACAAAAACAGTTTAAAAGAACACATGAAAGTTCACACTGGAGAGCGGCCATATAAATGTCCTCAGTGTGGTAAGAGTTTCACATATAGAAATAACCTTAAGAGCCATATAAGAACTCACACTGGATAGCAACCATACACATGCACTGAGTGGGGAAAAAGTGTCTAAAGCAGTTTCACTTTAAAGGATCACATGAAAATTCACAATGGGAGCAGCCGTATCAATGCAGTGAGTTTAGTTCACAAAAGACATTTAACAGTACACATGAAACGTCACTCTTGAGAATAAAAGTGTTCCACAAGCATAGAAAGACTTCAGACCCAAAAGTAACCTTAGTGTCATAATGTCTTCAGTTGCTTTGGCATAGGACGACCTACAATGAAGTTGGGGCTTTGGACGCATGATGTAATATTTCTTGCTCAATTCCCTACACCTGCACAGCAATTCAATTTGTGTGTTTTTTTCTAAATCTGAAATTTACACTTCATAAATTTCTTTGTGTTTTATTGGCCATTCTCCTGAAAAGTCTGTCCATGCATCTATCGGTGAACCAGGAAAAGCACGACCATCAGTTTATACTTTCAAGGAAAATCACTTTTGAGGAGTTTGGTTGTATAACTGTATCTGTGTTCTGTAAATTTGAAATTAACATAAGATTTTGAGAAACTGCTTGTGATGACCCCTCCTTTAATAAAGATATTAGCTGTCCCAGAAGGAAAAGGAGCAGAAAGAAAAGAATTGAATTAACCTTTAAAACATTGATTCACTACCCTTAATTACGTTATGTCACATTTGATTGTTGTGCGATAACTGCGACCGGCATTTGATATACGTTGTGTTTCATGAAATAAATCCATTTTTGGGTCTTAATATTGTTTGTCACAGAGCTTATTAATGCATTGTTACAGAAGCAGAATGCTTATAACAGGTTTTTATAAGCATAATCATACTGATACATCAACAGTCATGACACTTATTAAACTAAATCAAATCTTGAGGAACACATGCCATCAAGAATCTGTGCATGAATTTCAACAATTGTGACAGTTACAAAATATAATGCTCCATCACATGCTGGGAGTCATGGATAAGTCTTTCACTTTGAAGTTACCCAACGTGCCCATTTTTTAAGTAACATTACTATTGTGATCAATGTTTGCTTTAGTTGAGCTCGTTAGTATTGATTGATTAGTATTGAATTAAACCATACTCAACAGTAACACAAAAACACACTCACACAAAAACACACTCACACAAACACACTCAACACTAACAAAAAAACACACTCACATAAAAACACACTCACACAAACACACTCAACACTAACAAAAAAACACACTCACACATAAACACACAAGACACACTCAACACTCATACAAACACCCTCACACAAAAACACACAAGACACACTCAACACTCATACAAAAACACAATCATACAAAAACACACTCAACACTAACACAAACTCACACTCAGCACTCATACAAACACACACTCACACAAAAACACACTCACACAAACACAAAAACACACTTAACACTCATACAAAAACACACTTAACACTCACACAAAAACACACTCAACACTCATACAAAAACACACTCAACACTCAAACAAAAACACACACAACACTTATACAAAAACACACTCTACACTCATACAAAAACACACTCAACACTTACACAAACACACTCAACACTTATACAAAACACACTCTACACTCATACAAAATCCCACTCAACACACATACAAAACACACTAAACACTCATATAAAAAAACACTCAACACTCATACAAACACACTCAACACTCACACACAAACACACACACTCAACACTCATACAAGAACAAACTCAACACTCATACAAAAACACAGTGAACACTTATTCAAAAACACACTTAACACTCACAAAAAACACATTCAACACTCATACAAAAACACACTCACACAAACACACACTCAACACTCATACAAAAACACACTAACACAAACACACACTCAACACTCATACAAAAACACAATTAAGGGTTACACAAAACACACACTAAACACATTTAACCCTCACACAAACACACACTAAACACATTTAACCCTCACACAAACACACACTAAACACATTTAACACTCATACAAAACCCCACTCAACGCCCATACAAAAACACACTCAACACTCACAAAAACACACACTAAACATGTTTAACACTCACACAAACACAAACACACATTAATTACATTTAACACTCATACAAAACCCCACTCAACTCTCATACAAAACACACTCACACAAAAACAAACTCAACACTCATACAAAACAAACTCAACCCTCTTACAAAAACACACTCACACAAAAACACATTAAACACTTACACAAACACACTCAACACTTATACAAAACACACTCTACACTCATACAAATACACACCCAACACTCGTACAAACACACACTCAACACTCACACAAACACACTCGACACTCAAACAAAAACACACTCAACACTCACACAATCACACTCGACACTCAAACAAAAACACTCTTTTACGGTAAGAAAAGTAATTAAAGAGATGTTAAACACATGTAAATAACTAATCGTTCTTTTGAACAGGTTGTATTCAGAACCAGTCATTCTGGTTCGCCAAATCGTTCTAAATGGTTTGCATCCCCACTAAGCACTGAATAACAAAATACTCACTTAATGTGTTATGTGGCCTCTGACTGGAAATAAACTATTATTATTCACTTACTCAACAGTTCTGAACTAAGGATTGGAGAGAATGAATAAGCAGAATCAAGTAACAGCAGTTCTGAACTATTAATTTCGGACGTGTTCTATTGAGAAATTATGATACTGTGTATGCGTGAAAGTTTTTAAGCAGATTTAAAGTCCGATATTGTGTTTAATTCAGAAGTTTAATACCACAAATTATTATATTTATTTATTGCAACACATAATAAATATGGTTGACGTTGGATTTATGTGATTTTACAACTGTCTGAATGTCATATGTTAATGTACATATTAAGAAAGTCAAAGATCAGTTAGTTAGTAATCTGTTTAAATTAATAGCAACTACAGAAGTGATATTGATTCAGCAATTTTTAATATAGTTTCTGAGAATCAATCATTGTTAGATTGATGAATTAAAGACTGAACTCAGATCAGGATTCAGGAAGTGACGGAACTATAGAGAAACTCAGATCAACAGCTCAGATCACAGAACACATCACAAACGATCTGATCCAGAAAACATGAACACACAACTGCTTCTTATTTTAGTTTCCACAACAGGTAAATAACATTTTATTTAAATGAATATTGAAGACAAAAATGTCTTATTATGTCAAATACATTAAATATGACTTAATAATACATTTTAAGATATTTGTTCTCTCCAGGAGTAATGACTGTGGAACAGATTGGGCCCAATAAAGGTTCAGATTTTAACATTAAAGAAGAAGAAACTGTGACATTGAGCTGTTCATATGACACCAGCAGCAGTTACGTAAGACTTTACTGGTACAGACAATATCCAAACACAGAATCTCAATATTTAATCTGGAAAGAGGCTCGATCATTGAGTGGCACTGGTACTCCTTCTGATCGTCGGTTTCAGTCGACAACATCTCAATCATCTACAGAACTCATTATTAACTCTGTGACTCTGTCAGATTCAGCTCTATATTTCTGTGCTCTGGAGCCCAGTGATACAAAGTCTATGAGACGCTGTACAAAAACTCTAAATCATTTTCCACTTTGATCTCAAACCACAATAAACCCACAATCTATAACCCATAATAATGATAACACAACATCTGTGTGTGCTTGTGTATAAAATGAAACTCATTCAAATACAACAGATATCACTATTAATACATTCACTCTTTTCAGTTGACATATTGCAACAGATTTTTTTTGACATGTAATGATACCTTATCTGATTTATGACACCTGATTTCCTTTCACCACAAAGAGGCATCACTTCCCAGATGTTAATACACACACCCGCACACAAACACACACACACAAAATATGTGCTTTTTATATCAGTAACAGCACATACTGCTACAATGCAGAAAAGACCTATAATATTTATTAGAATGTCGTAGAGACATGACGGATGGTTTGTTTCATTTGTGACTTGGTCTACTATAAATGACATCTCACAAGCCATGCTCATAGCAACCAAATATTTTAGCTTAGCAACCGTTTAACAAGACCTATATATCTGCATTGGATTGACATGTGAGTTGGTTTATTTCAGTCTTGTCATAGAGAATTATAACTCAATTTGCTTAATTCTGATGTATATCTAGTTTAAACTGCCAGTCTGTGTGAGGAACTATAGTGGTAGCAGCTGAATTTGCAGCAATTTTTTACTAAATTTAAAAAATATTAAATCCACTTTTATATTAATTACATTCATTAAAACATACAAATTAGGAAAATGATTAATGTTACATATTAACATTATTTTGATTGATATCCGCTCCTGGTGCTTGTGTTTTAACATTAAGTTCAATTTAGTGAACAGTGTGTTCCGTTACACTTGTTATTGCAAAATGATCTCAAATTTTATGAATAAGATTTTGTCATATTGGGTAATGAAAGGTTTGTTCAGCATTATTGGTGGGGTAATTGTTTGAGACTCTAATCAATGTTGTGGCATGTTCTATTACATGACCTGAAATAATTAAATAGATATGTGACATGTGCAGAGCCACACAGAAGAAAAATGGTAAGTCAAGAAACTGATAATAGAATATATTAAATGGGGATATTTATACTTTTGCATGCATTCTGACTGCTTTAGACTGTTAAGTAAGCTGGCTTCCCATGCTTTACATGGTCAAATTGTAAAAAAATGAGTTAGACGCAGAAGGTAGTATTTCTGTGCTCAAGACCCTCCCCAGCAATGCAACTTGTTCCTGATAGTTTTTCTCTGAATCTGGAACCTTTATTAAGTTCTTAATATAGTTCTTCACTGGCCATTCGTCTGTAAATTCCAGCCCATGCACCAATCACAGATCTGGGAAGAGCAAAAGCATCAGCGTATACATTTCAAGAGAAGTCCTTCTGCAGCTCAACTAAATCTGTCTTCTGTAAATGAGAACAACAAAGATTTTTGAGACACCAACAATGCGATTCCACACTACAGGACTTAAAAATTAACATAAGATCGACAGAACTGCATGTGATACCCCACCTTTAACACTAAGAATGCATTTTTGTATTTTACGTGCTTTTATGATACTCAGTAAACTAATGTTGAACCCCAAGAGTTATTTGTCAATAGACATTTACTGATTGCAAGAAAATGAAATTCTGAGCAGAGCAATGAACAGCAGTTATTAAGATAAGATATTTAATTGAATCAATGGTAACAGGGATGTGTTTGTTCACCAGTGAGAGCAAATAATGATTATTTCTCATGTCAATGTTATTTTGCTATATTCTAATAAATAATAAATAATAAATGTACTTTTTTATAAGATAATTACTAAAGAACAAAAGTTCTGAAATGCAACTTAAGGAAACACGGATAACCATGATGAAGATCCAAAAAAGTTTCTTTAAAAAATATATATTCAGCATTTCATTATTTCAATTAACATCTATGTGAATTTCTCAACACTTTTATTCAACTCAACTCTATTCTGAATTTTGCTGTTTACTCTTTAAATAAAGAAACTCTTAAGTGATGTAAGAGATTAAGCTCCTCCCAGTCTTTGTGTGTGTGACAGTATATCAAACATCTTCAGAAATGAGAAACTGTCATCATTGTCAGATGTTTTTTTCTTAAGACATATTGGAGACACAATCCAGTTTTCATAATGACTCACTGGAAAAGTCATATTATCCTCTTCATAACATATTTCTTGGGTAAGTAGATTCTTTCGAGTAGCTTCTTTCATTGGATAAATGAGTATTGTAAGGTAAAACAGTTTTATTATGTGATATTGATTTATATTCTGTTTCAGGATGTAACTCTCAAGACAGTGTTGAGCAGAACACAAGACTTCAAACTGCTTTTGAAGGAACATCTGTAACAATAAACTGTACATACAAAACTAATGATCTATCTCCATATCTCTTTTGGTACCAACAACATTTTAATGGAAATCCTAAAATCATGATGACAATATTTGCAAAGAATGTCCAACCTGAGAAAGACTTTAAAGAGAGATTTCATGCCAATCACATCACATCTTCAAGATCTGTTCCTCTGATCATTCAGAATGTTCATGTGAGAGATTCTGCTGTGTATTACTGTGCACTGAGGCCCACAGTCACACTAACACACTCAACACTCATACAAAAACACACACACTCACACATAAAAACACTAAAAAACTCATACAAACACACTCAAGACTCATACAAAAACACACTCAACATTCACACAAACAAACTAACACAAACAAACTCAAGAAACAAACACACACTCAACACTCATACAAAAACACACTTACACAAAAACACACTCATACAACAACACACTAAACACTCGCACAAAACACAATATTAAACTTAATTATATTCTTAGTATTTTGAATGTGGATATAGTTAGGGTTCCCAACACTGTGTGTTTCCTTAATAAAAATTAAAACCAGAAATACATTATACTTGACTACATTACCCTGTAAGTTGCTGGTTAGCTGTATAGTGACATCAAATATAAATGTAATATATCTTTAAGCCTGTAGATGTCAATATTTACACAAAGAAAGTGACTGTTTAAACACTTTGTTGATAGAAACTCAATGTTGAGTGTTATCATGACATCAGTCAACACTACAAACAGCAAACACATTTTCCCACAGCAGAGAAGAGCATTTACATGACCATTTACTCTTTTACTATGAAACTTTTCTAAAGATGACTTATAGGTTATCTATTTTATTCCTTTTTAACTTTCAGTTCTTTGGTAAGAAATCAATATTCTGTCACAAAATGTTATCTTGCTGTAAGTTTGACAAATTTTCTTTTAATATTTTGAGTTTTTTTGACTGTGTCCTTGAACATTACAGGATCTGTGGCTAAAGATGTTGTCAATCAACCAAAGGAGGAGAGAACTGTCATCGAGAGAGAGCAGATTACTCTGAACTGTGAATATGAATCACTTCAAGATGCTCCATACCTTTATTGGTACATTCAGCACTTAAACAATCACCCCGAATATATACTGATGAGATACAAATATGGATCAAGCAACAGTTCGGATTATAAAGACAGATATGATGCAAGATTGAGTTCAAAATCATTTCATCTGATCATTCACAATGTTCATGTGAGAGATTCTGCTGTGTTTTACTGTGCACTGAGGCCCACAGTCACACAAAAACACTCAACACTCATACAAAAACACACTCAACACTCATACAAAAACACTCAACACTCATACAAAAACACACTTACCACTCATACAAACACACTCACACAAACACCCTCAACACTCATACAAAAACACACTCAACACTCATATAAAACACTCAACACTTACACAAAACACTCAACACTCATACAAAAACACACTCACACACAAACAAACAAACTCAACACTCACACACAAACACACTCACACAAACACACTCAACACTCACACACAAACACTCAACACTTATACAAAACAAAGTGAACACTCACACAAAAACACACTCAACTACATCACACAAACACACTCAACACTCATACAAAACACACTCAGCACCTACACAAATACACTCAACACTCAGAAAAAACACACTAAACACTCACTCAACACTCACAAACAAACATACTCAACACCCAAATAAAAACAGACTCAACCTCATCACACAAACACACAATATACTTACACAAAACACTCAACACTAATACAAAAACACTCAACACTCACAAACAAACACACTCAACACTCAGACAAAACACACTTAACACTCACTCCACACTCACACACAAACATTCACACAAAAACACACTCACACAAAAACACACTCTACACTCACACAAAACACACTCATCACTCACACACTAACACTCAACACTCACACAAAAACACACTCAACACTCACACAAAAACACACTCAACACTCACACACAAACACACTCAACACTCACACAAAAACACAATTAACACTCACACAAAAACACACTCAACACTCACTCAATACTCACACAAAACACACTCAACACTCATATAAAAACACACTCAACACTCACACACAAACACACTCAACACTCACACAAAAACACACTAAACACTCACTCAACACTCACAAACAAACATACTCAACACCCAAATAAAAACAGACTCAACCACATCACACAAACACACTCAATACTTACACAAAACACTCAACACTCATACAAAAACACTCAACACTCACAAACAAACACACTCAACACTCAGACAAAACACACTTAACACTCACTCCACACTCACACACAAACATTCACACAAAAACACACTCACACAAAAACACACTCTACACTCACACAAAACACACTCATCACTCACTCACACACTAACACTCAACACTCACACAAAAACACACTCAACACTCACACAAAAACACACTCAACACTCACACACAAACACACTCAACACTCACACAAAAACACAATTAACACTCACACAAAAACACACTCAACACTCACTCAATACTCACACAAAACACACTCAACACTCATATAAAAACACACTCAACACTCACACACAAACACACTCAACACTCACACAAAAACACAATTAACACTCACACAAAAACACACTAAACACTCACTCAACACTCACAAACAAACATACTCAACACCCAAATAAAAACAGACTCAACCTCATCACACAAACACACTCAATACTTACACAAAACACTCAACACTCATACAAAAACACTCAACACTCACAAACAAACACACTCAACACTCAGACAAAACACACTTAACACTCACTCCACACTCACACACAAACATTCACACAAAAACACACTCACACAAAAACACACTCTACACTCACACAAAACACACTCATCACTCACACACTAACACTCAACACTCACACAAAAACACACTCAACACTCACACAAAAACACACTCAACACTCACACACAAACACACTCAACACTCACACAAAAACACAATTAACACTCACACAAAAACACACTCAACACTCACTCAATACTCACACAAAACACACTCAACACTCATATAAAAAGAGACTCAACTCCATCACACAAACACACTCAACACTTTCACAAAACACTCAACACTCATACAAAAACAAACTCAACGCTTACACAAAACACACTCAACACTCACACACCAACAAACTCAACACTCACACACAAACACACTCAACACTCACACAAAACACAGTGAACACTCACACAAAAACACACTCAACACTCACACAAAACACACTCATCACTCACACACTAACACTCAACACTCACACAAAAACACACTCAACACTCACACAAAAACACACTTAACACTCACACAAAAACACAATCAACCCTCACACAAAAACACACTCAACACTCACACACCAACAAACTCAACACTCACACACAAACACACTCAACACTCACACAAAACACAGTGAACACTCACACAAAACACACTCAACCTTCACACACAAACACACTCAACACTCACACAAAAACACACTTAACATTCATACAAAACATACTCAACACTCATACAAAAACACATTTAACACTCAAACAAAACATACTCAACCCTCATACAAAAACACATTCAACATTCATACAAAAACACACTTACCCCTCAAACAAAACACACTCAACACTCATACAAAAACACATTTAACACTCAAACAAAACATACTCAACACTCATACATCAACACACTCATACAAAAACACACTTACCCCTCAAACAAAACACACTCAACACACATACAAAAACACACTCAACACTAACACAAAACCCTCTCAACACTCATAATAATCTCTAAAAATTTGAATCACTGTCTTCAAACTATCAACTTCATATTTATAATTTTTACAAAAACATGACCCAGCAAAATCCCAAGTGTTGTATCAACACTGTTTAAAGTACATCTGGTTCCACTCCACAGTTTGATAAACTAACACTGATGTAATGGTAAAGATAATGAGATAATTAAGTAATTCATAAATAGATCATTGAGGCCTGATGATGAACGCGTGCTGTTTACAAACACAGGAGTAGGTATATATGTACTCCGAACATTGTCGATTTAACACTGGGGACTTTGCTGTTTACCACAATGTTAGACATCTCACTACAGAATACACATAGTCTATTATTTAACAAAGAGAAAAGTGAATTAAAATTTTTGCAATTGACTGTGTTTGTTATCAGCAGTTGTACATCATTATTGTCTCGATCATCACTTCATCACTCACTTAAATACTTCATTATCTTAAACGTCATATAGAGAAAAATTTAACTTCATGTAGAGAGAGATCCCTAAATTTTAGATCGGTGATCTCTGAACAGAATTAGTTTCACTCTTTGAATTTTGCTGTAAATAAAGAAACTCTTAAGTGATGTAAGAGATTAAGCTCCTCCCAGTCTTTGTGTTTGTGACAGTATATCAAACATCTTCAGAAATGAGAAACTGTCATTATTGTCAGATGTTTTTTTCTTAAGACATATTGGAGACACAAGCCAGTTTTCATAATGACTCACTGGATAAGATTTATTATCATCTTCATAACATATAACTTGGGTAAGTGGATTCTTTTAAGTGGCTATTTTTATTTGATAAATGAGTATTGTAAGTTAAAACAGTTTTATTATGTGATATTGATTTATATTCTGTTTCAGGATGTAACTCTCAAGACAGTGTTGAGCAGAATACAAAACTTCAAACTGCTTTTGAAGGAACATCTGTAACAGTAAACTGTACATACAAAACTAATGATCCATCTCCATATCTCTTTTGGTACCAACAACATTTTAATGGAAATCCTAAAATCATGATGACAATATTTGCTAAGAATGTCCAACCTGAGAAAGACTTTAAAGAGAGATTTCATGCCAATCACATCACATCTTCAAGATCTGTTCCTCTGATCATTCAGAATGTTCATGTGAGAGATTCTGCTGTGTATTACTGTGCACTGAGGCCCACACTCACACAAACACACTCAACACTAACACACAAAAACAGAATCACACAAACACACTCAACACTCATACAAAAACACACACACACTAACACACTCGACACTCATACGAAAACACACACACACACACACACACACACACACACACACACACACACACACACACACACACACACACACACACACACACACACACACACACACACACACACACACACACACACACACACACACACACACACACACTCGACACTCATACAAAAACACACACACACACACAAACCCACTCAACACACACACAAAAACACAATCAAGCAAACACACTCAACACTCATACAAAAACACACTCAACACTCATACAAAAACACACACACTCACACAAAAACAAACTCAACACTCATACAAAACGCACACACACACACACACACACACACACACACACACACACACACACACACACACACACACACACACACACACACACACACACACACACACACACACACACACACACACACACACACACACACACACACACACACACACACACACACACACACACACTCAACATTCATTCAAAAACACACTCAACACTCATACAAACACACACTCAACACTCATACAAACATACTCAACACTCATACAGAAACACACTCACACAAACACACTCAAAACTCAAAACAAACACGGTTCACACTCATACACTCAACACTCACACAAACATACTCAACACTCACACAAAACACACTCACACAAACATACTCAACACTCATACAAACACGCTCTCAACACTCTCACAAAACACACTAACACAAACACACTTACATAAACAAATTCACACAAAAACAAACTCAACACTGACATGAAAACACACACTTACACAAAACACACTCAACACTCAAACAAAAACATTCTTTAGTATTATTCTTTGTGTTTTAATGTTAATGTCATAATTTCATTATAATTTGTGCAAATCTGGAAATAAATATAAATATTAAATCAGTTTTATGTAATTTTCAATTATTATATAATAAAAAGAATAGAATATTATTTAAGAAGTAGAAGTTCATCTAGGCAGGATCTGTGTGTGGTCAATCTCCATTGGACGGATTTAAAAATTTAAACGGGTTTTAATGTAAGCCTGTCATATCAACTTTATAATTAATACAAATGTAGAAGCAAATAATATCCAACAACTAAAATACAAAATCTTGATCAAAATGAATTTCAATCTAAGTTATTGTCAGCTTCTGGTTTTGTCTTTAGCGCTGGCCTGTCATTTATTTCTTTATGTTCTTGAACCAGTGAACTCAAGCATTGACGTGTCTGGATGTCTTTGCTCTTTTGATTTTAAAGTTGATATGTTTTCTATAAAAGTTTCAGGAGGTGGAGCTTAACACAGAGCTGTAAAACACAACAATATGTAATGCAGATCATTGAACACTGAGACGCACGTGTGTATCTGAACCTCCTCTTTTACTGCTGTCATGTTCACTTGTGTTCTTTTATTATTTATTATATTATACTCTTATGATATATTTACTCATATAATCTTTTGTTGTAGTTTACAGAGCTGTAGAAGTCATCAGTCCATACAGAGATGTAATATTTGTAAGTGAATCTGAGAGTGTAACACTGTGCTGTAACTACACTGGATCTGCCTATAGTCTTCAGTGGTATCGTCTGTATGCAAATACACCACCACAGTTCCTCATACTAGATCATTCAGGAGCCATTATTGAAGCTAATCCTCCAGTTTCTGGGATCTCCATCAAACACAGAAAAACTGAGAGCAGTGTTGATCTGAAGATCTCCTCTGTTAAAGTCACAGATTCTGCTCTTTATTACTGTGCCCTGCAGCCCACAGTGACAGAAAACACAACAACACCATACAAAACCTCCTACACAACAACACTGAACAAACACAGCAACACTGAACAAACACAGCAACACTGAACAAACACAACAACACTGAATAAACACAACAACACTGAACAAACACAGCAACACTGAACAAACACAACAACACTGAATAAACACAACAACACTGAACAAACACAACAACACTTAACAAACACAACAACACTGAACAAACACCTCCAACACAGCAACACTGAACAAACACAACAACACTGAACAAACACAACAACACTGAACAAACACAGCAACACTGAACAAACACAACAACACTGAACAAACACAACAACACTGAACAAACACAGCAACACTGAACAAACACAACAACACTGAATAAACACAACAACACTGAACAAACACAGCAACACTGAACAAACACAGCAACACTGAACAAACACAACAACACTTAACAAACACAACAACACTTAACAAACACAACAACACTAAACAAAAACCTCAAACACAACAACACTGAACAAACACAACAACACTGAACAAACACAACAACACTGAATAAACACAACAACATTGAACAAACACAACAACACTGAACAAACACCTCAAACACAACAACACTGCAAAAACCTCAAACACAACAACACTTAACAAACACAACAACACTGAAAAAAAACCTCAAACACAACAATACTGAAATACACAACAACACTGAACAAACAGAAAAACAACAAACAAAAACATCCAACACAAAAAACACTGAACAAACCAAATAACACTGAACAAAAACCCCAAACACAACAACACTGAACTAACACAACAACACTGAACAAACACAACAACACTGAACAAACACAACAACACTGAACCAACACAACACTACTGAACAAACACAACAACAATGAACAAACACAAAAACAATGAACTAACACAACAACAATGAACAAACACAACAACACTGAACAAACACAACAACACTGAACAAACACAACAACAATAAACAAACACAACAACACTGAAGAAACACAACAACAGTGAACTAACACAACAACACTGAACAAACACAACAACACTGAACAAACACAACAACACTGAACAAACACAACAACAATGAACAAACCCAAAAACAATGAACAAACACAACAACAATGAACAAACACAACAACAATGAACAAACACAACAACACTGAACAAACACAACAACAATGAACAAACACAACAACATTGAACAAACACAACAACACTGAACAAACACAACAACACTGAACAAACACAACAACAATGATCAAACACAACAACACTGAACAAAACCTGACTAACTAACGGTAAGAAGTGATATAAAAAGATAAGTTCAGTACTGGTGATATTATTATATTTATATTTTCTGCGCAGTTGAAATAATTGTTTACTCAAACATAGATGAAACATGTTGTTAAAATAAATAGTGTTCATTTTGTGGTATTTTACGACAAACACTTTGGGTTATAATGTCTTAAAGATTCACCAAAACAGAAGGTTTTGAGGTATTATGTAAATGATTTAAAACTTGTCCTCACATCTAATGACTATAAAAGAGCTTTAAAGGCTCAAAACCTCCAGGTGGAGACACTTTACATTATATAAAGAATTTAACAAAGAATAATTCATCAGTGTGTTGAATGCTACATTCTGATTGGTTGGAGGATGTGTGTGCGCGTATATATTAAAACACACTTGTGAAATATCAGTATCAGGATAAATAGAGATAAGAGAAACTGTTCTCTACTGTCCACCACAGCACACATCTCTAACAAGCCACAGACCATGGGGAGAATAGAAATATACAGTAAAAAATACAGAATGAATAAAGTTAAATACAAAATAAACCATAAATTTAAGTAAACTGATAAGATAAAATACTTATCAATATTTGGGATATTGGGATATAATATTTGGGAACATCAAATCAGGGCAGATACTGTCATGATTCTGCCTATCTTGGTCATGTTTTTCCTGTTTTTGGCAGAGTCATGGCAGACCTGTGTTGTGTGAGTGTCACATGGTATTGTTTTCTTACATGCCATGTGCTCTCTTATCTCGTCTCTTGACCCCGCCCCCTTGGTATCCTGTCTATCTTCCCATCATTGTTTCATTCCCCACACCTGCCTCTTGTCGTTATCCCTTGTTATGTTTCCCTTTATAAAGCCCTTGTGTTTTCTGTCCTGTGTCGTGGCATTACATGTGTTCGTGTTCGTGTTCGTGTTCGTGTTCGTGTTCGTGTTCGTGTTCGTGTTCGTGTTCGTGTTCGTGTTCGTGTTCGTGTTCGTGTTCGTGTTCGTGTTCGTGTTCGTGTTCGTGTTCGTGTTCGTGTTCGTGTTCGTGTTCGTGTTCGTCCCTGTTTTGCCTTGTTTTAGTTTTTTAGTACTCCTTGTTTTGTGCCCCATCGTGTGAAGTTTTTTGTTTGCCATTTTATAGTGTTTTGTGTCCTGTTTTCCCCATCGTGGGTTTTTTGTTTGTGTTTTTGTGCATTAAAGTCTTGTTTGCCCCCCACAATCTCGCCTGCATTTGGGTTCTCTCTCCTTCACCATCCATCCCTTCCTGACAGATACTCTGTCCAATGCTCACGGGCACTTCAATCATTGCCTGCTGGCACTGAGAATAGAACCAGTCCAACTCTCTAACCACCAGACTACAACTTCCACCAACCCATCTGACACCAACAGCGACTACATGTTCAAAGTCACTTAAATGTCCCTTGTTCCTAATTCTGATGCTCGGTTTGAACTTCAGAAATTAATCTTCACCACATTTACATGTCTAAATACATTCAGACACGTGTAGCTATTAAGTGGCTGGCAAGTGTTTGTGCAATAGAAGAAAAAAAGTCTAGAAAAGGGTTTAATATTTTTAGATTTATTTCATTTTTAATTGAAAAAGAACTGTTACATATATGTCACATAGCTAAACATAACATTCTGCTGCTTGAATTGGAAATTATTAAAAAATATTTGCTCTGATATTTCAATAACCATGTTTTTTACTGATTGAACATATGAAGGTTATGTTGCGCACACATGATAATCAGTTCAACCAAAAAGCATAAGAATTTGGATTCATATTAAATGTTTCAATGGTTATTTAATGCTTTTATTTTGTTGATAAAAGTTTTGCTGAAGTGATGAACTCTTCATGATTTATTTAAAATTTCAGAAGACTGTATATAAAGATTTAAATATAAATTTAATTAATTTATTGCCTTTTTGCAATAATTCAGATGGTCCATTAATATCTTTACATGCGATGACTGGATAAGCTTACGGTCACAAACCACACCCACATTTATCCTGTTAATAGCTTCACAGCCATGCTCACTAAAATTTCATACATATCTTTAAACTTTGATTCATGAAGACAGTAATGATATAGTTTATTAATGAACATGGAGAGATGTATACTGCTGATTCTTATAACAGTGTCAGGTTAAGTAAATTTCAGGATTTTATAGATTAAATATATCTATTTAATTCGTTATAGCATAACAGATTTTCACTCATGTTTTTCTATGCAGGTGTATTTGCTGACAGCATTGAACCAAAAGACAAGAGAACTGATATTATCGGAAGTGATGGAGAATCTGTGACATTGAGCTGCTCATATCAAACATCCAGCAATGATGTTCTGCTTTACTGGTTCAGACAGAAATCTAACACAGAACCTCAGTTTATTCTGCTCAAAGGCGCTCGATCAAACAGCTATTATAAGACCACAGAGCAACGGTTTCAGTCAGAAACATCTGAATCATCTACAGAACTCATTATTAAGAGTGTTTCTCTGTCAGATTCAGCTCTATATTTCTGTGCTCTGAGAGATGAAGCCCAGTGATACAAAAAGCCTGAAAGTCTTTACAAAAACATAAACACAATTATTGCTTTGAACAGTTTTTAATGGTGTAAAATCAACCCACAGTTTTTTCTGTGTAAACCACAAAGCTTTGTGTGAAACCGGATACAGTAACACCTGCTGGAAGTGAATTAAACAAATTTTGTTCAGGACCCCAGACGGCAAGCAAGCAAATAAATACAACCCTTTGAATCAATATTAAAAAATGTAATTTTGAAATTTCTTATAGCAGTAACTAGAGCCATATAACATTTGCTACTAATGTTGCAATTTCAACAAAGCATTGTTGTTGTGGTCAGTGTTTATTTTAGTTAGGTTCTTGAGTTTCTTTAGCTTACATTTCTGTAAGTGTTTGCAGTGAAGTTTTTACAGATGTTTTATAGATCTATATTTTTGTTTCTTTAATTGTAGCTGTGATCCTGCCAGACAGTTTTTCTTGACCGGTTCAAACCATTACCACCTCTGGTGACACGGGCCTTGTTTGGCCTACATGCTGTATGCCAGTGGCTGAAGAACGCCAGTCTTGCCAAATATATGCCAAATTTGGGCTTGCTCTCAACCCCTTTTAAACCTAATTCACTAAAACCTCTTTCCCTGCCCCATCACTCATTCTGGTCATAAAAAAATGTATGATCTTTTTCTTTTAGCTCAGTTTTGCTTTATGAAACTTTGTAGCTCTTTTTGCCTATTGTTGTATTCGCTATTTACTGCTTCCTTGTTCCCTAAATCTTTGTAAGTTGATTTGGATGAAAGCTTCTTCTAAATGTAAATGGTCCTCAGCAGCCCGCTCCCAGAATGTTCCAGAAATCTCCCTTTACAAAACATCTGCTTCAACTCTTATTTGGTTTTTACTTTGTAAATGAGTCATGAATTTTGTAATTAACAAGCTGATGAGTTTAATCAGTGTTTTTGGTCAAGGAGACATCTAAAACATTCTGGGAGAGCATTAAGGACCAGGGTTAAGATAATAATCTGTTTGAAATAAATAAGAGGTGAAGCTTTTAGTGACTGATGAACATAAGATTAGTAAAACTACTGTTTGAAGGACCAAGATTTCACTGAAACACATCAAAAACACATGAACAGGATATGTGCATTTGGTAATAAGAAACTTTAGTGTTAAAGCACAAGCCCAACAACAGTAGATATTGAAACTTCAACATAAAATAGTGGGCGCATAAGTGACATTAATTGAATCAACTTTAACTTTTTTAACGAAGAATGTTCGTCTACGCACCTATTTCATGGATGAATTACTAAATGAAAACTAGTAAAAAAGTCAGACATGATGACGGGGACTGTAACGAAATGTCACTGATTGTTAACGGTGAATTGAATGCAATTAAAATGTTTGTCTAACCACTCCCACAATAACTCTATAACTTTGCAACAAGCCATTTTTTCCCACACTTACCTTTAAGTTTTCAATAACCCAGTAATGATATAGTTCCATAGTTAACGATTCTTAACATGAAGAGATGTATCCTATTGATTTTTATAACAACTGGAGGTTAAGTGAACTTATAACCTAATGCTCACATTTCAAGTTCATTAATTGTTTACCTTTAATAGTGCTTTTTTTTGCTTACAGGTATATTTGCCGTCAGCATTGAACCAAAGTAAAAGAATACTAAGCGATGGAGAGTCTGTGACATTGAGCTGCTCATAGGAAACATCCAGTGTAGATGTTCTGCTTTATTGGTACAGACAGAAATCTAACACAGAACCTCAATTTATACTATATAAAAGCGATCATGGAGTCAATATAAGGATATATCAGATGATCACTTTCAGTCAGAAACATCACAAACATCTACAGAACTCATTATTAAGAGAGTTTCTCTGTCAGATTCAGCTCTATATTTCTGTGCTCTGAGAGTCTGAGTCCAGTGATACAAAAAACCTGAAAATCTTTACAAAATCATGAGCAAAAGTATTGTTTTGAAGTGTTACCAATCAAATGAAATCAAACCACACTTGTTTTCCCTAGTGTAAAATAAACACTCATTTTATGACAGGAGATGTCCGTATAGTCTATTATATTATAACTTCTTGTGGTCTGTGTTTTTTGTGAGTCATCATTGTGTTGAAGGGTCAAGTAAAGTCAAAGAGTCAAGGATAGGCAACAAACAAAAAGGGTTGACATGTGGCATGTTGTTATAAATGTAACATTGCAAAAGTCAATAAAGACAAACATTGCTCTTTTTTAGTAAAAGGTGGTTTGACCCACTTTGAGGGATTTGCATCTGAACTTTCTGAGCGATGACATCAGCGGCGTGCTGTACTTAACTGCTGGTAGAAGTTCAGTGGACCTGTGTATGAAGGCTGGTGTTCTGTACATCTTTAAAGAATTCTACACTATTCTACACTATGTCTGTCAGTGTATTCATGCTTTTATTGGGATTCATGGGTAAGATTTCCTTTTGTGTGAATTTAATCTTTGTTTTTGTGGACATATCTTAATTTTAACAGTGTATAAAAGTTAAGAAACATACCTGATGGATTTCTTCTCAGGTTCCAGTACAGGAGACAGCATTACTCCAATATCTACTGTTGTCAATGCAAAGGAGGGTGAAAGAGCTGTTATCTCTTGTAAATATCAATACACCGTATCAATAAATAATCTACAATGGTATCTGAAATATCCAAACTCTGCACCGGATTTTCTTGTTCTTGTTATGGAGTCGGGACAAAATCAGACTGCTACACCTCCTCACCCTCGAATAAAAGCTTCAGTTTTTAAAGAGAATAAGACGGTGAATCTTGAGATCTTTCCAAAAGATGTGATGGATTCAACAGTTTTTTACTGTGCACTGCAGCCCACAGTGACAGGAAATGGATGAACATCATACAATAACCTTCTCTCACATACATGAAGAATAGTTTGTACATGTTGAACGAAAAAGTGACTACGCTGTCATAGTTATATTTCTATTTTATTTATGTCCTTATTTACATATTTCAAACTAAAATACACAGAAAGTTTTTGCTCAAATATTATTAATAACTGAATTTTCGTGAGCAGCACTTTTGATCAATCTCCTCATGAGGTCTTCCCCAGAAGGTGTACACTGATGGTCGTGATCTTCCAGTCTCTGATTGGTGCGTGGGCTGGATTTTATGGTTTTATGGCCAATAAATAACTTGGTGACAGTGATAGGTCACGGAAAGGAGTTCAAATTTAAACTCGGTGTAGGTTGAACCAACCTATTGAAATGGACACCAGATCAACCTAAAGACAGATTGAGATGAAGGTGGAGGAACAGCAGACAGATTATGACATTGCTGTTTATTGAATAACTACGCAGACGGTGGAATATTACTGATTTAAAATATTTTCTGGAGATAATATGATTGCACTTAAAGAAGAATTCACTGGAAACTCCTATCTTCTAATAAATATAAAATATATTGTTTTCTCAGGACTTTAATTCTGAAGTATTGTTTAGTGAACACCATTTTCTATTGGCAGTTCACTTTGGTTAACACTTTTTACGCTGAAAGTTATTATTTTCACATTAAAACGCGTTATTGTTGCTTTTAGAAAGATACAAATTGCCTGCCAGCACTTCATGTTTTTTGATCATATCATAATTTAATCCATAATTTCCAAGCTTTATTACCTTGAATGTTAATTGGATTTAATGCATATCAGGTTTTGTGTATTTGTGTAAAGAGGAAGGGTGTAGCCTAAGGAGATATATCTATATCTAGGTGTGTATAATTAGTAAGCAGTTTTTCTTCTCAGGAAAATTTGAACTCAATTGGGGCTTCATCACAGAACCATCTAACTTTGTTTTTTTTTAACGTAGTCAACAGGGCAAGACACGTGTGTCAAGAAGAAAAGACACAATTTAACCTCCAAAGATTTGAGAAGAATCAAACATGAAGCTACCGGGAACCCAATATCCTCCAGTGCTGCCATATAACACAACTGTAACTTACCTGGACTGTCAAGAAGTATGGGGTGTTCAGTTCTCAGAAACATGGCCAAAGTGAGAAAGGGTGAAACCCGACCACCTCTAAACAAGACCCATTTTTCTAAAACGTGAAGAATGAGCCAAGAAATATCTGAAAACAGATATTTCAAAGATTTTGAGGACGAATGAGATGAGATGAATTCTTGACGGACCCTATGGATTGGCCCGTGGTTGAATCAGTAACGGACACCGAGTATTTAATAAACTTTGCGAAACAAATATTTGTGGTGATGATTTATTTCTGTATATGAGAAAATACAATTCTATATTGCACTTATATTATGTTATGGACTTGTGTTATGTTTCCTAGTTCTCACATAACCCAGGTAAAACTACATGCAGGCCATCATGTCTGGCTTGTCTTCCAAGATCCTGAAGGAGACAACATCAACCTCTTTTCATCTCCCTTTATTGGTTACCGGTTGCTTCTTTCATTAAATTTCAGTCTCTGATGATAGCCTTGACTCTAGACTCCCTCCTGCAGACTTACTGCAGTGTGTATACATATAACAAAATCTACTCCCTATCAGGTGTTGTCTTGCATTGTGTTACCTAACAAGTTTTTAATACTTCTTTTTCTATGGGTAACTTGATGATCTACAGCAGGGGTGCCCAACCAGTCGATCGGACTGCTTTCAAGTCGATCGCAAGAGTCAATTGCCCTCTGGTTTGCACTTTCTCTCTCTTCACTGTTCCCAAATCTCAGACATCAAATACATAAAATAATACATTTTCTTGAGTAAAGAAAACGGTGTACTTTCTTTCTGTTTTTAAAAATATGGCAGAATTAATATGCTGCTAGTACAGTACACTGAATTCAGTCCGGGTGTTTACAGTGGCGCAAAAACTAGTGCGTATGCGCTATATGCGGCGCATGGGGGCGCAGCACCATGGGGGGGCCTAAGCGATGTTTTTTATAAATAATAAAACTTATATAAATTGTAGAGGACTAACAGGTTAGAGTAGGCACCGGTGCCCTCATCAGATTCATTATAGAATTTAAACATAAAAGGGTAATATCGTGATTGGGCGGGGCGCCGTGATCGCAGAGTGAGCAGCAGTAACGTCAGCGAGGTTTAATTGAAACTCGAAAAAGATGAATCAATCAAAAATTATAATAGTTATTCCGGGCTCATTTGGAGGAAACCGATGCAGAACACACAGACCTGTTGCTGCACACGGATGTTAGATGGCTGAGTAGAGGTCAATTTTTATCAAGATTCTGTGGGTTGTTGCCTGAAGTCAAAGAGTTTCTGAAACTTTCAAAACATGCAGAATATGCCCAGCTAGATGACCACCTACTGGATTTAGCGTTCCTGACTGATCTCACTGATCTGCTGAATGATTTTAATTTGCAGCTGCAGGGTAAAGACAAAAATGTAATCAACATGATCAGTTCAGTGAACACGTTTAAAAGCAAGCTACAACTGCTTTCAAGCAATCTGCATCACTGTGACCTGCGGAACTTTCCTCACATGCAGGCAGAACTTCAGAGTCAGGCCAAAGACTTTGGGCAGCTTGACAGTTCACGTTATGAGGAACAGGTTCAGAACATTTTGTCAGAATTTTAGAGGCGCTTTACAGATTTTGCATCCATTGAGCCTGTTGCCAGCTACCTGTGTTTTCCATTTGGTCCAAGTATTGATGTGGATAGTATTGCCTCCAAGATTGGATCACTGTTCCATTTAGATAACTCTGCTGTTGAGAATGAGATTCTCACACTGCAAAATGACATTGAGATAAAATACAGGGCAACACCTGGCATGACCGGAGACTTCTGGAACTTACTGCCTGAACTAAAGTATCACAAACTCAGAATATGTGCCTGCAACTTGACAGCACTCTTTGGATCAACCTATCTGTGTGAGTGTGCTTTCTCTCACATGAAAATCATCAAGTCAAAGCACAGATCTACAATGACTGATGACCACCTTGTGGCTTGCTTAAGGCTTGCAATCCGCTCCTACTGCCCTGACTACGAGAAGCTAGTTGCCTCTTCCCAGTGCCAGAAGTCTCACTAAGGAAGAGAAATACCTTTATTGTCTCTAGAATTAGACTATGTCTTATTAATAGGGATTATAAGGGACTGCTGTTCAGTTTGTTTTGTGTATAATAAATATGTAAGTATGCTATGAGTAGCAAATGGCTGTCTTTTTGGACTGGTAGATCTTGGTTCCCTGACAAATTTAAAAGTAGATCTTTGTTCAAAAAAGGTTGGGCACACCTGATCTACAGCTTTGTTGTCTTCTCAATCGTTTGAATGAAAGCATCTTCTAAATGCCTAACTGCAAATAAAGTCATCATCGATAGGTGGAGCTTATGTAGAGAGTTTAAGAGACTGACAGAGTGAATCTTCTAAAGCTGTTTTCTTCTTCACCATACAAAGAATCTCTGAACACATCATGTTTCTCTTTACATGGACAATAGTGCAACTTTACTTTGGTAAGAGATATACATTATTTTTCTGTAGTAAAATACACTCATTTTAAACTGAATTTAGTCATAAAAAACACATTTGGTAAATTTAGCATCTAAATTAATTGTGACTCATTTGTTTTTACAGGATCTTGTTTTGCCGATACAATAGAGCCGTATTTAACAGAAAAACATGAGATTGAGAGTAAAAATGTGATTCTCTCTTGTAAATACACTATCACTAGTAGTGTCAATGTTAATTCTCTTCAGTGGTATCGACAGAATCTCAACACAAAACCAGAGTTTCTACTGTCAGTCACAGAATATTCAAACACATCTGAACCTGCTCTTCGTCTATCTTCACATGTTGTAAAACAACTAAAACAAGTTCATCTAGAGATCTCTTCTGCTGCTCTATCAGATTCTGCTCTGTATTACTGCGCCATGAGGCCCACAGTGACAAAAAACACAACAACACCATACAAAAACCTCCAACACAACAACACTGAACAAACACAACAACACTGAACAAACACAACAACACTGAACAAACACAACAAAACTGAACAAAAACCTCCAACACAACAACACTGAACAAACACAACAACACTGAACAAAAACCTCAAACACAACAACACTGAACAAACGCAGCAACACTGAACAAACACAACAACAATGAACAAACACAACAACACTGAACAAACACAGCCACACTGAACATTAACACAAACACTGAACCAACACCTTAAACACAACATTACATTTATATCCGACATTCTTTTAATAAAAACTATTCTTATAATCAAGATCATGTCTCCTTTGTCTCATTAGATTGATAAGGTTTAATCTGCATTTTGTGAATAGAATTTAAATGTTTTTACAAAAACATTTTCTGAATTTTAGTAGCTAAACACAACATTTCTGATTCTGTGGACCGGTCAAATTACTTTACCAAAATAAAATTGTCAGATTTAAGGCACTAATGGAATTATGAGGATGTCTGCACAAAAGAAATCGGAAGAAAGAGCTGCTGGCTAGTTTATCAATATCTACACAATTTTAGTAGTTGGAACTGCTCTTCTTGACAAGAGTATCAACAGAACAAACAAAATTGAAGTATTTTTAAACATTGTGAACACGGATATTTCTTGCTGTCACTGACAACCCAGTCAAAATTCACTGATAGAGCTAATTAATATTAGATTTGCAGGCCTAAATATGTTGTCATATAATGAGACAATGTGATTAATTTTATTTTGACAACAATGACAAATAATTTTATTGTATTATAAATTGTATGTGTCTAAAAGTGACCACACACTTATAAAACATTTCAGCTTTTCAGTCAGCAGCTAAATGTATATATTATTCTTTGAACCAATGAAATAAAACACAGAGATCTCAAACAGATAAATACACAAAAAACACACAGATATTTATAGAATTTGGTTACATTCAATCAGAGGTGTTCTGGGTTAAATAGTTAGAACAACATATCATGAACATTTTTATCACAAGGCTGGAAGGCCATGATGTCATTTTGATTTCGACAAACATTTAATGAAAATAATTCAAGATACAAGCTAGCAGGTGAAAACCATTTAATAATCTTAAAAGTTGTTGATATGTCAATGCAATGTTGTTAAATGTTGTGTGTTCGGGATGGTTTCCAATGGCTGGGTTGGGAGTTCTTTCCCACGAGCCACGGTGGTCGCCATAAAAAAGAATCCCCCCCAGCATGCTAATACCACTGCCAATAATTGAGGTGCCCTTAAGCCAATTGGGATGAACCTCGTGGGGCACACTGCATCAGATGTTACGGCGAATGGCCGCAGAGAATCTAAAAGACTGGGGCAGATACTTCCCTGTTTACTGCTTGAATTTGGGGAGTTCCATAGGCATCTACATGATTCACCCCGTTCGAGCTACTATTCAGTAGCCGCGGGGATAACTGGACATCGCTAAGGAGGCATGAGAATGCCAACCACCAACATGTACAAGAAATTAGGTAACAGAGCGAGAGATGCCATTGGTGGAGACGCAACAGGCTCAGCTGAGGCAAAACAGCAGGCCGGCTCAACTAAGACAGGTTCACACAGGAGAAAGAGACAAGATGCTGGTTCCCAATCCAGATTGTTGGTTCCTGGCGACCTGGCAAGGGCCCTACACAGTGACGGAGAAGGTGGGGCCTGTAAACTACCGAGTCCAACAACCAGGAAGAAGGAGGATTGAACAAAGCTAACATCTTAAGCAGTTGAAACAATAGTTGGGAACCCCGGATCAAATAACGGCTCTTGGGCTTGCTGAACCTGTTGTAGTGCACATGTTGTATCTTACGCCAGGTCAGAAGAAAAAGCTCCAGCACATGGTCAGTCAGTTCTCTTATGTGTTCTTTCCTCATCCGGGCAGACTAATGACCTCCATCACGCGATCAGCACCACACTCAGAGTCATTGTCCGGGGTTCCTGAGGCTTGTCGGAAGGCTGTTGAAGAGGAGATCCAGCAGATGCTCAAGTTAGGGGTTATTGATGTTGCAGCCCATGGTCAAGCATGTGGTCGCAATGGTCTCAAAACCTGATCGCACCCTCCGGTTCTGCAACTACTTCGGATATCCAGTGCCCGGATGTATGACTTAGATTGCCTGGGCAGGGCACTG
This sequence comes from Triplophysa yarkandensis, assembly GCA_033220385.1. Lineage (NCBI taxonomy): Eukaryota > Metazoa > Chordata > Actinopteri > Cypriniformes > Nemacheilidae > Triplophysa > Triplophysa yarkandensis. The sequence goes on along the minus strand of CM065664.1, from coordinate 4,700,557 downwards.
TTCATTGCAGTAATGCACTAATGAACATCCCAAGACCAATCACTAAGAACTGATGTATTGTCTGTTCTGCAGGGGTTTCATCTTGTTAATGAACCATGCTCCTCTACAGGGGGTGGCCAAGACTAAGGACACCAATGCCAAGGTGACCTGGTGGTTCATAGCCCTCAGGACTTTCACTTCGACGTGCGACATCGAGCCAGTTCCTCCAATGCCAAAACAGCAAATGCCAGGATCAGTAGGCATCAAGTTACTTCAGTGATGTGTCATCAGATAGGTTACAGAAGTTACACGATTCAAAGGATGTCGTCTCATCACTGGTGATGATGCAGTAACTGACGGCTGAGTTGACGAATAACATTAGACTAGAACTGTTTGATCAATCAGAGTAAACCTTGAGAGGTGATCTTAAAGATCTTAAAGAGTTAAGAAAGTGTTTTTCAGACTTGAGGAAAGACACATAGCAACAAGGTAAAAAATTAAACTAATAAAGCGTTCTTTGAATGGTTGATTCCAGTTATTTATAGTTCAGGAATCAAAAATCACATTTAAGAATGTTCTTCACTAAAAAAATGTCTATTTAAAATATCACATACACACAATAAATGATCTGTGTTTACAGACATCCGTATAACATTGCTGTATTATGCAGTCTTGGTTATGTTCTGTTATGTTGTCTATGTTGTAGAAGCCTTTATGTTTATAATGTTAATAAGTCTAGCGATTTGGACAAATCAATACTGTTAAATATAGAACACATCTGGAAAGAAAATCTGAATAAAATAAACCTGAAGGGAAGTCAAGTTTCTATATGTAAATGAATCATATAAAAACTCTCTATATATAGAAAGTTCTGGATGTTTGTACATTGGTTAGTTTTCTTTAAAATAGCATTGTAATTACATAAATACATTTAAGTGTGCTTTCCTAAAGAAACATATAACGCGTTTAGAAAATCTTTAACCTAAAGAAAAGCAAAGTTCAAATATAGACAGAAGAAAAGTCAAAGCAGCATGTGACAGAAGGTAGGAAGTGTCATGTGATTTTATCTGTGAAGACCAGAGACTGACATTAGTACAAATAAGGACACACACCATCAACACACAACAGAAAACATGAACACAATCCTGCTTCTCATGTCCATTATCATTTCAGGTAAAATACTGCATGCAAAATGTTAATATGACTTGTTTTTAAAATAAAATAATGTGATAATATTTTGACGAAAGACCTTTACTAATGTCAATTTTTGTTTGTTTAGGTGTAATGACAGCAGATCAGATTGGTCCAAATAAAGAAACAAAAATCATAAAGAAAGAACAGGAGAGTGTGACATTGAGCTGTTCATATGAAACCAGCAGCAGTATTGTTAGACTTTACTGGTACAGACAATATCCAAACACAGAACCTCAATATATACTATTTAAACCTGCTCGATCAGCTGGTGGTGAAGGAAACTCTGATCCTCAGAGATTTAGTTCGACTACATCACAATCATCTACAGAACTCATTATTAACTCTGTGACTCTGTCAGATTCAGCTCTATATTTCTGTGCTCTGAGAGTTGGAGCCCAGTGATACAAAGTCTATGAGACGCTGTACAAAAACTCTATTTCATTTTTCACTTTGATCTGAAACCACAATAAACCCACAATCTATAACCCATAATAATGATAACACAACATCTGTCCCAGAAGCAAGCTTACAGGTGCAAAACATTGAATAAATGTTAAAAAACTGCTGATTCGTCCATGTTTGTTTCATTGAATTAATATTTTTTGCAGACATTGATCTTTATCATTAAACAGACAATGCGTGGTTGCTTGTTTCAGTAAGGAGACACAGTAAATGAACTTCTATGCCATCATTGTTACTGTAGGTCTGTGAATTGGGTTGCAATTAACTGCTGGTACCTTATTGTACAAGGAAAGTACAAGAAAAGTACAAGAAAAGTACAAGAAAAGTACAAGGAAATGTTTTAATGTAGTGATGTTTAAGTAATAACCACCATAAACCATTAATCAGTGTTTGGTTAAGTTTAGCTCTTGACTATTTGGATTTCATTCAATGATTTGCTTTTGATTTAAAATGTTTTTTTGGGTTATGATATATTGTAAAACAAATGTATAAACATGTTAAGAAGCACATCTAATTGATGTTGACTAATGCATCATGTTGTGTTAATATCTATAAGTGTAAAAGTAGAAGCAGTTGAAAGTCACACCATTGAAATCGGGCTTACTTTATTATTTGTTTGGGGGAGAATATTCTTTCTTTATTAGAAAAGATTGACGGTGGTTTATACCTAAAGCAATAATGTCTCCCATCCCCATAATATTTATATGTCTATAAAACAATTTGTACTTGTTGGTCTCCTTTCACAATATGTAAGACGAGAAGGTTTAATGATCCTCTTGATATAATGACTTAACTTGTTTTTATCTGTTCTCTTACTCTGATCTCTTGCTATCAGTGGTGTCTGTGAGATGTTACATTGAGATGTGGGAGGAGTTTAACTGATATATATCTCTGATACACACTTTTACTTTCTGTCAGCAGTATAAACATGATTTCTCTCTGTTATCTTCTTGTGCCTTTAGTTGTCATGGGTAAGATCATTTTATTAGTATACGTTTCCTATAAATATAATCCTGCAGTAGTTTGACTGATAAATATATATGAATTCTGTGTGAATTAAAGTCTGTATGGTTTTTATTCTCAATTTCAGAGATTTCTTCAGGCCAGATAATAAAACCATTACAGAATAAAACACATGTCACAGAAGGAGAAACAGTCATTCTCTCATGTAAATATGAAGGCCAAGTAAACAGTTTACTCTGGTATCGACAATATCCAGAATCCAGACCTGAATTTCTGCTGCTTGTCTACGAGTCAAACAGTGTAATACCTGCAGATCCTCCTTTCCCAAGACTCAGCGCTACAGTAAAGAAGATGGAGAAACAGGTGAATCTGAAGATCTCATCTGCTTCAGTCACAGATTCAGCATTATACTACTGTTCACTGGAGCCCACAGTGACTGAAAGAACACACATCCTGTACAAAAACACCTCTGTTCTTATGATGTCATCCTCAGTCGTCTGTTTGACCTGAAATAAAAGATGCATACGTGTCTCCAGAATTCATGTGATGTATGAGGTTCAGAAAAGATGTAGCTGGGTTTGTCAGGCTTGTGTCTGTGTTTGAGTAAACTGAAGATTTAAAAAAAGTTTTGACCTGACTTCAATAATAATAAGTTATACGCATTTGATCTAGGAGATGTGATTAATATAAACCGTTAATAGTAGCATTCACTTCAATCATATATCATCCGAATCTAAGATTCTTTGAGGATCTACTTCAATAGAAAAAAAAGTTTTTGAAGTAACTCATTTCACTTTGTTAGTTTAATAAACCTTTTAAGTTGAAAACATGACAAAACATTGGACAGTAGTATCATATGCACACAGACTGTGCTGTGCTGTGACCAATCATCCATATTACTATGAGAGGAAGGCATCATAAACATATAATAAAGCAGACCATAATAAACTTTAGCTTGTCTATTTTACAGCAAAATTTTTATGTTTTCTTGTTGAATCATTTTTACACAGAAAACATTGCGTTAATATAAAATGTCTGTATTTACAGTTTTTGGGTTACCAGCAGATGTGAAAAGTCTTATCACAGAGTTTCTGTCATGGAGGTTTCACAGTTTGCTGCTACTTTTTGCGTGTGATTATGGTCATGTGTTCATTTTTACTCAATTTCTTCCGTTTTTGTTAAAAAAACATATTTGTTTTGAAATGAGTTTTATATGTAGTTTTTACAAATGTGTGCTAATCCAAATATTTCACTTTCGAAAACATTTTCGATATCTAAAAGATATAAATTGTTAAATAAAAATGTATTTTCTTGTGTGAAAGATACCCAAACAACTTATGTATCATTAACTTGAAATTATCTGTAATGTTTTAACACATTCATTTTGTTGTGTCTTACTTAAAAAAAATGACTTTACTTATATTCAGAGATTTTATGAAGAAAATATAGCAGTTTGTTATTGTGATATTTACGAAATGATTTACTTTTTTTAGAATGTAATTTTCAAACAATAAAAAAATAAGCCATTAAAAATAACATAAAAATATAAAAAATTATGAACCTAATACCGTTAAAAATGACAGAAAACATTGGTTATTTTAATTTTTAGAAAGTCGTTCACTCCTAACACTCGATATAGTGCACTATATAGTGGATAAGAAGTGGTTTAGACAAATCCAAAGTCTTAGTAGTCACTTCATGTAAGATCCTGTAATGATATTGAATCACCAAATAGGTGCTGCTGCCACTTACTGATAAAAACTTATTCCATTTACATTTACATTTACATTTACATTTAGCCATTTAGCAGATGCCTTTATCCAAAGTGACTTGAAGAATCCAAGATACTTTGAAGTCGTAGGAGAAAAAGTTCTTCAACGTTACACAATGCAAGACAAAAACTGTTAGGATGGAAGTGAGCTGTGACATGTATTTCTATCAGTTCCTCTCTCTGAGACATTCTGTATGATCTGCAGAGGTTTGGTTGTGTATATTCCAGCAAGTCCAGCAAGCAGAACATTAAAGTATTTCAGCCTGGACAGGACCAGACGCAGAACCCGGACCAGGATTTGTGTTGCATGTTCCGAGAGGAAAGGTCTGATCTTCCTAATGTTGAGCAGGAATCTGCAGGACCTGGTGGTGCTGGCAACATGATTGGTGAAGTATAGCTTATTGTCGATTATTACTCCTAAGTTTCTATCAGTCCTGGAGAGCACAAGGAGTTAGGATCCCAGTTGAATAGAGAGGTCATAATGGGAATGACAACGGGCTCAACTTGTACTGAAACATCTGCAGCAATTCCCTTTCTCAACACATTTAATCATACACTTTGCGTATACTTATTTCTTTTACTACAACGAATAAAACCACCCTCAATCTCAACACAGAAGTCTTTTTCTATCTGTTGCTGTTACCTGTAATCTATTGAAGCCTGTGGGCGGAGCTTAATTTAAGACGTAGAATCATTTTAAACTTGCAGAGGATTTCAGAAGACAAAATCTGAGACTTAATTCTTCTTCAGAGAAATAACAGCATGATTATTTTCAATCTCATCAGTTTTTTGTGGATGTGTGTTGGTGAGATTATCTTTCTCTATAATCTACAACAAATCTACTGATAAATTCTGTTTACTCTTATTTTATTCTTTAAGTTTTTATGAAGCTGTTTATTCATATTTATACTTTCTTTTCTCAGGACACAGATGCAGAAGCAATCCGGCGTCTGTCAGAGAATATAAACCGTGTTGTTGGTGACAATGTTACTCTGTCCTGTAGTTATAAAGATTTCACTTCTACTGTACAGAATCTACAATAGTACAGACAATATCCCGGATCCAAACCAGAGTTTCTAATTTACATCTTTCCACATGGAGTTATGAGTGAAGACAGACCAGACAGATTTACTGCTGAAGTTCATCAAGATATGAAACAAGTTGATCTGAAGATCTCATCTGCTGTAGAGTCAGATTCTGTCATGTATTATTGTGCCCTGGTGCCCACAGTAACACAAAGCACAACACACATTATTCAAAAACCTCCAGAATATTAACTACTAACAGTGATTCTTCCCAACACTTCTCAAAGCTTAAAACATACTGCAATAAAACTGCATCTTTTAATCATAAACACCTGTCCATTATGACAAATCTTGACTTAATTAAAAAAATATGATGTCTGCATATGAAAATTATTCTTATACATCTATTTTTTTATATTTAAAATGTTTACTATTGTCTAACACAGTAAAGCCCGACATCCCTGACATCAATAAACCTAATAATGTTACAGATAATTTATAAACTTAAAAATCTTGTGGTGTGCATAATATACTTTTCTAGGCATGAATCTCATAAATGGAAAAAGTTCCCAAAAGATTGTTGTCAAGAATACCCTGTTATATTACAATAGGTAACACTTAGTTCTAAACAATTTACATAAAAAATATTTTTTTACATTTTAATGACTCGTACTACTTTTTCCCACAAATACATCCCTACATTTTTAACTGTTTATAAGTTTATATGGTGAAAAATGTTAACACTTTGATGTATTTATGAATGAATGACTTTGATAGATGTGAGTTAATTGTATATATATAGAGAGAGAGAGAGAGAGAGAGAGAGAGAGAGAGAGAGAGAGAGAGAGAGAGAGAGAGAGAGAGAGAGAGATGCAATTAACTGTAAATATAAATCAAATATTCTATATCAAAACAACAAAAGAAACTAAAACTTTTAAGCCTCCCTTACCATTTATAAACATGTGGGTGGAGTTAGTAGTTAGTGGGTGGAGTTAGTGGAGTTAATAGAGAAACACATGAAGACTTTATGATGATCTTCATTTGCTTTCTTCAGTACAGTCATGATGTTTCTGTGTCTTCTGCTTTTGCTCTCAGTAATACAGGGTAAGAAAAACTGTTTGTTCGATCAGTTTTTAATTATTGTTTATGTATACGATGCTATGTTGCAAAAAATGTGCAGTAACAATATAGTACGACTTTGCTAGAATATTCTCCAGCTTTCATACAAATTGATTTATTTCTCACACTTGTTTCAGATAACTGTCTCGCTCAGAAAATAACATCATTGCAGAACAGTACTTTGAACACTATTGAGGGTGATTCAGTCATTCTCTCATGCAAATATGAAGGCAATGTACAGAATTTGCTCTGGTATCGGCAGTACCAGACCTGAATTTCGGGATCCAGACCTGAATTTCTGCTTCTCGTTATTGAATCATCCATAAAGAATGTAATTTATGCAAAGCCTCGTGTGCCCAGACTGGATGGTGAAGTGAATGTGTCAGATAAGCAAGTGTATCTGGAGATCTCCTCTGCATCACTATCAGATTCTGCTCTGTATTACTGCGCCCTGAGGCCCACAGTGACAGAAAACACAACAACACCATACAAAAACCTCCTACACAACAACACTGAAATAAAACCATCAAGAAATGTTTATCTCATAAAAAATGGGAGAAAAAACAAACGTGTTGCGTTTATATTTTTGTGCAATGTAGTTGCATTACATCTCTCCTACATATATATGTATGCCTAAAACATTCCTTTTGGTCACAAAACCTAACTCATATCCATGCTCTTATAATGTAATGCACTTCTAGCCAGACTCCCATCTTTTGCTAACATCCACGATAATATTTTATACTTGATCTGTTAAGCTTTGCCAATTAATTTGTTTAATTGTATTGGTTATGATAAATAATTATGACAAGTATAAACATTTGTTTTTTTTAAACATAAATTGGTCAACTAGAACAAAACTAAATTATGCTGACAAAACTTTTTTCAGTGTAGTTGTTAACTTGTTGATTTGTTCATTTCCTTGCAGATATTAGCAAAATATTTTCTTTAGATTATAGATTAAATTATTTTATTGTTTTATTCATTTTTTTGTAGTTAGAATTGAAGACTATTAAAGTAAACACAAGTTCATATTTTAACGAAAACATATTGAAGAAGTGTGTATAAGCATTGTAATGTGGTAGAGCATTACCTTAATAAATTTTAATATTAGTAAAATAACTCATTTCTTTTAAAAACTCTTTTTGGAAAATTCCTGGAACTTTTATATAGCTACATGTGCACCAAGTGGCTGTTGGGGGCCCTGTGGCCATCAGGGGCCACTAAGAGTACTTGAAATAAGTTTTTTTCCATTTAAAAACAATTGAAGTATCTGTTGTTAAAATATTGATGCTTATTTAAATAAATAAATAAATAGAGGTGTTTTAATACATAGCTGTAAAAGTCTTTTGTTATCCCTCAGTGTGAATCTCTTTAAAGTTTCTTGTCATAAGATAAGACATTGTCACCAGAGAATAGGAAGACAGATTAAGGGAGGAGTTCTTACAAAATCTTAACATTTTCAACAGACTGAGAGTCACTTTGACATATGACTCTATATCATCAAACATGTTTTTCTATTGTTGGATTATACTTTTATTAGGTAAGAGACATTCAGATTTTCAGGAGCTTATATAAAATAAACATGTGATATTTCTGCTTAGTGAAGATGTATTTTTTTAATACAGGCAATTCCTTGGCAAGCATAATCAACCCATTATCTTCTGAGAAACATGTTTACATAGGTGAAAATGTGAATCTGTCCTGTAAATACAGCGGGGATGTACACAATCTGCAATGGTATCGACAATATCAGGGATCTCTACCAGAGTTTCTCATTCTTGTGACAGAATATTCAGATCCACCTGATACTTCACTTCATCTGTCAGCAAAAGCTACAAAAGACATGAAGCGTGTGGATCTCATGATCTCTTCTGTTAAAGTCACAGATTCTGCTCTGTACTACTGCGCTCTGCAGCCCACAGTGACAGAAAACACCACAACACTCAACAAAAACCCACTTCCATTCATGTGACCTTTAACTGTTCCCAGATATAAAAAGAGTGTGTACGTACATTTATTGTTCTTTACACAACACTGATACAGAATAATTTCATGACATTTAGATCCTAAACATATACAATCACACATGAAACACAAAGCTTTATAACACTTGGTTCTCTGATAAAAGTAATTGGATCAGACATAAACTTGAAATCACAGTGGTGGTTCCACTTCAAGGCTGAAAAAACTTCCATGTTGAATAAAATAATTGGCATTGGTTTTTGCTCTTTGTCTAAATCTGTACCATTCACTTACATTTACATTTAGGCATTTAGTAGACGCTTTTATCCAAAGCGACTTACAAAAAGTCCAGGAGACAATAAAGCGGTAAATAGCCAATACATCAATAGGTGTACAAGTTCTACAACAAGGTTACCAATCGATTTCTTACCCTTTTGAGATGGCACCACAAGTCATTGCTCGTTTGCGGAGCGCAGAGATCTGGAGGGCCTTTAACTTTAAATCAGTGAGTTAAGGTATCTGGGTGCTGAACCTGTGGTGGTCCTGTAGGCAATGTGAAAAGATTTGTATTTAATGCGAGCTGCTATGTGAAGCCAATATATTTTAATGAAGAGAGGTGTTACATGGGTCCTTTTTGGTTCCTTGAACACCACTCTTGCCTCTGCATTCTGTATCATCTGCAGAGGATTAGTTGTGCACATCAGGAGTCCAGCAAGCAGCGCATTGCAGTAGTCCAGCCTGGACAGGACCAGGCCTGAACCAGGATTTGTGTGGAATATTCTGAGAGAAACGGTCTGATCTTCGGTCTGATCAACGGTCTGATCATGTAGAGCATGAATCTGCAGGATCTGGCAGTGGCCGCAAAATTATCTGTGAAGTTGAGCTGATCATTGATGATTACTCCCAATTTTCTCGCAGACCTGGAGGGCACAATGGTTGATGATCCTAGTCTGATAGAGGTCGTGACAGGTCTTGGGGTTGGCAGGTATGACAAGAAGTTCCGTTTTCGCAAGGTTTAGCTGCAGGTGGTGGTGCTTCATCAAGAGCGAGATGTCACTCTGGCATGCTGAGACTCGGGTCGAGATCGTATGATCTTCAGGATGAAACGCAAGGTGGAGTTGCGTGTCATCCGCATAACAGTGGTAGAAGCCATGCTTACGAATGACTGATCCCAGTTTTGTCATGTAGATCCAGAAGAGCAACGGTCCAAGAACTGAGCTCTGAGGTACACCGGTGTCAAGACTTCACCTCCACTTTTAAACAATACTTCATTTCTGGCTGAATCCATGTTCTAAACTATTCAATGGACTTGACTTTCCTTAACTTTCCTGAAGCATATAAAGCATGGTTCTGATCCCAGGAATTGCAAATACTTAGGTTGTATTATCCTTAACATTAGACAATGGATGCACAAAATGCAACACATTTCATGTTTGGTCGAACAAAATCCAGAGTTTATCAGGACTTAATGGTAGGTTTGAAGTATTTTCAACACATTGAGTTTACATGTATACATGGTTTTCCACCAAGTGGGTTAAGACCTGAAAGTTTTTGGTTTGAATCCCAGTGCCAGCAGACAATGACTGAAGTAACAATACTTGTTAGTCGCTTTGGATAACAGCATCTGCCAAATGAATTAAACATAAAAAGCACTGGTTACTGACTGTATGAAAATACTTTATTCGTCAATAAATTTAACAGCGACAAATAACTGAACTAGCTGCTTTTTATTGTATGTGTATCGAGATTATTCCAGGTGATTAGTAGCAGTAAATGTGACAGCTGAGTGACCGCTTATTGGTGATGTTCTGATGTCAAGAAATTCTAATAAATTTCTGAAAAAAACATAAAAAATAGAGCTGATCAACGGTCTCCGAGCCATCATGCTTTCATTGCATTCTTTTCACGGTTGTCCAGAATAAGGGAGCACACAATAACACATCTATGTGTGAATTTCATTCAAACAGAGGAAACGGTATCTTCATTTCGATACAGCTAGTGGGGGGGAACTAATTCTAAAAAAACTAATTCTTAAAATTTAAGAATTTATCCCGGTAAAAAAAAACTGTCAATCGGGGATAAAGTAATATGCATAAAACTGTTAGTGGATCCATTGTCATAGAAGCACTTCTAAAGTATTTTTATTCATTAAAGTGCCATCCATTGCCAAGTTTGGAGTGTGATTTTGGATCGAAATTCTACACATAATATTCATGCCCCATTTAGATATCTTAATCTGTTTGCAAGGGAAGGCCGTTTAAGTCAGGGTATTACATTGCCATTTCAATAAATAAGTCCCGGCTCTTCTGACATGAGAAAGTATGTGAACCCTATGACATCACTTAGATTTCTGCATAAATTTCAGAGAAAATGTGTTCGGATCGTCATCCAAATCACAACACAGTCTGCTTAAAGTAATACTGCACAAACATTATATGAAAAGCATAATGTAAAAATTCCCAGTGCGGGTTAGAAAAAGTAAAGGTCACAAAAACAAGGAATTACGTTACAAGGAATAGTATTGTTTAAAAGTAAGCATTTGGTTTATGTGAAATAGAACAATTCACAATAAATAAGCAAGTTCACAAGCTCATGGCCAGGTAATACACACAAAAAACAAAGTATGGTTTAAAATAATCTCTAACTCTTTAGAAAAATATTTACACATATGAACTATTAACAAACCTCAATGTGAGAATTCCCAAAGATCTCTTAATTTAGCATACCTTCTATTTTATCTTTGTAATCCCAATATAGCTATTTTAAAATGTTATATTTTTAATAAATTTTTTGTTACAAAAAACACTTATTCTTATTTTTTTATTTAACCTACAAATTTTATTGAGCAATTGAACAGATACTGTTATATTGATTTTCTATTGATGTTAGTTTTTAACTCGGCATTACAACTTTGTAATGTAAAGCATTAACACTGTATTCTCGGATGGGCCTGCAAAATAATAAACATGAAAAAACTGTCAGCATAGACTTCTGTGGATAACCCATAGGGAATGAATTATCTGTGCATAACCCAAAACTGTATCACCTCTAATGTGAAAGTGTATTTTAAAAGGGTGATGTTGTAATTTTACAACAATGGTCCTTTGAGGCTTAATTGTCTAAAGCAATTATAATGCACGAAACATGTTACAACACTATTTATTTATGCAACGGTGAAAAACAAATTTGACCTTTGGCAAAGTGTTATTATTCGTTATCAGACATTAATTTTCATTCTGGTGCATCCCACTGGAAAAAGGATGTACCAAATGTGTAAATGTACGTAGTATCACCATTTTCCCTGTATGTTTTACTCTTTAGTCTCAACGCCTTTGATTGTTTCTCTCATGTTTCTGCATATTTCCTTTGTGTTTTCAGTCTTGCCTTTCTCTAGAGGGACATCTTACGTGTTGGTCAAGACTGCTCTTATTTCTGAGACGCTTTCTATAACCAGGAACTGTGTTTAGACGCTCTCTAGTGCAAAGTCTTGTGTTCCGCACGATTGCCATTATTTTGAAAACTAATTCCACAGTGAACACACACCTATTTACTCTCACCAGTGTGAATTTTCATATGTCTTTTAAGAGTGGACATCTGTGTAAAACTCATTACACATTGAACACACCTGTATGGTTTCTCTCCAGTGTGAACTCTAATGTGTTTACTAAGATCAGTTTTCTTTATGAAACTCTTTCCACACTGAGGGCATGCATATTGTTTCTCTCCAGTGTGAATCCTCATGTGTTCTGTGAGTCTTGATTTAATAGAGAAATACTTTCCACACTCAATGCATTTGTATGTTTTTTCTCCACTATGTATCCTCCTATGTCTACTAAAAGTGGACATCTGTGCAAAACTCTTTCCACACTGAAGACATGTATACTGATGCTCCCCAGTGTGAGTGTTCATGTGTTCTGTAAGTGCTGATTTGACGGCGAATCTCTTTCCACACTCATTGCATGGGTGTGGTTTTTCTCTAGTGTGAACCATTATGTGTCTACGAAGACAGGACTTCTGTCTAAAACTCTTTCCACACTCACCACATGTGTATGGTCTCTCTCCAGTGTGAACCCTTATGTGTCTTCTAAGACTGGATTTTTGTCTAAAACTCATTTCACACTCACTGCATGTGTATGGTCGCTCTCCAGTGTGAACCCTTATGTGTCTCTGAAGCGTAGATGCCTGTGTAAAACTCTTTCCACATTCACTACATGGGTATGGTCTTTCTCCAGCGTGAACCACCATGTGTCTATTAAGACTAGACTTCTGTCTGAAATTCATTCCACACTCCCTGCAGGTGTATGGACGCTCTCCAGTGTGAGTTTCATGTGTTTTCTTGCTTTGAGGACAAAACTTTTTTCACACTCACTGCAGGGGTATGTTTTTGTTCCAGTGTGAACTTCTATGTATCTCCTAAGATCAGTTCCCTTCCTGAAACTCTTTCCACATTGAGGACACATATACGGATGCTCTTCATTGTGAATTCTCATGTGTCCATTAAGTCTTGATCTGGAGATAAATCTCTTCCCACACTCACTGCAAGTGTATGGGCGCTCTTCACAGTGAGTTTTCATGTGTTCTGTAAGTGTTGTTTTAAGAGCGAAACTCTTTTCACATTCACTGCATGGGTATGGCCGCTCTCGAGTGTGAACCACCATGTGTCTTTTAAGACTGGACTTCTGTTTGAAACTCTTTTCACACTCACTGCATGTGTATGGGCGCTCTCCAGTGTGAGTTTTCATGTGTTCTATAAGTGTTGCTTTGAAGCCCATTCTCATTCCACACTCACTGCAGGGGTATGGTTTCTCTCCAGTGTGAACTGCCATGTGTCTCTTAACAGCAAAATTATTTGTGAAACTCTTTCCACACTGATGATAACGATACTTGAGCTCTTGACTGTGAATTCTCATGTGTTCTCCATGTTTTGATTTGGAGATAAATGTCTTTCCACACTCACTGCAAGTGTATGGACGCTCTCCAGTGTGAATTCTCATGTGTTCTGTAAGTCTTGATTTAATAGAGAATTTCTTTCCACACTGCCTGCATGAGTATGCTTTTCCTCCAGTGTGAACATTCCGGTGTATCCTTAGATTAGACATCTGTGTGGACTGCTGCCGCACGATATACTTTTTGGTTTGGGAAATATTTCTCCTGTCCCCTCAGGTCTAAAAAAAGACCAAAAAAAGACAAAAGTTAGAGATTTTTGACATTTCTATCCTAAGACCTTCAAATGCTCATAGAAAAGTAACATGAGTTATTTTGGCCAAATTATTAATGAAGGCTATATTATAGCTTTTTCCTTTGTCCCTTTAAATTGGTGGCATAACCATAATTAGAAAAGTAAAAGTACAATTTTACATATAACTGCCCAACAATAGCAATGTGTTTCATCAATGGTTAAATTACTTTGCTTTAGGGCTGCAACAATGCAATCAGATATAAGTCTGCAAGGTATTTTCGACTTCATTGACTTCACGCTTCTTTGATACTCAGATTATGAATGTAAAATTCTTGAAGAGTTTCTCAAATTCAGCTTTTATTTATAACATATTGTCTATACAATTTTTTTTATCTTTAAGAGCATTATGTTTATGGTTTTTATTCGTTAACAACTTCAATAAAGACAGTTTAGCATCAGTTATTTTTATTAGAAAACTAAAGTAACTATAGGTTATTGTGTTTCATCTATTTTATCTTAAAAAAATCAATATTTAATTTGCTATTCAAAAGAGCTCTGAACAAGGGACAGGGAAGAATAGGCATTTTTTGTTAATTGATTAGCCTATATTTAAAGAATAATTCATAAAAAGTTACAATTAAGAGTAGCATGCTTGTATGTAAGTAAACAAAAAGAAAATTAAGTTAAGGAATCCGTGTATAATTCGTCATTTAATTTTTCCAAATTCAAACCTAAAACAAAAAAGGTTGATTTTCCATTATTCCGATAATATTGTACATCCTTAATTCAACTTAATAACAATTAATAAATGTTTAACATTAAATACAATATATTTCATTTTCAAATAAATAAAAATATAAACCTCACACAAACCTCTTTGCTCCTCAGTGATTTCTTTCTTTATTCCACATGTGTCTGTAACAGTCACGTTGCAGTAGCTCCTTCACTTGTAGAAGAACAGAAATGTATTCTGTATATCTTAAACTCTATATGGTTTGGAGAAAAATACCTGTAAAAAAAAAAATTAAAATATGTTCACAGAAATGCATTTACTCATTTTAGAACACATTGAAATAAGTATTTATTTGTAGAGAACCTCATAGATGAAATATTTTTTCATAGATGAAACAAAACCTTTGGCAAGGCACATAACCTTGTGTGCTGCTCTTGGTGTGTGTGTTCATGATTTGCAGTGTGTGTGTTCACTATACACTTAATGGGTTCCATGCAGAGGGCACATTTCGGATATGGTGACCATACCTGACAACCACTTTCTCTTTTTTCACTCTCAAAACAGTGATGGTTTACTTGCTGATATCACTGCTAAATGCATTTTAGACAACGTACAAAACAAAACATCTTCCGTGGGTTCTCCATGTCATCCCAGAATCTGGAAACCCTCATGAACATCCAGGTTACATTTTTTCATCAATCAATAATAATTACATTTTGTCATTTAGCAGACGCTTTTATCCGAAGCGACTTACAATAGTCGAGGAGACAATGAAGCAGTAAATAGCCGATACAACAATAGGTGAACAAGTGCTACAACAATGCTACCGAGTTACACAGAGAGCGAAGTTACAAAAGATTTTTTTTTATTTTTTTTGATAGAGTGAGTAGTTAGAAAAGAAGTGAGTTAGTGAGTTAGGTGTAGCCGGAAAATAATAATGTCTTCCGCCTTTCAGAGTCCCAGGTTTGGTGCTCCCTTCCCAAGTCCAACAGCGAGATTTGGAGAAGATGAGGCCTTTGAAAAAACATTTGATATATTAACTAGGGGTGTGCACGGATAGTCGAATATTCGGTCTGCTGTAATTATTCGATTAATAAAAATACTATTCGAATGCAGGGAAAACTCCTCTTCTCGCGTCCGCCCTAGACCCTCGACACAAAAAATCTCAGGTTCCTCGACGAAAACATGAGAGAAGTAGTAAGAAAAACACTTTTTAAACATTATCAGAGCTTTTTCCTTGATGCGAGAGGCGCGGATGTACACCACTCGCATCATGAGGATGCGGCAATGCCCACTCGTCGGAAAAGGTTGAGCCAGTTCTTAAGCGACGATTACAGAGAATCACGCCGAGACGAGTGGGAACAGTTGTTGCTGGAGACATGTATTCCACCAGATGAGGATCCCATTATACCACATTATACATACAGATGTGGATCCCATTCAGTGGTGGATGAAAACTTCATAAGCGCTTCACAAAACTTGTGTGTCCCGGACACTTCTGTGCCGTCAGAGCGCGTTTTCTCCGCAGTCCGTCTCATAGTTAACAGACTAATGAGCCGACTTTCCCCGATCATGTTGACATGTTTGTGTTCCTTAACAAGAACATGTAAAACAATAGAAAGAAAGCAAAAAAGATTTGCTGACAGTTTAAAAGGTTAAAAGTTAAATGTAGCCTAGGCTACATTCTGTAAAATAGCCTAATTGCTGCAGGCAGCTTTCTTTACGTTTTTTTTTTTTTTGCTTTTTCTCTCTTCTTTTTGTTTGTTTGCACATATTGTTAAAGGTTTCAGCTACAAAACACGATGTAGCGTAATGTTAAAGCTTATTGTGTATACGCTTTTTCAAAAATGACGGAAACAATAAATGTTACTGAAAAATGATGTCAGTCTCATTAAACTTAATTTAAATAAACGAATATTCGAATATTCGATTTTTGTGGGCTCAAATATTCGAATGTGATATTTGCGGAAAACGCCCATCCCTAATATTAAAGCCCTTCTCTCAAAGATGAAATCTTCTAGTTTTGGGCTGCAGTCAGAGCTTTAATTTCGGTCGAAAATATGCCTGTGTTTTCACGGAAAGCCATTCAGATGCTCTGGCTCAGTGCAGGTTAAGTTTTTTTGGGTCTACAACTTTACTTTTTTGTCCCGTAACTCTCAGGATCATTTTATAAATTTAAGGTTTCAATGTGTCCAACATCGGCAGCGATGGTGCCATTATGCTGCGTTCACACCAGATGCGAATTTTCGCCACGCGCGTGTAGTTTGACGCTTGTACATTTAAGTTCATTTGGGTCTACAATTTGCATCATTCGCGTCCAATGCGCCATTCACGCAGGGGGGAGGGGCTTCTGTCAGGGGGAACTCAACAATTTATCAGAGGAAAAGTCCTTTTATTGTAAAATAAAGTGATTAAACTGAATGTGACGGCTTTATTTATAGTCTCATATGTGTATAGAGCTCTAATTGATCTCCTCGCGTCTATTCGCGTCTCTGCATTGACTTAACATGTAAATCACTCGCGCCTGACCCGCTATTCGTGTCTGGTGTGAACCCAGCATAAGAGACCCCTCGCAGGTTCAGTCCAACAATCCTGCCACATTCTTAAAGAGAAAGCTTTTTTAACAGATTGAAACTATTTAAGGCTATGGTTCTAAACTTTTGATCAGCTGATGACCAATGTGTTTAAATGCAGTTTTCTGTGTTTATCTCTTACTCTTATGTGTTCTTTTTTATATTTTGAGAAGTACTTACAACCTGATTCTTCTCCACCGTGCCGAATGCAAACACTCGAACGGTTTCCCTGTTCTAAGACTTTGTGTCCATGATCTCTGAGGTTCTCTTCTCAGATTGACGACTGCACTGTATGCTGGGAGACACATCAGAACAAAGTTTACAATCAATAACACAATGCATCTCTGAACAGTAACAGTGTTAGACACTTTTATAATAATAATAATAATATGATGATGTTGTGTTTGTGTAGATGCTAGTTAGAAGTAAGTGCAGCTGCTCTCATCTGAATTCAGAGGCATAAACTCATCTGAAACAAGACTGAACAACAGATCAGAGATGGGTTTAAAAGTGTGGACACTTTTATAAATATTCAGTCAGAGAATGTTCATTTCAGTGGTATAATGGCTGATTACAATGTAAGAAAACCAAACTTTCACACATCTAAAACTGAACAATCTCTCTGTGTGAGGCAGTTAGCATGTAAGCTAACAGTGAAACATTCACAGCATGCAGAGCACACACCTGATTTAAACAACCTCTCCAGCTGTTATCAAACATTCTTCTTCAAGTTTTATTTTTGTTCATATAAACACAACAAGTTTTTCCCGCTTCTTTTAGCTTCTCTATATTGAGTCCACTGAATATGGCTGGCAGGACTGAGCGAGGAGTCACGAGCAGAGTCCACAAGAGTCGACTCCCTGTTTGAATCAATTCCCAGAGTCGACTCCCTGTTTGAATCAATTCACAGAGTCGACTCTTTAACATTTAATTATGAGCTAATTAAGAAACGCAAAAACTGAAATAAATGGTTGAGAATTGTTCCAATCACTTGCATTGTCTGCTTATGTTGTATTAATAGCTTGTCTGTGTTGATTAACTGTCATGACTAAATAAAGAGTGCCTTGGGAGATATTTTGTAAAATGTTTAGATGGGAGTTTCTTGCTCAAGAATCTATTTATATTTGCGAAGACTATTTGCAAATATTGAAAAAAGTTTTGGTTTTCACCAAATAAAAATCTGAGATAAAAATCGAGATGCTTTTTACACTAACCCAAAATAGCTTTTTTCTTTGGATTGAGGATCAAAAGCGAGAGAAAACATTATTATTTGTGCCTTAGTTTTGTTGTGAATTAAACTTGCATGCAATGGGAACAGAAAGTGTTTCGTTATATTTAGGAAAAAAATAATAGAGATTTTAAAGCTCTAAACGCCTAACCTTCCCCGAATCTAACTCCTGTTTCACTCATACTCCGTATTTAGGCCTAATTAAATGAAGCACAACTCAGTTTGATAATCAGTTTTTAATTTTAATGAATACATGTACGTTGGTTTTATGTGAAATCGGTGTGTTTTAAATCCAAGTGTGAATAAATTACATTAATTTTAAAAATAATAAGTTAGTGTTACGCGATGATAATGATAATCCCTGGAGTGATAAGAAAAAGTCTCACAGTGGAAACTGAAGAAGTCTTCAGAGTTTTCTTCATTTGTTTGTTGCAGTCATGTATGTATTCAAAAATATTTATTAAATGTTCTTTATTTTCGTGACACAATGTGTGCGTGACGCACTTCTAGCATGGTTTGGAAGGCTTTAATAAGCTGATCATTTCCTGTTCCATTTTGTTGTTGCGTTTCAGTTCATGTGGGAAAAAGTTTTAGATATTTGGACGCTACTTTAACAGTCAAGGCATCAAGTGGAACATTAGTGTGGGAAATCATTTGTTTTATTTCATGGGTGAGGTCCTTTACAGCCTTTTCTTGATTCCTTTGACATTCAAACAGTCCAATTCCCTTGTAGTTGGGTTCATTTAACTCAGTTTTTGCTGTGTAAGTTATACAACATGTCAAACAGAAAAACTGAATTAGATTAAGAGTTAAGCATTTGTTCTATAAGTGGTTGTGAGAAGACTTTTTAAGGAATTTATGTTATGACACATTTTTGCCACCATGTGTCAGATCTGTAGATGGGATGTTTGTACACTCCTCCTATATGTGTCTGTAGTTCAGAGAAAACTGAGAGTCTCACATTGTGAAATATAAATTCAAAGTGAATTGACTTGTTTGTCACGTCTTCATCACATATGAACTATGATCATCTGGCTGATTTATTTACTTTTACTGACTGAAATTCAAGGTAAAGTACATTTAATATTTCCCAAAACTTTATATATTTTCTGTTTTACTTGTTACTTCTGAATAATATAAATATTCCTGCAATGTTTTAATATTGTTTAGATGTGATTTATTTTATTTATTAAAATTATTTATTTATCAACGTAGTTGACTAATTAACATTTGCTGTAAAATTTGCTTAAAAGACTTTTATAGTTCTTTTGTTACTGCTGTTCAAAAAAATGAATAAAATGAAGTTTCTTTATTTTTTGCAGAATGCAACACACAAGATTCTGTTGATCAACCCACAAGAGTTCAGTCTGCTTTTGAACATGAAGTTGTTACACTTCACTGTACATACAAAACCAGTGACCCGGTCCCTTATCTTTCCTGGTATCAACATAAACCCAATGGATTCCCAACATACATGCTGTACAAGCTCTCAACTGGATCAGGCAGCCGTGAGAAACAATTTGAGGAAAGATTTCATGCAGATGTGAACAAAACATCAGTTTCTCTGATCATTCAGGATGTGTTTGTGAGTGATTCTGCTGTGTATTACTGTGGTCTGAAGCCCACAGTCACTGAAACACACTAAACATCATACAAAAACTAACACAACTCATCTCTTATGAAACTTAAAAGTGTCAAACATTCAAACATTGTTTGAATTTAAAAGACATCCTGCACATTGATAAACAACACACAATCACTACATTTCACTAAATTTTCCCACTTTCTTGACAATGGTGAACATATCAAAACTATTTAACCCTCTGATTTAATTTATAGAAATATATTTATATGTAATCGATAATAAATGTACTGTTAGCATTTCATTCAGATATTGTTGAAAGTGAAAGTCAAGTGATATAAGCATGTATTGAAAAGTGTGTCTTGGGCACTAATATTGTTACTTGAATCATTTGACACTGAACATTGGTGTTATGGTGTAAAAATTCAGTATAAAATAAAGAAAAATAACTAAACTCTCTTATAGTGAGAGGAATAAGCACTCTGAACCCTAAAACTGTCAATGGTTGTGTAAATTATAGTTAGGATGGCTTGTTCCATGTTATCAGCCTTTCTTTCCATAATGAATATTCAGTTCTTCAAATTATGAAGTGATGACAAATCTATGGGACCTAGAAAAAACCTGATCATTCCAAAATAAGCTTAGTAAAATAACAAGCTTTTAACCACTGGTGGTAGTCCAGAATATCAGAGTCCATTAAAGGAAACAGAGATAATTCACATTTAGTGGAACAATCACAGAACACAAAGCCTTGTTCTTAAAGAATGAAATGGTACAAAGTAAACAAGATGTAATGTAAAATAATATAATGAAAAGCAGCAATGCTCATCTTTCTTCTTTTGCTTTCATAATTCAATGTGTCAGGGTTTACACTTTGCCAGCTCCAGACACAACAGAACCTCGCCCGTGAACACATCAGATGATGCCAACTATAAATGACTGCCAACTTTGCCACCGGTGGAACTTGCTATTATTAGCTAGTGATGTAATAATAAATGTTTATAAAGAACACATTGGTTCTAAAGAATCCTTAAATATTGTTTAACACATTTCTAACCAATAATTAAACCTAACATTGACGTTTAAACACAATATTGTTCTCCAACATTTTTCACTTAATCTGTCTTAGTTTCTGGTATCATAATCCTTTTAAGGTATTTTTAAAATTATATTTGCATTTCTAAATGAATAATAAATAAATAAATAATAATTAATGAGTAAATGCAGATTAATTACTGTGGATATACAACAGGTGGCGGTAATGACAACACCAAACTCGACAAGAGAAGAAGAAACGATGACGTCACGTTTGTAGTCGAGATTCCTTCCCAAACCCAACACAATAACAGCAGGAAGTGTCGTGAAGAACTACAGGAGAACAATATTGTGTCTCAATCAGGTCCGTGCTCTGTTATTCTACACTAGCTTACATGCTAAATGCTAACTGCAGCATACAGAGAGATTTCGGCCGAATTTACAAAATGAAAACAAAATTAAAGTCAGATTTTATTTATGGTCGGAAATGTGTTTAGCAAAAGATTGTTTTTCTTTAATAATGTTTATTATTGTGTATCTGTGTTTATTTATCAACACAAACAGATCAACATTATTATGTTTAATAATAACACAACAGTTTGTTTATTATAACTGATATTTATGATTATAAACATTTAATGATGTGAAAAGATTTAATAAGAAACACATTTCATATTAAATGTTTAGTGTGTCTTTAACAAATATATATTATTTTAATGTATTTATCTCCCATCATAACACTACACATCCCATCATTTTGTAGGATTATTGTAAATCATAATTGTTGATTATTATTAAGTGTTGTTTACTAATCTGGTTCATGTATTTTCTCCCTCATGTGAATGTTTCTGCACTGGATGTCTGCGTGTCATGTGCAAGTTATCTATAAATCTATTTACTTCGCTTTGATACGCTTTATTTTTATAAATGTAAGAAACCAATACAAACAATATTGACAATATGAAACAATTTATATAAAGAAAATTCCTCTTTGTGTCCTTAAAATAAATAAAAAATCCAACTTTTTGACTATAATTAGTTTGAAGGGGTTACTTTAAACATGTATTAATGTGTTTTTTATATTTTGACAGATCTGTTTCTACAAACTTACAGAGATCAAGATTAAAACACAGTTTATCTACAAGTGAAAGAGACGCTTCATCATGAACGATACAGACACATGTGGAATAAAGAAAGGAGACACTAAGGAGAAAATGGGTTTGTGTCTGTTCTACCGTGTTTGATGTTAATGCTTTAATAGTAACACAATACATTAATGGTATATTTATTTTATGGTTTTCATCTCCAGTCTTTGGGTCTTCCCGAATAAAATGTTTCAGATGTCTCACAATGAACAAGTTCAACTTAAGAGTAAACCTCCACCTCACACACTTGAACAAAAATAATAGGTCACAAAAATAGATTTTATGGACGAATGGCTAATAAATAACTTTTGATCTGCTGACGTCTACAGGTTGAATATTTATAAAAGCCTTCTGAAGCTCTTGCTTGTACAGCAACTTATTTGACACACTAATTTGCAAATAAATTGTTAAAAAATTCAGTGTAATTTCTGGACTTTTCATTTAAGATCCTCTCTCTCAAAGTGGAAATGCACCTATGCTGAAAATTCTAGACCCCTCGATTTCTAAGTAGGGAAACTTGCAAAATCATAGGGTTATCAAATACTCATTTACCTTACAGCAAAACTGACATTATCAGAACATGAAATCGGCTGAATTGACTTCATAATGGTAAAACTCAATTTATCAACTCGGTGGAAGTTGGAAAATGAGCCTTTTTCTAAAAAAATCATCAAACATGGTCAGAATCATCAAACTTATTCAGAAAAAACAGGTCAACTGTGTTTTTTTGAGTATATTTTGAGTTAAATCAGATCTTTTATATATTTTTTATATAATATATATAGATTTTGTTAAATCCGTTTTTCATATTAAGAGACATCAAAAACATTTTGTCAATGGACCTTAAGGACTGGCTTTGTAAACCCCTGGTCCTGAAACTTGATTATCTACTTCAGGTTGGTTTGATTTGGGTTAAAGCTAAACTCTTCAGAACTATAAATGCCCATCCCTTATCTAGAATATTCTAGACACTTAAGGGCTGGACTTAACAACCCTGTTATTTGGTATGCTGGTCTTTTTGGGACAAACTGTCTGAAAATTATTTCTACCTTTTTTCTCAAATAAAACTATTTGTTTTCCTATGGGAGTTTTGGAAATATAAACAGTATTTTAAACAGTACTTATTATTTTTTATCATTTATTTTTATTTAAAAAATGTTTGATACGTTAATATGCTTTGTATTTATTGCATTTCAGATCAAAGAAAACAAATATTTGCAGTCCAAATGAAAATTCACTCCGGAGAGCGCCCATATCAATGTGTTCAATGTGGAAAGAATTTCAAACAGATGACATATCTTAAGAGACACCTTAAAGTTCATACTGGAGAGAAATTATACACATGTGTTCAGTGTGGAAAGAGCTTCATCAGCAAAGAAAGACTTACAGATCATATGAAAACTCATTCTGGAGAGCGTCCATATCCATGTTTTCAATGTGAAAAGAGTTTCTCAAAGAAAAGTGATCTTAGCAGACACGTGAGAATTCACACTGGAGAGAAACCATACAAATGTGCTCAATGTGGAAAATGCTTCGTAAAGAACAATGATGTTCAGAGACACATGATGGTCCACATTGAAGAAAAACCATACACATGTGATCAGTGTGGAAAGAGTTTTAAATGTGAAAAGACTATAAAGATTCATATGAGAACTCACACTGGAGAGCGTCCATACACATGTGTTGAGTGTGGAAAGAGTTTCAGACATAAAAGCAGTCTTAACTTCCACATGAGAATTCACACTGGAGAGCATCTTTACTCATGTGTTCACTGTCAAAAGAATTTCACATGTAATGAACATCTTGAGAGTCACATGACAATTCACACGGAAGAGCGGCCATTTGTGTGCATGTACTGTGGAGTGAGTTACAAACGTAATGCAATTCTTGAAAAGCACGTCAGAACTCACACCGGAGAACAGACATATAAATGCAGTGAGTGTGAAAAGAGTTTTGCTGACAAAAGCAGTTTGACAGTACACATGAAAATTCACACTGGAGAGCGGCCATATGTGTGTGTTAACTGTGGAGCGGGTTTCATACGAAAACCCGATCTAAAAAGACACATGAGAACTCATTCTGGAGAACGGACATATAAATGCAGTGAGTGTGAAAAGAGTTTCATTCACAAATACAGTTTGACTAAACACATGAAAGTTCACACTGGAGAGCGGCCATATAATTGTCCTCAGTGTGGTAAGAGTTTCACATATAGAAGCAGTCTTAAGAGCCATATAAGAATTCACACTGGATAGCAACCATACACATGCACTGAGTGGGGAAAAAGTGTCAAAAGCAGTTTCACTTTAAAGAATCACATGAAAATTCACAATGGGAGCAGCCGTATCAATGCAGTGAGTTTGGAAAGAGTTTAGTTCACAAAAGACATTTAACAGTACACATGAAGCATCACTCTTGAGAATAAAAGTGTTCCACAAGCATAGAAAGACTTCAGACCCAAAAGTGACCTTAGTGTCATAATGTCTTCAGTTGCTTTGGCATAGGACCGACCTACAATGAAACTGGGACTTTAGACACATGATGTAATATTTCTTGCTCAATACCCTACCTGCAGAGCAATTCAATTTGTGTGTTTTTTTCTAAATCTGAAATTTACACTTCATAAAGTTCTTCGTGTTTTATTGGCCATTCTCCTGAAAAGTCTGTACAGTCATCTATCAGTGAATCAGGAAAAGCACAACCATCAGTTTGTACTTTCAAGGAAAATCGCTTATGAGGAGTTTGGTTGTATAACTGTATCTGTGTTCTGTAAATTTGAAATTAACTGTCATGATTCTGCCTATCTTGGTCATGTTTTTCCTGATTTTGGCAGAATCTGTGTTCTGTGTGAGTGTCACATGGCATTGTTTAGTTATGACATGCCATGTGCTCTCTTGTCTCGTCTCTTGACCCCGCCCCCTTGTTATCCTGTCTATCTTGCTG
Source organism: Triplophysa yarkandensis (assembly GCA_033220385.1). Classification (NCBI taxonomy): domain Eukaryota; kingdom Metazoa; phylum Chordata; class Actinopteri; order Cypriniformes; family Nemacheilidae; genus Triplophysa; species Triplophysa yarkandensis. The sequence continues at coordinate 4,675,661 of CM065664.1, read as the reverse complement.
CTATTGTTTCATTCCCCACACCTGCCCCGTGTTGTTATCCCTTGTTGTGTTTGCCCTATTTAAAGCCCTTGTTTTCTGTCCTGTGCTGGTTCATCACCTACCTGTCTGTGGTTTCCATGAAATTTTTTTGTCAAGTTAAGTTCCTTTTTATCTTGTTTACCCCCTTGAGGGATTTTTTTTGTATTTTTTTGTGGAAATAAACTTTTTGTTTTTGAGTTGTCTGCAATTGGGTTCTGTCATCTCAAACCTCATGACATTAACATAAGATTTTGAGAAACTGCTTTTAATTTCCCCTCCTTTAATAAATATATTAGCCGTTCCCTGAAGGAAAAGGAGCAGAAAGAAAAGAATTGAATTAACCTTTAAAACATTGATTCACTAACCTTAATTACGTTATGTCACATTTGATTGTTGTGCGATAACTGTGACCAGCATTTGATATACGTTGTGTTTCATGAAATAAATCCATTTTCGGGTCTTAATATTGTTTTTCACAGAGCTTATTAATGCATTGTTACAGAAGCAGAATGCTTATAACAGGTTTTTATAAGCATAATCATACATCAGAATACTACATCAACAGTCATGACACTTATTAAACTAAATCAAATCTTCAGGCTCAGGATCACATGCCGTCAAGAATCTGTGTATGAATTTCAACAATTGTGACAGTTACGAAATATAATGCTCCATCACATGCTGGGAGTCATGGATAAGTCTTTCACTTTGAAGTTACCCAACATGCCCATTTTTTTATTAACATTACTATTGTGATCAATGTTTGCTTTAGTAGAGCTCTTTAGTATTGATTGATTAGTATTGAATTAAAACATACTCAACAGTAACACAAAAACACACTCAAACAAAAACACACTCAACACTCATACAAAAACACACTCACACAAACACACTCACACAAACACTTAACACTAATGTGGAAAATGATACAATCTTATGTTGCATTAAACAGCTTTTATGATTTTATGTTTTATTAACCAATGCTGTATTAATCATCTTTCTAATACAATATTATGCTCTTATGTTTTATTAATTGATGTTTTATTAACCATTCACTAGCAATAAGTGCATTAAAATATAACCATATGTCTCCTGCTATGAATTTCTTAAAGCTGTGTGCAAATAAGGATGTGCTACAACAGGAATGTGTGTGTGAGTGTAAAAGGGAAGAAAGCTAAGGCCTGTAATGTCTCAAGCTGACCTTAAGCTGACCTTAAGAACTAAACAACAAGATTTAAGATGCACTTATACTGAGGGAGTACTGATCGGAGACATGCACACACACATTCCATACCATATAAGAAAAAAAGTTGATGATATATTGTTTCTGGGAAAACAGAGAAACTTAGTTGTTTTGCAGAAACTAAAGGAGAAGTCTGCCATTGACTAAAGGAGACAAATGACTGATCAGCTATTGGTGGAAACAAGGGAAAACCTCCAACCACTCAGAAGAACGACGATACATACTATATAAATATTGTGTGATATTTTGTTACGGGGTTGTTGTTGGTCAGTGTGGAAGTCGTGGACTGACAACCCAGCACTGTATTTTTTATTTTTAAATCTGATTAATAAAACGCATTATTATTAGAGATTGACTCTCTCCAATTTTTGAACACGAAGGACCCTTGAAAAGTCCAAAACTGACAAAAAACACACTCACACAAAAACACACAAGACACACTCAATACTCATATAAAAACACACTCAACAGTATCACAAAAACACACTCACACAAAAACACACTCAACACTCACAAGAACACTCAACACTCACACAAAAACACACAAGACACGCTCAACACTCATAAAAAAACACACTCAACACTCACACAAAAACACACTCAACACTCACAAGAACACTCAACACTCATACAAAAACACACAAGACACGCTCAACACTCTCTAAGAGAAACTTAGTTGTTTTGCAGAAACTAAAGGAGAAGTCTGCCATTGACTAAAGGAGACAAATGACTGATCAGCTATTGGTGGAAACAAGGGAAAACCTCCAACCACTCAGAAGAACGACGATACATACTATATAAATATTGTGTGATTTTTTGTTACGGGGTTGTTGTTGGTCAGTGTGGAAGTCGTGGACTGACAACCCAGCACTGTATTTTTTATTTTTAAATCTGATTAATAAAACGCATTATTATTAGAGATTGACTCTCTCCAATTTTTGAACACGAAGGACCCTTGAAAAGTCCAAAACTGACAAAAAACACACTCACACAAAAACACACAAGACACACTCAATACTCATACAAAAACACACTCAACAGTATCACAAAAACACACTCACACAAAAACACACTCAACACTCACAAGAACACTCAACACTCACACAAAAACACACAAGACACGCTCAACACTCATAAAAAAACACACTCAACACTCACACAAAAACACACTCAACACTCACAAGAACACTCAACACTCATACAAAAACACACAAGACACGCTCAACACTCATAAAAAAACACACTCAACACTCACACAAAAACACACTCAACAGTATCACAAAAACACACTCACACAAAACACACTCAACACTCACAAGAACACTCAACACTCACACAAAAACACACAAGACACGCTCAACACTCATAAAAAAACACACTCAACACTCACACAAAAACACACTCAACAGTATCACAAAAACACACTCACACAAAACACACTCAACACTCACAAGAACACTCAACACTCATACAAAAACACACTCACACAAAAACACACATGACACGCTCAACACTCACACAAAAACACACTCAACATTCACACAAAAACACATTCACACAAAAACACACTCAACACTCATACAAACACACACTCAACACTCACAAAAACACACTCACTCAAAAACACACTCAACACTCATACAAATACACACTCAACACTCACACAAACACACACTCAACACTCACACAAAATCACACTCTCAACACTCATACAAAAACACACTCAACACTCATACAAAGACACACTCAACACTCATACATACACACTCACACAAAAACACTCAAGACACACTTAACACTCACACAAAAACACACTCAACACTCATACGAACACACACTCAACCCTCACACAAAAACACACTCAACACTCACACAAACACACTAAACGATCATACAAATACACATTCAACACTCATTCAAAAACACTCTTAACACTTACAAAAAACACACTCAACACTCACACAAACACAGACTAAACACATTTAACACTCACAAAGCAAAGCAGTTCTGAACTATTTGTAACCCCATTGGTTATTTTGGGTGTTAATATTTAATTACATGTTTATTGAAAGACTAATGGCATGTATTCAGTGTGTACTGTTTCTTTAAGACTCATGTTTTGTTTTCTAGTTTGATTGAAATGTACTTGTGCAAAAACGTGTCTGACAACAAGTTAGGTGTTGAAATTAAGCTAATTGGTTTGTTAAGAGATGGACAAGACCCGTACCAGTCATATTCTCGCTATGGGAGGGGCTTAGTGAGACGCAGCCAGGTGGAACGCGAGTGAGAACGGAGGAGCGAACGTGAGAGAAAACGGAGAGAAGTTTAAGAGAGAGAGAGTTTTGTGAAAGTGGGAAAAGTTGTTAATGTGTAGAAAACTGATTTGGGGATACTACTCGCATTCCCATATTATCATTAATGTACTGGTATTGATAAGTGAAGTTTGATCAGTATAAAGTGTTCTTTTGATCAGCTCATCGAGAGGTGATCGTTTTTTTGTGTGACACAGCACTGAAAGGACTCAGGCATCTGCTCAACCCGAGCGGATTCTTTAAAGTTCGGATTTCTTTGGAAAAGTGACGTTTATCACACTGCACGCATTGAATAAAGGAACTTTTCATCTCGCGGTTCTGGGAGACTTTTACCATTCGTGAGAGCTGAGGCCCAAGGCATCGAGGAGAACACGGACCACATGTTTCACCGCACCCGAGCGCCTTGACCGGAGGTAACGTTTGTTTCAGTTGCTCTTAGGAGTGAAGGGGTCAGTTTTCCTTTCTGTGACCACTACGCACCCGAGCAACGTTTCAGGCCTGCATCAGGGTGGGGTTCAAATGATGTGTGTGAATGATTTGTGTTATGCATGATAATTTGTACATGTTGAAATTTGGTTTATCTTTTGGTATTTTTGAACATGTCATTTATGGCTTGAAGGTTTTTTTTGGTTGAGAAAAAGTTTTATAAATATAAGTAAGTCAGTTAAGAGAGTTACTTAAAAGTTTTTATTTTGGTAATCTAAATCTGTAAGAGAAAAGAGATAACTCTGAGGGTCTTGTTTATTCTTTATTTTCAATTTTTTCACTACTCATTGTAATTTATAACTGCATTGGTTCTGTATTTTGTCATTTTATTTTATTTTTGTTAGTCTTTCCTGCACCTTTGAAGACAATATATATATTTAAACGTTTTTTGTGAGCCTGTCTATTTTTGTAGTATTCCAAGTAACTAGTTTTGCTGTGAATTGCATCGAAGCTTTAGTTGTATCAGAAGACATTGGTAGAAAAAATAGGGGAAATAACCCAGGTCCTTATCATTAACTCTTTCCAGGAGCATTTGGTTAAGGGGATAGGGGCTACATATTATTTTCGGACGTGTGCGATTGACAAACTATGATACTGTGTATACGTGAAAGTTTTTAAGCGGATAAAAAGTCAGATATTGTATTTAATTCAGAAGTTTAATACTACACATTGTAATATTTATTTATTGCAAAACATTATAAATGTGGTTGACGTTGGATTTATGTGATTTTACAACTGTCTGAATGTCATATATTAATGTACATATTAAGACGGTCAAAGATCAGTTAGTTAGTAATCTGTTTAAATTAATAGCAACTACAGAATGGATATTGATTCAGCAATTTTTTCATTTTCCACATTTGATCTCAAACCACTATAAACCCACAATCTATAACACATAATAATGATAACACAACATCTGTGTGTGCTTGTGTATAAAATGAAACTCATTCAAATACAACAGATATCACTATTAATATATTCACTCTTTTCAGTTGACATATTGCAACAGATTTTGACATGTAATAATACCTTATCTGATTTATGACACCTGATTTCCTTTCACCACAAAGAGGCATCACTTCCCAGATGTTAATACACACACCCGCACACAAACACACACAAAATATGTGCTTTTTATATCAGTAACAGCACATACTGCTACAATGCAAAAAAGACCTATAATATTTATTAGAATATCGTAGAGACATGACGGATGGTTTGTTTCATTTGTGACTTGGTCAACTATAAATGACATCTCACAAGCCATGCCCATAGCAACCAAACATTTTAGCTTAGCAACCGTTTAACAAGACCTATATATCTGCATTGGATTGACATGTGAGTTGGTTTATTTCAGTCTTGTCATAGAGAATTATAACTCAATTTGCTTAATTCTGATGTATATCTAGTTTAAACTGCCAGTCTGTGTGAGGAACTATAGTGGTAGCAGCTGAATTTGCTGCAATTTTTTACTAAATTAAAAAAATATTAAATCCACTTTTATATTAATTACATTCATTAAAACATACAAATTATGAAAATTATTAATGTTACACATTAACATTATTGAGATTGATATCCGCTCCTGGTGCTTGTGTTTTAACATTAAGTTCAATTTAGTGTACAATGTGTTCAATGACACTTGTTATTGCAAAATGATCTCAAATTTTATGAATAAGATTTTGTCATATTGGGTAATGAAAGGTTTGTTCAGCATTATTGGTGGGGTAATTGTTTGAGACTCTAATCAATGTTGTGGCATGTTCTATTACATGACCTGAAATAATTAAATAGATATGTGACATGTGCAGAGCCACACAGAAGAAAAATGGTAGGTCAAGAAACTGATAATAGAATATATTAAATGGGGATATTTATGCTTTTGCATGCATTCTGACTGCTTTAGACTGTTAAGTAAGCTGGCTTCCCATGCTTTACATGGTCAAATTGTAAAAAAAAAATGAGTTAGATGCAGAAGGTAGTATTTCTGTGCTCAATACCCTCCCCAGCAATGCAACTTGTTCCTGATAGTTTTTCTCTGAATCTGAACCTTTATTAAGTTCTTAATATAGTTCTTCACTGGCCATTCGTCTGTAAATTCCAGCCCATGCACCAATCACAGATCTGCGAAGAGCAAAAGCATCTGCGTAAACATTTCAAGAGAAGTCCTTCTGGAGCTCAACTAAATCTGTCTTCTGTAAATGAGAACAACAAAGATTTTTGAGACACCAACAATGCGATTCCACACTACAGGACTTAAAAATTAACATAAGATCGACAGAACTGCATGTGATACCCCACCTTTAACACTAAGAATGCATTTTTGTATTTTACGTGCTTTTATGATCATCAGTAAACTAATGTTGAACCCCAAGAGTTATTTGTCAATAGACATTTACTGATTGCAAGAAAATGAAATTCTGAGCAAAGCAACGAACAGCAGTTATTAAGATAAGATATTTAATTGAATCAATGGTAACAGGGATGTGTTTGTTCACCAGTGAGTGCAAATAATGATTATTTCTTATGTCAATGTTATTTTGCTATATTCTCATTGACATTAACATAATAAATGTACTTTTTTATGAGACAATTACTAAAGAACAAAAGTTCTGAAATGCAACTTAAGGAAACACGGATAACCATGATGGAGATCCAAAAAAGTTTCTTTAATAAAAAATATATATTCAGCATTTCATTATTTCAATTAACATCTATGTGAATTTCTCAACACTTTTATTCAACTCAACTCTATTCTGAATTTTGCTGTTTACTCTTTAAATAAAGAAACTCTAAAGTGATGTAAGAGATTAAGCTCCTCCCAGTCTTTGTGTGTGTGACAGTATATCAAATATCTTCAGAAATGAGAAACTGTCATCATTGTCCGATGTTTTTTTCTTAGGACATATTGGAGACACAATCCAGTTTTCATAATGACTCACTGGATAGGTCATATCATCTTCATAACATATTTCTTGGGTAAGTGGATTCTTTTATTGGATAAATGAGTATTGTAAGTTAAAACAGTTTTATTATGTGATATTGATTTATATTCTGTTTCAGGATGTAACTCTCAAGACAGTGTTGAGCAGAATACAAGACTTCAAACTGCTTTTGAAGGAACATCTGTAACAATAAACTGTACATACAAAACTACTGATCTATCTCCATATCTCTTTTGGTACAAACAACATTTTAATGGAATTCCTAAAATCATGATGACAATATTTGCAAAGAATGTTCAACCTGAGAAAGACTTTAAAGAGAGATTTCATGCCAATCACATTACATCTTCAAGATCTGTTCCTCTGATCATTCAGAATGTTCATGTGAGAGATTCTGCTGTGTATTACTGTGCACTGAGGCCCACAGTCACACTAACACACTCAACACTCATACAAAAACACACTCACACGTAAACACACTCAACACTCGAACACAAACACACTCAACACTCATACAAAAACACACACTAACACACTCGACACTCATACGAAAACACACACACAAACACACTCAACACTCATACAAAAACACACACACTCACACAAAAACAAACTCAACACTCATACAAAACACACACACACTCATACAAAAACAAACTCAACACACACACACATACACACACACACACACAAACACTCAACACTCATACAAAAACACACTCACACTCATACAAACTCAACACTCAAGAAAAACACACACTCATACAAACACACACACACCCATTCAAACACACACTCAACACTCGTACAAACATACTCAACACTCATACAAAAACACACTCACCCAAACAAACTCAAAACAAACACGGTTCACACTCATACACTCAACACTGACACAAAAACACACTGAACCTTCACACAAAAACAAACTCAATACTAACACTCACACAAACATACTCAACACTCACAAAAAAACACACTCACACAAACATACTCAACACTCATACAAAGACACTTATAAACAGACTCGACTCTCATACTAACACACTCAACAATAACACAAACACGCTCTCAACACTCACACAAAACACACTCAACACTACTGCAAACATGTCCTCAACACTCTCACAAAACACACTAACACAAACACACTCACATAAACAAATTCACACAAAAACAAACTCAACACTGACATGAAAACACACACTTGCACAAAACACACTCAACACTCATACAAAAACATTCTTTAGTATTATTCTTTGTGTTTTAATGTTAATGTCATAATTTCATTATAATTTTTGCAAATCTGGAAATAAATATAAATATTAAATCAGTTTTATGTAATTTTCAATAATTATATAATAAAAAGAATAGAATTTTATTTAAGAAGTAGAAGTTCTAGGCAGGATTTATGTACGGTCAATCTGCATTGGACAGATTTAAAAATTTAAAAGGGTTTTAATTTAAGCATGTCATATCAACTTTATAATTAATACAAATGTAGAAGCAAATAATATCCAACAACTAAAATACAAAATCTTGATCAAAATGAATTTCAATCTAAGTTATTGTCAGCTTCTGGTTTTGTCTTTAGCGCTGGCCTGTCATTTATTTCTTTATGTTCTTGAACCAGTGAACTCAAACATTAACGTGTCTGGATGTCTTTGTTCTTTTGATTTTAAAGTTGATATGTTTTCTATAAAAGTTTCAGGAGGTGGAGCTTAACACAGAGCTGTAAAACACAATAATCTGTAATGCAGATCATTGAACACTGAGACGCACGTGTGTATCTGAACCTCCTCACTTACTGCTGTCATGTTCACTTGTGTTCTTTTATTATTGACTGTAACTGAAGGTAAAAGACATCTTTACATCACTTTACTCTTATGATATATTTACTCATATAATCTTTTGTTGTAGTTTACAGAGCTGTAGAAGTCATCAGTCCATACAGAGATGTAATATTTGTCAGTGAATTTGAGAGTGTAACACTGTCCTGTAACTACACTGGATCTGCCTATAGTCTTCAGTGGTATCGTCTGTATGCAAATACACCACCACAGTTCCTCATACTGGATTATTCAGGAGCCATTATTGAAGCTAATCCTCCAGTTTCTGGAATCTCCATCAAACACAGAAAAACTGAGAGCAGTGTTGATCTGAAGATCTCCTCTGTTAAAGTCACAGATTCTGCTCTATATTACTGTGCCCTGCAGCCCACAGTGACAGAAAACACAACAACACCATACAAAAACCTCCTACACAACAACACTGAACAAACACAACAACACTGAAAAAACACAACAACACTGAACAAACACAGCAACACTGAACAAACACAACAACAATGAACAAACACCTCCAACACAGCAACACTGAACAAACACAACAACACTTAACAAACACGACAACACTAAACAAAAACCTCAAATCAACAACACTGAACAAACACAACAACACTGAACAAACACAACAACACTGAACAAACACAACAACACTGAATAAACACAACAACATTGAACAAACACAACAACACTGAACAAACACCTCAAACACAACAACACTGAAAAAAACCTCAAACACAACCACACTGAACAAACACAACAACACTTAACAAACACAACAACACTGAAAAAACTCAAACACACCAACACTGAAAAACACAACAACATTGAACAAACAGAAAAACAACAAACAAAAACATCCAACACAAAAAACACTGAACAAACCAAATAACACTGAACAAAAACCCCCAACACAACAACACTGAACTAACACAACAACACTGAACAAACACAACAACAATGAACAAACACAACAACAATGAACAAACACAACAACACTGAAAAAACACAACAACACTGAACAAACACAACAACACTGAACAAACACAACAACACTGAACAAACACAACAACACTGAACAAACACAACAACACTGAACAAACACAACAACAATGAACAAACACAACAACAATGAACAAAAACAACAATGAACAAACACAACAACACTGAAAAAAACCTCAAACACAACCACACTGAACAAACACAACCACACTTAACAAACACAACAACACTTAACAAACACAACAACACTGAAAAAAAACTCAAACACACCAACACTGAAAAACACAACAACATTGAACAAACAGAAAAACAACAAACAAAAACATCCAACACAAAAAACACTGAACAAACCAAATAACACTTAACAAAAACCCCCAACACAACAACACTGAACAAATACAACAACACTGAACAAACACAACAACAATGAACAAACACAACAACACTGAACAAACACAACAACACTGAACAAACACAACAACACTGAACAAACACAACAACACTGAACAAACACAACAACAATGAACAAACACAACAACAATGAACAAACACAACAACACTGAACTAACACAACAACACTGAACAAACACAACAACACTGAACAAACACAACAACACTGAACAAACACAACAACACTGAACAAACACAACAACACTGAACAAACACAACAACACTGAATAAACACAACAACACTGAATAAACACAACAACATTGAACAAACACAACAACACTGAACAAACACCTCAAACACAACAACACTGAAAAAAACCTCAAACACAACCACACTGAACAAACACAACAACACTGAAAAAAAAACTCAAACACAACAACACTGAAAAACACAACAACACTGAACAAACAGAAAAACAACAAACAAAAACATCCAACACAAAAAACACTGAACAAATCAAATAACACTGAACAAAAACCCCCAACACAACAACACTGAACTAACACAACAACACTGAACTAACACAACAACACTGAACAAACACAACAACACTGAACAAACACAACAACACTGAACAAACACAACAACACTGAACAAACACAACAACACTGAACAAACACAACAACACTGAACAAACACAACAACACTGAACAAACACAACAACAATGAACAAACACAACAACAATGAACAAACACAACAACAATGAACAAACACAACAACAATGAACAAAAACAACAATGAACAAACACAACAACACTGAAAAAAACCTCAAACACAACAACACTGAACAAACACAACAACACTGAACAAACACAACAACACTGAACAAACACAACAACACTGAACAAACACAACAACACTGAACAAACAAAACAACAATGAACAAAACCTGACTAACTAACGGTAAGAAGTGATATAAAAAGATAAGTTCAGTACTGGTGATATTATTGTAACCCACTTCTGAGTATGTACACCCTAGGTTCGTAAGAGCTGAGAAGTACAGTAATAACCAAGCAACACCAGTGTAATGTTTTGAATGTATAACTCTTTAGTTCAACATATTATTTCAACACTTTACAAAAATTGTGTACACAACACCTATGGGCCCAAAATAACATTTTGAATAAAATAAAATAAAATGTCCTTCTTGAAAATGTTCCTTGGAAATCGTCCTTAGGAATTTCAGAGTTCAATCCAGAGTTTAAATCAGTAAGTAAAAGGGAAAAATCAAAGGTAAACACTCAAAAGGGAAAATCTCGTTGGTGCCGGTTCGGGGAACTGACACAATCCTACCACAGGCTTCCGGAATGCTGTGGTAGATGTTCAGGGCTCATTGGGAAGGCTCGCAATCTATTGATCAATGGTTCCTTAATATGATTCACGGACTGGAGCTTCTGGAACTTCTGCTCGTCCGTGAAAAAAGAAAAAAACCCGACCTGTATATAGAACAGGTTCAGTCCAGAATCAATGATATCAACTGTTCTTTAGGTGTTGTACAACATTATATTACTGTTCAGAAAATATCATAGCATAGTTCACATGAAGAAAACAATAGCTATTTATAATAACTTTTTAAAGTCAGAATATACCATTTTAACCTTATGTCATTACAAGGAAATGTAATTGTAGGAACACATTGTACTAATGAACTTTTCTCTCTGCTTTTAATCCCTTTTTACATAGGATTTATAGATTCTGAGTTAAATAAATGAATTACATTTTTAAATTGAAACCATTTATCAAAGTAAGAATGTAACAAAAGCATATTTTTGTAATACATGCCAATTTAGTTTACATTTCTCCTTAACCATGAAATAAATGTCTTTTATCATGTTACATCCCTTCAAAACAACAGAAAATGTTGAATAATCACTAATTGGAGCTAGTCTGACCACCTCGTGGTTTTATCCACACATACAATCATTTAACACTTTAGCTTACCAAGAGAGGATCTTCAATATGAGAAACCAGGACAGATTAAAACGATTTCTGGATGGCTCTCAAACTTTTCTTCAAAGTTTGTGTTCTCAACTCGTGGGAGAACACGAAACAGCGCTCCATCTGATTTTAGCGGTGTTACGCGAACGGAAGTTTTAAGTGTGCTACTTCCGGTTTTCCGCAAAAAATTTTATTTTTCAAAATAAAAGCCCCATTACTCATAAAGTAAATTATGAGTAATTAATGATAATAATTAATTACAGTTAACTGTTTAACCCTTTTTTAGGTGGGTTACATCCTCCTCCTCTTAATTAACATGAGTCCCTTCATGTTCGTGCAAGGACAGGAGCACCTTCAAATGTTTCAACCAAAACTCTATTAAACCCATCTAATATAGTTTGTGCAAATGAAATCAAAGGTTTACCAAGCTGTGGATAAGTAAACTTAACAGTTGGCTTTCTCAACCGTTCGGATCTGCGTATTTGGTCAGCAGTCTGGTTGTTTGGGGCATCAAGATCTGCTAGTTCAAAAGAACTGGCATCTTGTTCAGCTTTGTCCATTTCAGAAGATTGTCTCTGTTCAATATCTTTGGACTGTTCGACTTTCTCAGAAGTTTCGGTATGAGAGTAATTGTCCAGTAGGTCATGTTCCATTTCAGTAAGTCCACTCCCTTGTTCATTTACAGGTTCCAGTTCATTTTGTGTCACTTCCACTAAGTTTTCATTTTGGCTTGTCCTCTGTTTTTCCACAGGTTGATCCAGGATTCCGGAAGGTAAGTCCATAGGTAAGTTTTCAGATTCCTCAACATTGGAGAGATTCTCCTGGATATCATGCGTGTTGGGGTTAACATTGTTTGGTTGAATAACCCTTGTGGTTGTCCTAATTGTTGTGGGGTAATAACTCTGAATATAGCCATCATCACTGTCAAAATCAAGGGTATTTTCCTCTGGAGAGACGGAACTTTGCCTTGTTTTGGGTTTTGAGGCTTGTTTTGGCATTTTCTCATCCTCTTCAGATAGAAATCCGCAAGGGAGCAGTAAATCACGGTGGAGTGTGCGCAAGGGTCCTTCCTCACCTTCAGGACAGACCACATACACAGGCATATCTCCAGCTTTCTTTTGTACAACATAAATAGTGGGCTCCCACCGATCGGCGAGTTTATGTTTGCCGCGAAAACGGAGATTTCGCACTAGAACTCTATCGCCTGTGTCGAGTGTTGACTCCCTCACTGCAATTGTATGCATGAGTAAGAGGTCGGACGTATTCGCGCCACCTAGTTTTCTCTTTGTCCTTGAGTGTACCCAACATGCTAAGCCACGTGCGGTTATATCGCTCGACAGGGTTTCCACGAGGATGGTAGGGACTCGTTCTCACCTTTTTAGTACCGACCAAAACACACAACTCTTTGACAACCTGTGACTCGAAGTCGCGGCCTTGGTCGCTGTGAAGACGTTCAGGAAACCCGTAATGGATAAAGAACTGTTCCCAAAGGCATTTGGCTACCGTTAGGGCTTTTTGGTCTCGAGTCGGAATAGCAGTTGCATATTTTGTATAGTGGTCAGTTATGACTAGAATGTCCTTGTAATTATGACTGTCAGGTTCAATGGACAAAAAGTCCATACAGACCAGTTCCATCGGCCGACTTGCCTGTATGTTGACTAATGGTGCAGCTTTGTCGGGTTGGCTCTTCCTTTTAACGCACCTTGGACAGCTTTTAATCTTAGACTCAACATCGAGAGACATTTTTGGCCAATAAAACCGGGATCTAGTTAGCTCAAGAGTTCTTTCGGCTCCTAAATGGCCCATTTCATCATGTAAGCTGTAGAGCACGGGGTTTCTCAATATTTTGGGTAAAACAAGCTGGTAACTGGTTTTGTTGTCACACTGTCTTTTCCGATATAACAGGCTGTCTCTTATTTCAAATCGACTAATTTCTTTGAGCATGAGTTGGAGTTCAACACAGTTATTACCATCAGGGACAGGTTCTGCTGACTCACATGACTGTATGATTACACTGATTACTGGATCAGCTCGTTGCAACTCAGCTATCTCAGCCTCATTGTACTTAGGGATGGTTGAAAGACCACTAAGATTTTCATCGTCAGAAAATGCTGAGGGAATAGCATCTGGATGCACGGCAAGTGATTCAATGTAACATGGAGACAGTTCAGGGTCATTTTGAAAAATAGTGTGGAATTGACATGTGGCTTGGACAACGTTCACAGGTGCAAGATGGTATGAGCTAAAATCATGTATTCTTTGACTCTCCTCTTGAGATGTACTGTCACAGATTAGTTCACCATGTGGCCTCCTTGATAGGCCATCGGCATCTTGATTTTGCTTGCCGGCACGATATTTGATGTCAAAAGTAAACGTAGACCAGGCTGCCAACCATCGATAACTGGTAGCATCTAGTTTTGCTTTAGTTAGAACGTACCGCAAAGGGTTGTTGTCAGTAATAACTGTGAACACGTTTCCATATAAATAGTCATGAAATTTTTCGGTAATGGCCAACTTTAAAGCTAAAAATTCCAGCTTGTGGGCTGGATAGCGGGCTTCACACTGCGAAAGACCCCGACTCGCATACGCAATGACGCGGTACTGGCCGTCCTGTTCTTGATATAATGCTGCGCCCAAACCTGTTGTGCTCGCATCAGTATGAACAACATAAGGTAATCTTGGATTTGCATACCCTAAGACAGGCGCGGATGTTAATTTTTCAATGATCTGATCAAAAGCGTCTTGGCAAGATTGGGTCCACCTTTCTCCGAAAGGTTCTTTGGGATTATGGTACTTGGCGGCTACATTGGTTATCTTGGTGCCTTTACGCACGGGAGGGTAGCCAGCTGTTAGATTGGTTAAGGGCTTCACTAATTTAGAATACCCCTCCATGAACCTTCTATAGTACCTGGAGAACCCAAGAAAGGACCTGAGGTCTTTTAAGGTCTGAGGTCTTGGCCAGGTCTTAAGTGCTTCTGTCTTTTGAGGGTCGTTTCAACTCCGTCACGTGATACTATGTGGCCCAAGTAACGAACCGAAGTTTGAAAGAAACGGCACTTTTCAGGGGATAACTTTAAACCATTCTCTCGCAAGCGGGACAGGACGTTCATGAGACGGGTTTCATGCTCCTCTAGTGTTTTGGAAAAGACAATAATATCGTCTAAGAACACGAGCACCTCGCGCAAATTGATGTCCCCCATGCACTTTTCCATTAAACGCTGAAAAGTGCTGGGTGCATTTGTGATCCCCTGTGGCATGCGATTCCATTCCCAAAACCCCAGAGGGCACACGAACGCAGTCTTGTCTTTGTCACTCTCAGTCATCTCAATCTGGTAATAGCCGCTTTTCATGTCCATCACTGAAAACCACTGAGATCCGCTCAGGGCTGAGAAGGATTCCTTAAGATTTGGTAATGCATACGTATCTATAATTGTTTGCATATTTAATCGCCGGTAGTCTACACATAATCTGACATCACCGTTCTTCTTTTTACTACGACTCTTGGAGATGCAAAAGGAGACTGTGATTCGCGTATGATCCCTGCTTCAAGGAGAGACTGCAGGTGATGCCTCACTGCTTCAAAATCCTGAGGATGAATAGGACGTGGGCGTTGCTTGAAAGTTGTCTCATCCTTGAGTTTGATTGAATGCTTTACTTTTGTTGCATGTCCGTAGTCGAGATCGTGATGAGAGAAAACGTCTGAGAATGTGTTTAACTTGTTTGTCATACGAGCTTTCCACTCCTCTGGAAGTGATTCTCCAAAGTCGAAGTTTAAGTTTGAACTTGGCTGCTTGCTTGTTAGGCTAGTGGAACACCGGTAGCTACTGCAATTAGTGGTGTTCTGAGTCGTAACAATCTCCTTAACAGCACTAAGTTCACCAATGATACACCTAACCGGAAGGCAAATGTTTCGATCAGTTTCATTCCTTACCACTACAGATACCTTGTATGGAGTTTCTCTTGGGACATTAATGAGACAACATTCAACAAAAATTCCGCCGGGTAAGGATGACACAGTAGGTTGCTCAAGTAAGAGGCATCTTTCATTGTTTACATTGTCAATATTTGCATATCCCTCTAGCACTATCCTTTCACCAGCATGGATTACACTTGGCTCATTATTTCTCAAGCTGACTAGACCTAGTCCGCCATTTAAACTATAATTGTGTCTGATTTGCAAAGTTCTCAGGACTTGGTGGTAACCACAATAAGCACACTTTCGAAATGTATTGTCATCACAAAACTGTTCGTACAGTGGATCAAGTGTGTTAGTTCCAATTAACAACGGGGTATGACTGTTGGACCTAACATCTGGCACTATGAGGGCAAGTGTCTCTAATTCAGGCTGACTAACAATGAACTCTTTGGGAAACTGGAGTGTAACTTTAACATACCCCAGGTAAGGCACTGATTGACCGTTCGCCCCTTCAATCTCTAAAAGGTCAGCTACTGGGTGAATCGTCTGATCTGAAAGATAACGGTTGTAAAACGACACTGACATAGTTGTTACCTGAGACCCAGTATCAAGTAGTGAATTGCATTCAAGCCCATTAACTTTAACGTTAGCGGTGCTCTTGCAACCAACTAGCCCTTTTGGTAAGGTTCTGGTTTTTGTCACTTTGTGCTCTTTTAACTTGACTTTCAATTTGGTTTTTTGATTCAATTATGGGACTTTCAGGTTGATTTGTTTCCATTTGTCCCTCAATAGAAACACTGTTCAGTTTAAATGTTTATCGGAGTTTGGATGGTCTTTTTCCCAAGCTTGTTGTTTCTCTTTTAATAGAGTTCTTTTTGCAGACACTAAAGTGGGGTTGGGAGGCTCATCACAGTTTGTGGCAATATGTCCATCCTCGCCACAACTGAAACAATACCATGGCTTTGGTTTTGATCTAACTGTTGCGGATGTGGTTTCTGAAGTCAGTTTTGATGTTGATGTCTTTTTATTAAAAGGTTTCTCATGTCGTTTCTCCTTTTCCTTTTTCTTAACAGATTCGTTTGTAGGTGACATCTGTTGTTTAGAACTCAATAAGGCAGAAATTTGAGCCTGCAATTCAACAATTTGTTTTTGAAGTCTTTTCATAGCTGGTGGTTCAGAAGAGAAAGACTGAGGCGGATCATATGTGTCTCCCATATATGCTTCATGCACTTGCACTCCAGCTTGAGCTTTTGGTTTTTGAAATCCCAGATGTTGCTTCATCCTGTTTGCTTTTGCAGTTTGTTTGTCCTCTTCTGTGCGTAAAAGGAGTAAAAACTCTGGAAAAGTGGGTGGATTCTTTTTGCGTTGCTCAAGCTGAAGGTTATTAATCAGCACATTGCTCCAGCAGCCTCTACAGAACTGCTTTAAGAGCTGCTTATCTGAATCTTGAGGCAAAATGGTTTTCATTTTCACAATTCTATTCAAAAGGGTATGCAATCTCTGGAGATAGTTGGAAGGTTTCTCGCCTGAGTTCTGGTTAACATTTAAAAACTGGGCGAAAAGTTCGTCCCCATATTTCACTGTGGCATAAGCTGAGTCAAGCAGATCGAGGAAAGCTTTTGGATTTGCTTGGTAACCAAGTGATTTGACAACCAAAGCAGCAGGAGGAAGCAAACTATCAACAATGCGTCTTACCAGCTGTGCACTGGAAACGGTAGAATCAGCCAAGTGACATTCAATACTGTTCCTCCAAGTATCATAATCGACTTCAAAGCTCGGGCAAGGAACCTTGCCGGAAAAAGGTCTAACTTTTACTGATGCGTGTATTTGCGACGAGAGGTCAGAACTTTTGACGATGTGTTCAACCACTACACGCTGCACCTCAGGTGGAGTAAATTGTTCAGTAGTTTGCAAGAAGGAAGATACTGGCAACTGATTGGGCATAGCATTTGCCATAGGTCTGAAAGTAGGGCTAAGGGAGTCAAGAGGACGTTGCTCACCATTGCATGAATCCATTGGTGTGTCATCAGGGGAAACGGAATATGTGGCTGTTTCAGCAGGTGCCACAACTGTACCCTGAGGTCTGCCAGACTCCTCTCGCTCTTTCAGTAATCCAGTAATTCGTGCTAACTCGTCATGTAGCAGATTTTCAAAAGATTTTCCACTTAGTTTTGCAATATTTTGGAGGTCAGACAGAAATGTTTTGGTAAGATCGGTACCTTTTTCACTTGAGTATAAACTGGATAAAGCCTCAACGTGGAAGACAATATTGTCATCTATATCACTGGTTCTATCAAGGGGTAAATCTTTCTCAAGTGTCTCCACAGATGCACCAGATGCATATTCTACAAAGGCTTTACCATAGAACTCAGAGGTTTTGTCTAAAACCTTGACAATTCTGTTAACAGACCCAAATTGCTTTAAATCTTGATAAATCTCTTCGTCTAAATCAGTATTGGTCAGACCTGATACAATGACGGCATTTGGGACCTTAATGCCTTCGTTCTTAATCACATCCATTTGGGAAACAAAAAAAAACAAAAACTTACACCTGGTTATTACTTACTCACAGCTCCTGTCTGGCTCGCCAAGTTTTACCGTGTAACCCACTTCTGAGTATGTACACCCTAGGTTCGTAAGAGCTGAGAAGTACAGAAATAACCAAGCAACACCAGTGTAATGTTTTGAATGTATAACTCTTTAGTTCAACATATTATTTCAACACTTTACAAAAATTGTGTACACAACACCTATGGGCCCAAAATAACATTTTGAATAAAATAAAATGTCCTTCTTGAAAATGTTCCTTGGAAATCGTCCTTAGGAATTTCAGAGTTCAATCCAGAGTTTAAATCAGTAAGTAAAAGGGAAAAATCAAAGGTAAACACTCGAAAGGGAAAATCTCGTTGGTGCCGGTTCGGGGAACTGACACAATCCTACCACAGGCTTCCGGAATGCTGTGGTAGATGTTCAGGGCTCATTGGGAAGGCTCGCAATCTATTGATCAATGGTTCCTTAATATGATTCACGGACTGGAGCTTCTGGAACTTCTGCTCGTCCGTGAAAAAAGAAAAAAACCCGACCTGTATATAGAACAGGTTCAGTCCAGAATCAATGATATCAACTGTTCTTTAGGTGTTGTACAACATTATATTACTGTTCAGAAAATATCATAGCATAGTTCACATGAAGAAAACAATAGCTATTTATAATAACTTTTTAAAGTCAGAATATACCATTTTAACCTTATGTCATTACAATGAAATGTAATTGTAGGAACACATTGTACTAATGAACTTTTCTCTCTGCTTTTAATCCCTTTTTACATAGGATTTATAGATTCTGAGTTAAATAAATGAATTACATTTTTAAATTGAAACCATTTATCAAAGTAAGAATGTAACAAAAGCATATTTTTGTAATACATGCCAATTTAGTTTACATTTCTCCTTAACCATGAAATAAATGTCTTTTATCATGTTACATCCCTTCAAAACAACAGAAAATGTTGAATAATCACTAATTGGAGCTAGTCTGACCACCTCGTGGTTTTATCCACACATACAATCATTTAACACTTTAGCTTACCAAGAGAGGATCTTCAATATGAGAAACCAGGACAGATTAAACGATTTCTGGATGGCTCTCAAACTTTTCTTCAAAGTTTGTGTTCTCAACTCGTGGGAGAACACGAAACAGCGCTCCATCTGATTTTAGCGGTGTTACGCGAACGGAAGTTTTAAATGCGCTACTTCCGGTTTTCCGCAAAAAAATTTATTTTTCAAAATAAAAGCCCCATTACTCATAAAGTAAATTATGAGTAATTAATGATAATAATTAATTACAGTTAACTGTTTAACCCTTTTTTAGGCGGGTTACATTATTATATATATTTTCTGCGCAGTTAAAATAATTGTTTACTCAAACATAGATGAAACATGTTGTTAAAATAAATAGTGTTCATTTTGTGGTATTTTACGACAAACACTTTGGGTTATAATGTCTTAAAGATTCACCAAAACAGAAGGTTTTGAGTTATTATGTCAATGATTTAAAACTTGTCCTCACATCTAATGACTATAAAAGAGCTTTAAAGGCTCAAAACCTCCAGGTGGAGACACTTTACATTATATAAAGAATTTAACAAAGAATAATTCATCAGTGTGTTGAATGCTCCATTCTGATTGGTTGGAGGATGTGTGTGCGTATATATTAAAACACACTTGTGAAATATCAGTATCAGGATAAATAGAGATAAGAGAAACTGTTCCCTACTGTCCACCACAGCACACATGTCTAACAAGCCACAGACCATGAGGAAAAAAGAAATATACAGTAAAGAAATACAGAATGAATTAAGTTAAACACAAAATAAATTATAATTTTTAAATAAACAGATAAGGTAAAATACTTACCAATATTTGGGATATTGGGATATAATATTTGGGAACATCAGATCAGGGCAGATACTCTGTCCAATGCTCACGGGCACTTCAATCAATGCCTGCTGGCACTGAGAATAGAACCAGTCCAACTCTCTAACCACCAGACTACAACTTCCACCAACCCATCTGACACGGACAGCGACTACATGTTCAAAGTCACTTAAATGTCCCTTGTTCCCAATTCTGATGCACGGGTTTGAACTTCAGAAATTAATCTTCACCACATTTACATGTCTAAATACATTCAGATACGTGTAGCTATTAAGTTGCTGGCGAGTGTTTGTGCAATAGGAGAAAAAAAGTCTAGAAAAGGGTTTAATATTTTAATATTTATTAATTTTTTTATTGAAAAAGAACTGTTAGATATACGTCACATAGCTAAACATAACATTCTGCAGCTTGAATTGGAAATTATTAAAAAAATATTTGGTCTGATATTTCAATAACCATGTTTTTTACTGATTGAACATATGAAGGTTATGTTGCGCACACATGATAATCAATTCAACCAAAAAGGATAAGAATTTGGATTCATATTAAATGTTTAAATGGTTATTTAATGCTTTTATTTTGTTGATAAAAGTTTTGCTGAAGTGATGAACACTTCATGATTTATTTTAAATTTCAGAAGACTGTATATAAAAATTTAAATATAAATTTAATTATTTATTGCCTTTTTGCAATAATTCAGGTGGTCCATTAATATCTTTACATGCGATGAGTGGATAAGCTTACGGTCACAAACCACACCCACATTTATCCTGTTAATAGCATCACACCAAGCCTTGCTCACTAAAATTTCATACATATCTTTAAACTTTGATTCATGAAGACAGTGATGATATAGTTTATTAATGAACATGGAGAGATGTATACTGCTGATTCTTATAACAGTGTCAGGTTAAGTAAATTTCAGGATTTTATAGATTAAATATATCTATTTAATTCGTTATTGCATAACAGATTTTCACTCATGTTTTTCTATGCAGGTGTATTTGCTGACAGCATTGAACCAAAAGACAAGAGAACTGATATTATCGGAAGTGACGGAGAATCTGTGACATTGAGCTGCTCATATCAAACATCCAGCAATAATGTTTGGCTTTACTGGTTCAGACAGAAATCTAACACAGAACCTCAGTTTATTCTGCTCAAAGGCACTCGATCAAACAGCTATTATAAGACCACAGATCAACGGTTTAATTCTGCAACATCTGAATCATCTACAGAACTCATTATTAAGAGTGTTTCTCTGTCAGATTCAGCTCTATATTTCTGTGCTCTGAGAGATGAAGCCCAGTGATACAAAAAGCCTGAAAGTCTTTACAAAAACATGAACACAATTATTGCTTTGAACAGTTTTTAATTGTGTAAAATCAACTCACAGTTTTTTTCTGTGTAAACCACAAAGCTTTGTGTGAAACCGGATACAGTAACACCTGCTGGAAGTGAATAAAACCCCAGACGGCAAGCAAGCAAATAAATACAACCCTTTGAATCAATGTTAAAAAATGTAATTTTGTAATTTCTTATAGCAGTAACTAGAGCCATATAACATTTGCTACTAATATTGCAGTTTCAACAAAGCATTGTTGTTGTGGTCAGTGTTTATTTTTGTCAGGTTTTGAGTTTCTTTAGCAGTTTTTAAAGATGTTTTACAGATCTACATTTTTGTTTCTTTAATAGTAGCTGTGATCCTGCCAGACAGTTTTTCTTGACCGGTTCAAACCATTACCACCTCTGCCGACACGGGCCTTGTTTGGCCTACATGCTGTATGCCAGTGCCTGATGAATGCCAGTCTTGCCAAATGCATGCCAAATGTGGGCTTGCTCTCAACCCCTTTTAAACCTAATTCACTAAAACCTCTTTCCCTGCCCCATCACTCATTCTGGTCTTCAAAAAAATGTATGATCTTTTTCTTTTAGCTCAGTTTTGCTTTATGAAACTTGGTAGCACTTTTTGCCTATTGTTGTATTTTCTATTAACTGCTTCCTTGTCACCTAAATCTTTGTAAGTTGATTTGGATGAAAGCTTCTTCTAAATGTAAATGGTCCTCAGCAGCCCGCTCCCAGAATGTTCCAGAAATCTCCCTTTACAAAAAATGCTTCAACTCTTATTTGGTTTTTACTTTGTAAATGAGTCATGTATTTTTAATTAAGTAGCTTTGCAACAAGCCATTTTTTCCCACACTTACCTTTAAGTTTTCAATACCCCGGTAATGATATAGTTCCATAGTCAACGATTCTTAACATGAAGAGATGTATCCTATTGATTTTTATAACAACTGGAGGTAAGGTGAACTTATAACCTAATGTTCACATTTCAAGTTCATCGGTTGTTTACCTTTAATAGTGTTTTTTTTTGCTTACAGGTATATTTGCTGACAGCATTGAACCAAAGGAAAAGAATACTAATATAATGATAAGCGATGGAATGTCTGTGACATTGAGCTGCTCATAGGAAACATCCAGTGTAGATGTTCTGCTTTATTGGTACAGACAGAAACCCAACACAGAACCTCAGTTTATACTGTATAAAAGCGTTCGATCATGGAGTCAATATAAGGATATACCAGATGATCACTTTCAGTCAGAAACATCACAAACATCTACAGAACTCATTATTAAGAGTGTTTCTCTTTCAGATTCAGCTCTATATTTCTTTGCTCTGAGAGATGAAGCCCAATGATACAAAAAAACTGAAAATCTTTACAAAATCATGAGCAAAAGTATTGTTTAGAAGTGTTAGTAATCAAATGAAATCAAACCACAGTTGTTTTCTTTGTAAACCACTGAACATGAACTTCTGTTCATATCCGGGTATTGTAACACCTGCCTAAATTTACTGACATGTATGAAATACAGGTGGCTTTTGAGCTTTTAAAGAACTGCTTAGCATGTTAGTGGCTGTGATCTAGCAAGTAAATACTTATTGTATTAAATTATAAGAACTTTCATATGTTTTTAATGTATTGTTTAACGTTTTAGAAACATTCAACGTTTTCGTTTTAAGAACATTCCCAGATAACAAAAGCCAACATCCTGGTGATTAATGTTTCCCTACACACTTAATGTTTATTACTCTCATGCACACAGTAACCACAGAAACTAAACCTGACAACAATTTATCTAACAGAAAAAAAAAAACAAGAATTCTTTCAAATGCTGTGTTTTACTTGTTTTAGAATAATATGAAGAAATCTGAAGATGTAATGAATACTTTATAAAAATTATATATAAAATATGGGGTCATTTGTGGTCTGTAGGTTAAAGAGTTGAAACTACAAGAAAACTACAAACTCTGACTCTTAAATACAAACTGTTTATTCTCAATATTATTAATAAGGAAATATGTTTATGGTGTTTGTTCAGGTTTGGCTAATGTTATATTTTATTTATTTCAGTTCGTGTAGTTTCTGTGTTTATCAGTGATTGCTATATGATCTCCTTTACTTCAACATTTAGTGTCACATGTAGCTGTCTGTAGTATGCACACTAAACAGTGTTTACTTTATATGAGCATAGCCCCGTGGGGCCTGCATGTACAGCAAAATCCCCAGTCCCAATCCCCAAAAACACTCTTTTTACGACAGGAGATTTGCGTATGGTCTATTATATTATAACTTCTTGTGGTCTGTGTTTTTTGTGGGTCATCATTGTGTTGAAGGGTCAAGTAAAGTCAAAGAGTCAAGGATAGGCCACAAACAAAAAGGGTTGATATGTGGCATGTTGCTATAAATGTAACATTGCAAAAGTCAATAAAGACAAACATTGCTCTTTTTTAGTAAAAGGTGGTTTGACCCACTTTGAGGGATTTGCATCTGAACTTTCTGAGCGATGACATCAGCGGCGCGCTGTACTTAACTGCTGGTAGAAGTTCAGTGGAACTGTGTATGAAGGCTGGTGTTCTGTACATCTTTAAAGAATTCTACACTATTCTACACTATGTCTGTCAGTGTATTCATGCTTTTATTGGGATTCATGGGTAAGATTTCCTTTTGTGTGAATTTAATCTTTGGATTTGTGTTTTTGTGGACATATTATAATTTTAAAAGTGTATAAAAGTTAAGCAACATACCTGATGGATTTCTTCTTAGGTTCCAGTGCAGGAGACAGCATTACTCCAATATCTACTGTTGTCAATGCAAAGGAGGGTGAAAGAGCTGTTATCTCTTGTAAATATCAATACACCGTATCAATAAATAATCTACAATGGTATCTGAAATATCCAAACTCTGCACCGGATTTTCTTGTTCTTGTTATGGAGTCAGGACAAAATCAGTCTGCTACACCTCCTCACCCTCGAATAAAAGCTTCAGTTTTTAAAGAGAATAAGACGGTGAATCTTGAGATCTTTCCAACAGATGTGATGGATTCAACAGTTTTTTACTGTGCACTGCAGCCCACAGGGACAGGAAATGGATGAACATCATACAATAACCTTCTCTCACATACATGAAGAATAGTTTGTACATTTTGAACGAACAAGTGACTACGCTGTCATAGTTATATCTCTATTTTATTTATGTCCTTATTTACATATTTCAAACTAAAATACACAGAAAGTGTTTGCTCAAATATTATTAATAACTGAATTTTCGTGAGCAGCACTTTTGATCAATCTCCTCATGAGGTCTTCCCCAGAAGGTGTACACTGATGGTCGTGCTCTTCCATAGTCTCTGATTGGTGCGTGGGCTGGATTTTATGGTTTTATGGCCAATAAATAACTTAATGACAGTGATAGGTCAAATATTTGAAAGAACCTTTCCGAAGACTTTGGCAGTATTGGGGGAGTGTATCGAGCAAAGAAATATTATGAAATCCATCTAACTCGTTTTTTAATAAATGGACCACATGGATCATGACAACTCAACTCGTTTAACAGCTAAAGCAATTATAATGTGTGAAACATTATTAAATGTAATGTAAATGTAAATCTTTCCTCAGCTGATGATGGCTTTTTATAGTCATGATACACACTTGTGTAATCCAGGGTGAATTTACCCCGTATTGATCAAACTAACTGTGAACCCAAAGTTCTTGGTCTACAAGTTTTTACGCAGAAAGTTATAATTTTCACATTAAAACGTGTCATTGTTGCTTTTAGCAATATACAAATTGCCTGCCAGAACTTCATGGTTTTTGATCAGATCCATAATTTCCAAGCTTTATAAACTTGAATGTTAATTGGATTTAATGCATATCAGGTTTTGTGTATTTGTGTAAAGAGGATGGGTGTAGCCTAAGGAAATCCACACCCTATATCTATGTGTGTATAATTAGTAAGCAGTTTTTCTTCTCAGGAAAATTTGAACTCTATTGGGGCTTCATCACAGAACCATCTTACGTTTTTTTTTTTTACGTAGTCAACAGGGCAAGAGACGTGTGTCAAGAAGAAAAGACGCAATTTAACCTCCAAAGATTTGAGAAGAATCAAACATGAAGCTACCAGGAACCCAATATCCTCCAGTGCTGCCATATTACACAACTGTAACTTACCTGGACTGTCAAGAAGTATGGGGTGTTCAGTTCTCAGAAACATGGCCAAAGTGAGAAAGGCTGAAACCCGACCACCTCTAAACAAGACCCATTTTTCTAAAACGTGAAGAATGAGCCAAGAAATATCTGAAAACAGATATTTCAAAGATTTTGAGGACGAATGAGATGAGATGAATTCTTGACGGACCCTATGGATTGGCCTGTGGTTGAATCAGTAACGGAGACTGAGTATTTAATAAACTTTGCGAAACAAATACTTGTGGTGATGATTTGTTTCTATATATGAGAAAAGACAATTCTATAATGCTCTTATATTATGTTATGGACTTGTGTTATGTTTCCTAGTTCTCACATAACCCAGGTAAAACTACATGCAGGCCATCGCACATCAAGATTTGAACAAACAGTGACATCGAATGTTACACAGGTCCATACATACAAAAATCATTGTCCGCTGTCAATGCACGCGTGGTTCATTTTTTGGAGAAAACTTTTGCTCATCAATAATGACAAACAGTCAGCAAATATAGAATGGCGTCCAAGTCTTACAACACTGGTATTAAAACGTCCCAAACATTTTAATGAAGTTCTAAATATTTTCAACATGGTTATAAATCTGACTAAGATGTTTTCAGTGATTTAAATACAAGCTTCAAATGCTATAGGTAAAGTTCTCAAATAATATTTAAGATGTGATTACAGATCCAAACTCAGCAGCATATATAAATACAAGAATCAAATAACTGACATTCATATCAGACTCTTAAACAATATTTAATAGGTTAACACTTGATACAAATGCTTGACTAGCAATAGGCATTAAACAGATGCAACTGAATCTTGGTGAGTTTCTTTTATTAAAATTGTGAAACATTTAAGATGTAAGATATAAAACAAACCTGAATGTATATTACAAGTACACGTTAATCCAATCAATTTATACATTAAACCATTGTAGTTTTTTTAACTGTACATTTAGAAGAAGTTTGCATATAATAGAAAGCCTAAAAACATGAACATGCTTTTATTTTTAACTATTGTTCTTTTAAAGATGTTTTATCTATCCATTGATAGAAATAAAGGCTATTAATAGTAAACGCCTGTGGAAACACTATTGATACTAATAATGAGTATTTTTAGACAAAAACCTGTTGATATGTATGTTGATTACCAGAATATACTTTTGCATGCTAAAGATAGTATGTCGTCACTCCTCACTGGCATTTTCCCCACATCTTTCAAGCAGACCAAGATCACTCCACTGCCAATAAAACCAGCTCTTAATATAACTCATACTGAAAGCTAAAGACTTATGTCACTCTTTTGTCCCAAAGATGCAAGAACATCCAGATTTCAACCAGGAATCCTCCTTCCAGATGCCTGGCTTGTCTTCCAAGATCCGTAAGAAAACATCAACCTCTTTTCACCTCCCTTTGTTAGTTATCGGTTGCTTCTTTCATTAAATTTCAGTCTCTGATGATAGCCTTGATTCTAGACTCCCTCCTGCAGACTTACTTCAGTGTGTATACATATAACAAAATCTACTCCCCATCAGGTGTTGTCTGGCATTGTGTAACCTAACATGTTTTTAGTACTTGTTTGTCTGTTGGTATCTTGATGATCTACAGCTTTGTTGTCTTCTCAATCGTTTGAATGAAAGCATCTTCTAAATGCCTAACTTTAAATAAAGTCATCATCGATAGGTGGAGCTTATGTAGAGAGTTTAAGAGACTGACAGAGTGAATCTTCTACTTGAATCTCTGAACACATCATGTTTCTCTTTACATGGACAATAGTGCAACTTTACTTTGGTAAGAGATATAAATCATTTTTCTGTAGTAAAATGCACTTATTGAAAACTAAATTTAGTCATTAAAAAACAAATTTGGTCAATTTAGCATCTTAATTAATTGTGACTCATTTGTTTTTACAGGATCTTGTTTTGCCGATACAATAGAGCCGTATTTAACAGAAAAACATGAGATTGAGAGTAAAAATGTGATTCTCTCTTGTAAATACACTAGCAGTGTCACTGTTGATTCTCTTCAGTGGTATCGACAGAATCTCAACACAAAACCAGAGTTTCTACTGTCAGTCACAGAATATTCAAACACATCTGAACCTGCTCTTCGTCTATATTCACATGCTGTAAAACAACTAAAACAAGTTCATCTAGAGATCTCTTCTGCTGCTCTATCAGATTCTGCTCTGTATTACTGCGCCATGAGGCCCACAGTGACAGAAAACACAACAACACCATACAAAAACCTCCTACACAACAACACTGAACAAACACAACAACACTGAACAAACACAACAACACTGAACAAACACAACAACACTGAACAGAAACCTCTAACACAACAACACTGAACAAAAACCTCTAACACAACAACACTGAACAAACACAACAACACTGAACAAACACAACAACACTAAACAAACACAACAACACTGAACAGAAACCTCTAACACAACAACACTGAACAAAAACCTCTAACACAACAACACTGAACAAACACAACAACACTGAAAAAACACAACAACACTGAACCAACACAACAACACTGAACAAACACAACAACACTGAACAAAAACCTCTAACACAACAACACTGAACAAACACAACAACACTGAACAAACACAACAACATTGAACAAACACAAAAACACAACAACACTGAACAAACACAAAAACACAACATCACTGAACAAACACAACTACACTGAACATTAACACAAAAACACTGAACAAAGACCTCAAACACAACATTACATTTATATCCGACATTCTTTTAATAAAAACTATTCTTATAATAAAGATCATGTGCTCTCCTTTGTCTCACTAGATTTATAAAGTTTAATCTGCATTTTGGGAATAGAATTTAAATGTTTTTAAATTTCATAAAGCAAGAATAGTACAAGGAATAAATCTATTTATAAATGTACAAAATCGACATTTTCTGAATTTTAGTAGCTAAACACAACATTTCTGATTCTGTAGACCGGTTAAATAACTTAACCAAATCAAAATTGTCAGATTTAAAGCACTAATGAAATGATGAGGATGTCGCCACAAAAGAAATCGGAAGAAAGAGCTGCTGGCTAGTTTATCAATATCTACACAATTTTAGTAGTTGGAACTACTCTTCTTGACAAGAGTATCAACAGAACAAACAAAATTGAAGTATTTTTAAACATTGTGAACACGGATATTTCTTGCTGTCACTGACAACCCAGTCAAAATTCACTGATAGGGCTAATTAATATTAGATTTGCAGGCCTAAATATGTTGTCATATAATGAGACAATGTGATTAATTTTATTTTGACAACAATGACAAATAATTTTATTGTATTATAAATTGTATGTGTTTAAAAGTGACCACACACTTATAAAACATTTCAGCATTGCAGTCAGCAGCTAAATGTATATATTATTCTTTGAACCAATGAAATAAAACACAGAGATCTCAAACAGATAAATACACAAAAAACACATATATTTATAGAATTTGGTTACATTTAATCAGAGGTGTTTTGGGTTAAATAGTTAGGACAACATGATACAAACATTATTAACACAAGGCTGCAAGGTCATGTTGATTTCGACAAACATTCAATGAAAATAATTCAAGATACAAGCTAGCAAGTGAAAACCATTTAATAATCTTAAAAGTTGTTGATATGTCAATGCAATGTTGTTAAATATATTACTTTTACACCCCCATAAAAGTTCAATAAACTATAAGTTATATGATCAGTGTTTGATTTATTTGGGACCATGGCCTTTAGACTTTTATTCTGCGAACTCTCTTTTAATGAGTTCCATATTAGATCAAAAGAATTTAAAAAAAAGAGAAAATGTGATCTCCTTATTTTAAAAACATACATTTGTTGATTATAATAAAGAAATGTAATTTTTTAAAATACTAAATCTATGAAACCAGACTTTTAAAGATTTTTACTTTTGCACTTTGGCACTTTAAACGTAGATATTTATGTAAAAGAAATTGATGTGTTTCTTGTAACCCTCAATAAATCCTGAAGATGGCACACAAACTTCTCAGTTGTATCTCATTTCATTTATCTTCATCATCTCACTAAATACCAACCATCTCAACTCACTCGAGGATTTATCTGTTCCTCATATTTCAGTCAATATAACAATGAAGTCACATCACATCTTTAAATTTGTGATTTTGGCATTGACTTTTTCTGGTAAGTTTGATATTTTTTATTAGTACTTTGTTTCATATTATTTCTTATGATTATTCCAGGATTGTAAAAGTATTTCTATCTTTCTTCAGAGTGTCATGGAGAAGACAAAGTTGATCAGCCAGACAAACAAATCACTGAATCTGAAGGAGGATCTGTAACTTTACATTGTAAATTTAAAACAGATTCAATTCAGCCAAATCTCTTCTGGTACATCCAGAGAATAAACGACTTTCCTAAATACATCCTGAGAAGAAGTAAATATGGAGCAGGAGATAATGGCACCGAGTTTCAGGAGAGATTTTACTCTGAACTAAAGTCAGATTCTGTTCCTCTGATCATTCACAATGTTCATGTGAGAGATTCTGCTGTGTATTACTGTGCACTGAGGCCCACAGTCACACAAACACACTCAACACTCATACAAAAACACACTCACACAAACACACTCAACACTCATACAAAAACACACACACACAAACACACACTCAACACTCATACAAAAACACACTCACACAAACACACTCAACACTCATACAAAAGCACACTCACACAAACACACACTCAACACTCAAACAAACACACTCAACACTCAACACTCATACAAACACACACACACACACACACACACACACACACACACACACACACACACACACACACACACACACACACACACACACACACACACACACACACACACACACACACACACACACACAAACACAGAAACACACTCACACAAACACACTCAACACTCATAAAAACACACAAATCACACAAAAACACTAAACACTCATACAAACACACACACACACACACACACACACACATACACACACACACACACACACACACACACACACACACACACACACACACACACACACACACACACACACAACACACACATACACGCACACACGCACAAACACACTCAACACTCACACAAACACACACTCAACACTCATTCAAAAACACACTCACACAAACACACTCAACACTCATACAAAAACACACACACACACAAACACACACTCAACACTCATACAAAAACACTCTCACACCAACACACTCAACACTCATACAAAAGCACACTCACACAAACACACACTCAACACTCCAACAAACACACTCAACACTCATAAAAACACACAAATCACACAAAAACACTCAACACTCATACAAACACACACACACACACACACACACACACACACACACACACACACACACACACACACACACACACACACACGCGCACAAACACACTAAACACTCATCACTCATTCAAAACCACTCAACATTGACTCAAAAACACACTCAACACTAATACAAAAACCCACTTAACACTCACACAAAAACACACTTAACACTCACACAAAAACACACTCAACACTCACACAAAAACACACTCAACACTCACACAAAAACACACTCAACACTCATACAAAAACACACTCAACACTCATACAAACACACACTCAACACTCATATAAAAACACACTCAAGACTCAAACAAAAACACACTCTATACTCATACAAAAACACTCTCAACTGTCATACAAAAACACACTCAACAGTCATACAAAAACACACTCAACACTCATACAAACACTCATACATAAAACACTTAACACTCACACAAAGACCCACCCAACACTCACACAAAAACACACTCAACACTCACACAAAAACACACTCAACAATCACACAAAAACACACTCAACACTAACTAATACAACAACACACTCAACACTCACACAAAAGCACAGGAAACATGGCAGTCTGTGACAGCAACTGTATTGAATCAGTGTTAAAAGATTTTTGCTGGATTTCAATAATCATTTTTATTAAGTCAATATTAGTTTTTACATTTAAATTTTGTTATTTAGTTGATGTTATAATCCAACGTGACTTCAGCAATTAGCTGAAAAAAGCAACAAAGCACACATAAGTACAATAATAAGAACTGAAGAATATAAACAAAGTTTTAAGGGTTACTTAAAAGTGGAGGCATATACACAGGACCACATACACAATGTTCAGTGTACAGCGAGTCTACCCCTCAAAACTCTAACCTGTGATATGTTTCAACAAGTGACCCAAGGTGGCAGCTTTGCACGAGACCAACATACAGATAACCGCCTGAAGCATTGTTGGACAGAGGCTAGAGTCGTTGAGAGGAAAGTAGTAAACCCCGTACCCCATGCTCTCCCAAATTTCATCATACAAAACTGCCTCCTGTACTGTTTCAACCAGCAGAGTGGGGAGGAAAAACAGTTACTCAGCCTACCTTGGGTCAGGACAAAAGTGGTCTTGGAACTCACCCATGAACATCCCCTGTGTGGTCACTTGGGCCCTCATAACACAACCCAGTTTGTTCGGGATCGTTTCCGGTGGCTGGGTTGGAGGCCGAGGTAAAAATATTCTGCGAGTCCTTTCCCACGTGCCACGGTGGTCGCCATGAATAAAAAATCCCCCCCAGCACGCTAATAACACTGCCAATAATTGAGGTGCTCTTAAGCCAATTGGGATGTACCCCGTGGGCCACACTGCAGCAGATGTTACGTCGAATGGCCTCAGAGAATCTAAAAGACTGGGGCAGATGCTTCCCTGTTTACTGTTCGGGATTCGGGGAGTTCCATAGGCATCTACATGATTCACCCCGTTCAAGCTACTATTCAGAAGCCCCAGGGAAAACTGGACATCGCCAAGGAGGCATGAGAATGCCAACCATCAACATGTACAAGAAATGAGTTAACAGAGCGAGAGATACCATTGGTGGAGGAACATCTAACAAGACGCAACAGGCTAAGCTGAGGCAAAACAGCAGGCCGGCTCAACCAAGACAGATTCACCCAGGAGAAAGAGACAAGATGCTAGTTCCCAATCCAGATTGTTAGTTCCTGGCGACCTGGAAAGGGCCCTACCCAGTGACGGAGAAGGTGGGGCCTGTAAACTACCGAGTCCTACAACCAGGAAGTAAGAGGAATGAACAAAGCTACCATATTAAGCAGTTGAAAAAATGGTTGGGAACCCTGGATCAAATAACGGCTCTTGGCCTTGCTGAACCTGTTGTAGTGCACATATTGTATCTTACGCCAGGTCAGAAGAAAGAGCTCCAGCACATGGTCAGTCAGTTCTATTATGTGTTCGTTCCTATTGCGGGCAGACTAATGACCTCCATCACGTGATCAGCACCCCACTTAGAGTCATTGTCCGGGGTTTCTGAGGCTTGTCGGAAGGCTGTCGAAGAGGAGATCCAGCAGAAGCTCAAGTTAGGGGTTATTGATGTTGCAGCCCATGGTCAAGCATGTGGTCGTAATGGTCCCGAAACCTGATTGCACCCTCCGGTTCTGCAACTACTTCCGTGGAATAAACAAGATTACTTAGTTCGACGGATATCCAATGCCCGGATGGATGACTTAGATTGCCTGGGCAGGGCCCTGTCCATTGAAGTAATGCACTAATGAACATCCCAAGACCAATCACTAAGAACTGATGTATTGTCTGTTCTGCAGGGGTTTCACCTTGTTAATGTACCATGGTGGCTGAGTTGACCAAAAACATTAGACTAGAACTGTTTGATCAATGAGAGTAAACTTTGAGAGGTGATCTTAAAGATCTTAAAGAGTTAAGAAAGTGTTTTTCAGACTTGAGGAAAGACACATAGCAACAAGATAAAAAATAAAACTAATAATGCATTCTTTGAATGGTTGATTCCAGTTATTTATAGTTCAGGAATCAAAAATCACATTTAAGAAGGTTTTTCACTAAACAAATGTCTCTTTAAAATATCACATACACACAATAAATGATCTGTGATTACAGATATCCTTGAAAGTAAGTACATTTCTGTATTATGCATTCTTGGTTATGTTCTGCTATGTTGTCTATGTTGTAGAAGTCTTTATGTTTATAATGTTAATAAGTGTAGCGATAGGACAAATCAATACTGTAAAAATATAGAACACATCTGTAGTGAAAATCTGAATAAAATAAACCTGAAGTGAAGTCAAGTTTCTATATGTAAATTAATCATATAAAAACTGTCTATATATAGAAAGTTCTGGATGTTTGTACATTGGTTAGTTTTCTTTAAAATAGCATTGTAATTACATAAATACATTTAAGTGTGCTTTCCTAAAGAAACATATAACGCGTTTGGAAAATCTTTAACCTAAAGAAAAACAAAGTTCAAATATAGACAGATGAAAAGTCAAAGCAGCATGTGACAGAAGGCAGGAAGTGTCATGTGATTTTATCTGTGAAGAACAGAGACTGGCAATAGTACAAATAAGGACACACACCATCAACACACAACTGAAATCATGAACACAATCCTGCTTCTCATGTCCATTATCATTTCAGGTAAAATACTGCATGCAAAATGTTAATATGACTTGTTTTTAAAATAAAATAATTTGATAATATTTTCACGAAAGACTTTTACTAATGTAAATTTTTGTTTGTTTTAGGTGTAATGACAGCAGATCAGATCGGTCCAAATAAAGAAACAAAAATCATAAAGAAAGAACAGGAGAGTGTGACATTGAGCTGTTCATATGTCACCAGCAGCAGTATTGTTTGGCTTTACTGGTACAGACAATATCCAAACACAGAACCTCAATATATACTATATAAACCTGCTCGATCAGCTGGTGGTGGGAACTCTGATCCTCAGAGATTTAGTTCGACTACATCTCAATCAACAACAGAACTCATTATTAAGTCTGTGACTCTGTCAGATTCAGCTCTATATTTCTGTGCTCTGAGAGTTGGAGCCCAGTGATACAAAGTCTATGAGACGCTGTGCAAAAACTCTAATTCATTTTTCACTTTGATCTGAAACCACAATAAACCCACAATCTATAACCCATAATAATGATAACACAACATCTGTCCCAGAAGCAAGCTTACAGGTGCAAACCATTGAATAAATGATAAAAACTGCTGACTCGTCCATGTTTGTTTCATTGAATTAATATTTTTTGCAGACATTGATCTTTATCATTAAACAGACAATGCGTGGTTGGTTGTTTCAGTAAGGAGACACAGGAAATTAACTTCTATGCCATCATTGTTACTGTAGGTTTGTGAATTGGGTTGCAATCAACTGCTGGTACCTTATTGTACAAGGAAAGTACAAGGAAAGTACAAGAAAAGTACAAGAAAAGATCTTTAATGATACAATTATCAAAACAAAGATATGATTTAATGTAGTTATGTTTAAAGTAATAACCACCATAAACCATTAATCGGTGTTTGGTTAAGTTTAGCTCTTGACTATTTGGATTTCATTCAATGATTTTGCTTTTGATTTAAAATGCTTTTGATGGAGTAATGATATATTGTAAAACAAATGTATAAACACGTTAAGAAGCACATCTAATTGATGTTGAGTAATGCATCATGTTGTGTTAATATCTATAAGTGTAAAAGTAGTAGCAGTTGAAAGTCACACCATTAAAATCGAGCTTACTTTATTATTTGTTTGGGGGAGAATATTCTTGTTTTATTAGAAAAGATCGAAGGTGGTTTATACCTCCAGCAATAATGTCTCCCATCCCCATAATATTTATATGTCTATAAATCAATTTGTACTTGTGGGTCTCCTTTCACAATGTGTAAAATGAGATGGTTTTAATCATCTTGATATAATGACTCAACTTGTTTTTATCTGTTCTCTTACTCTGATCTCTTGCTATCAGTGGTGTCTGTGAGATGTTACATTGAGATGTGGGAGGAGTTTAACTGATATATATCTCTGATACACACTTTTCCTTTCTGTCAACAGTATAAACATGATTTCTCTCTGTTATCTTCTTGTGCCTTTAGTTGTCCTGGGTAAGATCATTTTATAAGTGTATGTTTCCTGTAAATATTATCCTACAGTAGTTTGACAGATAAATATCTATGATATCTGTGTGAATTAAAGTCTGTATGGTTTTTTTTCTCAATTTCAGAGATTTCTTCAGGCCAGACAATAAAACCATTACAGAATAAAACACATGTCACAGAAGGAGAAACAGTCATTCTCTCATGTAAATATGAAGGCCAAGTAAACAGTTTACTCTGGTATCGACAATATTCAGAATCCAGACCTGAATTTCTGCTGCTTGTCTACGAGTCAAACAGTGTAATACCTGCAGATCCTCCTTTCCCAAGACTGAGCGCTACAGTAAAGAAGATGGAGAAACAGGTGAATCTGAAGATCTCATCTGCTTCAGTCACAGATTCAGCATTATACTACTGTTCACTGCAGCCCACAGTGACTGAAAGAACACACATCCTGTACAAAAACACCTCTGTTCTTATGATGTCATCCTCAGTCGTCTGTTTGACCTGAAATAAAAGATGCATACGTGTCTCCAGAATTCATGTGATGTATGAGGTTCAGAAAAGATGTAGCTGGGTTTGTCAGGCTTGTGTTAGTCTGTGTTTGAGTAAAATGAAGATTTAAAAAAAGTTTTGACCTGACTTCAATAATAATAAGTTATACGCATTTGATCTAGGATATGTAATTAATATAAACCGTTAATAGTAGCATTCACTTCAATCATATATAATCTGAATTTGTGATTCTTTGAGGATCTACTTCAATTTAAAAAAAGTTTTTGAAGTAACTCATTTCACTTTGTTAGTTTAATAAACCTTTTAAGTTGAAAACATGACAAAACATTGGACAGTAGTATCATATGCACACAGACTGTGTTGTGCTGTGACCAATCATCCATATTACTATGAGAGGAAGGCATCATAAACATATAATAAAGCACACCATAATAAACTTTAGCTTGTCTATTTTACAGCAAAGTCTAAAATTTTTTTATGTTTTCTTGTTGAATCATTTTTAAACAGAAAACATTGCGTTAATATAAAATGTCTGTATTTACAGTTTTTGGGTTATCAGCAGATGTGAAAAGTCTTATCACAGAGTTTCTGTCATGGAGGTTTCACAGTTTGCTCCTACTTTTTGCGTGTGATTATGGTCATGTGTTCATTTTTACTCAATTTCTTCCGTTTTTGTTAAAAAAACATATTTGTTTTGAAATGAGTTTTATATGTAGTTTTTACAAATGTGTGCTAATCCAAATATTTCACTTTCGAAAACATTTTCGATATCTAAAAGATATAAATTGTTAAATAAAAATGTATTTTCTTGTGTGAAAGATACCCAAACAACTTGTGTATCATTAACTTGAAATTATTATAGAAAATATAGCAGTTTGTTATTGTGATATTTACAAAATGATTTACTTTTTTTAGAATGTAATTTTCAAACAATAAAAAAATAAGCCATTAAAAATAACATAAAAATATAAAAAATTATGAACCTAATACCGTTAAAAATGACAGAAAACATTGGTTATTTTAATTTTTAGAAAGTCGTTCACTCCTAACACTCGATATAGTGCACTATATAGTGGATAAGAAGCGGTTTAGACAAATCCAAAGTTTTAGTAGTCACTTCATGTAAGATCCTGTAATGATATTGAATCACCAAATAGGTGCTGCTGCCACCTACTGATGAACACTTATTCCATT
Organism: Triplophysa yarkandensis; assembly: GCA_033220385.1. NCBI lineage: Eukaryota > Metazoa > Chordata > Actinopteri > Cypriniformes > Nemacheilidae > Triplophysa > Triplophysa yarkandensis. The sequence continues at coordinate 4,637,790 of CM065664.1, read as the reverse complement.
TACATTTACATTTACATTTACATTTAGCCATTTAGCAGATGCCTTTATCCAAAGTGACTTGAAGAATCCAAGATACTTTGAAGTCGTAGGAGAAAAAGTTCTTCAACGTTACACAATGCAAGACAAAAACTGTTAGGATGGAAGTGAGCTGTGACATGTATTTCTATCAGTTCCTCTCTCTGAGACATTCTGTATGATCTGCAGAGGTTTGGTTGTGTATATTCCAGCAAGTCCAGCAAGCAGAACATTAAAGTATTTCAGCCTGGACAGGACCAGACGCAGAACCCGGACCAGGATTTGTGTTGCATGTTCCGAGAGGAAAGGTCTGATCTTCCTAATGTTGAGCAGGAATCTGCAGGACCTGGTGGTGCTGGCAACATGATTGGTGAAGTATAGCTTATTGTCGATTATTACTCCTAAGTTTCTATCAGTCCTGGAGAGCACAAGGAGTTAGGATCCCAGTTGAATAGAGAGGTCATAATGGGAATGACAACGGGCTCAACTTGTACTGAAACATCTGCAGCAATTCCCTTTCTCAACACATTTAATCATACACTTTGCGTATACTTATTTCTTTTACTACAACGAATAAAACCACCCTCAATCTCAACACAGAAGTCTTTTTCTATCTGTTGCTGTTACCTGTAATCTATTGAAGCCTGTGGGCGGAGCTTAATTTTAAGACACAGAATCATTTTAAACTTGTAGAGGATTTCAGAAGATAAAATCTGAGACTTTATTCTTCTTCAGAGAAATAACAGCATGATTATTTTCAATCTCATCAGTTTTTTGTGGATGTGTGTTGGTGAGATTATCTTTCTCTATAATCTACACCAAATCTACTGATAAATTCTGTTTACTCTTATTTTATTCTTTAAGTTTTGATGAAGCTGTTTATTCATATTTATACTTTCTTTTCTCAGGACACAGATGCAGAAGCAATCCGGCGTCTGTCAGAGAATATAAACAGTGTTGTTGGTGACAATGTTACTCTGTCCTGTAGTTATAAAGATTTCACTTCTACTGTACAGAATCTACAATGGTACAGACAACATCCCGGATCCAAACCAGAGTTTCTAATTTACATCTTTCCACATGGAGCTATGAGTGAAGACAGACCAGACAGATTTACTGCTGAAGTTCATCAAGATATGAAACAAGTTGATCTGAAGATCTCATCTGCTGTAGAGTCAGATTCTGTCATGTATTATTGTGCCCTGGTGCCCACAGTAACACAAAACACAACACACATCATTCAAAAACTTCTAACAGTGATTCTTCCCAACACTTCTCAAAGCTTAAAACATTCTGCAATAAAACTGCATCTTTTAATCATAAACACCTGTCCATTATGACAAATCTTGACTAAGTTTAAAAATTATGATGTCTGCATATGAAAATTATTCTTATACATCTATTTAAATTGTTTACTTACACAGTAAAGCCAGACATCCCTGACATCAATAAACCTAATAATGTTACAGATAATATATCAACTTAAAAATCTTGTGGTGTGCATAATATACTTTTCTAGACATGAATCTCATAAATGGAAAAAATTCACAAAAGATTGTTCTCTCTGTATGTAATGCATACCCTGTTATATTATAATAGGTTACACTTAGTTCTAAATAATTTACATAAAAAATATTTATTTACATTTTAATGACTCGTACAACTTTTTCTCACAAATACATTCCTACATTTTTAACTGTTTATAAGTTGATATTGTGTAAAATTTTTAGAGAGAGAGAGAGAGAGAGAGAGAGAGAGAGAGAGAGAGAGAGAGAGAGAGAGAGAGAGAGAGAGAGAGAGAGAGAGAGAGAGAGATGCAATTAACTGTAAATATAAATCAAATATTCTATTTCAAAACAACAACAGAAACTAAAACTTTTAAGTATCCCTTACCATTTATAAACATGTGGGTGGAGTTAGTAGTTAGTGGGTGGAGTTCGTGGAGTTAATAGAGAAACACATGAAGACTTTATGATGATCTTCATTTGGTTTCTTCAGTACAGTCATGATGTTTCTGTGTCTTCTGCTTCTGCTCTCAGTAATACAGGGTAAGAAAAACAGTTTGTTCAATCAGTTTTTAATTATTATTTATGTATACGATGCTATGTTGCAAAAAAAGGTAAAGTAACAATATAGTACAGTTTGTCAGAATATTCTCCAACTTTCATACGAATTGATTTATTTCTCACACTTGTTTCAGATAACTGTCTGGCTCAGAAAATAACATCATTGCAGAACAGTACTTTGAACACTATTGAGGGTGATTCAGTCATTCTCTCATGCAAATATGAAGGCAATGTACAGAATTTGCTCTGGTATCGACAGTACCCTGGATCCAGACCTGAATTTCTGCTTCTCGTTATTGAATCATCCATAAAGAATGTAATTTATGCAAAGCCTCGTGTGCCCAGACTGGATGGTGAAGTGAATGTGTCAGATAAGCAAGTGTATCTGGAGATCTCCTCTGCATCTCTATCAGATTCTGCTCTGTATTACTGCGCCCTGAGGCCCACAGTGACAGAAAACACAACAACACCATACCAAAACCTCCTACACAACAACACTGAACTAAAACCATCAAGATATAAACATAAAGTGAAATCCTTTATTTATATTTTTTATTGTATTTGTATTTTTGCTGTCAGCATGCCGATTGCACACTCTCTCAAAAAGTGGGACATCTTTGGCATTGTGTTGTGTGATACAACTGAACATTTCAGAGTGGTGTTTTAGTTTTTATTGTGGCCAGTCTAAGGCATACCTGTGCAATAATCATGCCTTCTTATCAGCATCTTGAGATGGCAGAACTATGGTGTGGGATGGATTATCTGGGCAAAGGAGAAGTGCTCACTATCACAGATTTAGACAGATTTGTGAACAATATTGGAGTGAAATTATTTTTTATGTATACAGAAAATGTTTATCTCATAAAAAATGGGAAAAAAAACAAACGTGTTGCGTTTATATTTTTGTGCAATGTAGTTGCATTACATCTCTCCTACATATATATGTATACCTAAAACATTCCTTTTGGTCACAAAACCAAACTCATTTCCATGCTCTTATCTTTTAGATTTTATTTCAGACTTTAATTGTATTGGTTATGATAAACAATTATGACATTATAAACATTTGTTTTTTTTTAAACATATATTGGTAAGCTAGAACAGAACTAAATTATGCTGACAAAACTTTTTCAGTGTAGTTGTTTACTTGTTGCATTGGTCACGTCCTTGCAGATATTAGCAAAATATTTTCTTTAGATTATAGATTAAATTATTTTATTGTTTTATTAATTTTTTTTAGTTAGAATTGAAGACTATTAAAGTAAACACAAGTTTATATTTTAACGAAAACATATTGAGGAAGTGTGTATAAGCATTGTAATGTGGTAGAACATTACCTTAATTCATTTAATATTAGTCTAATAACTCATTTCTTTTAAAAACTCTTTTTGGAAAATTCCTGGAACTTTTATATAGCTACATGTGCACCAAGTGGCTGTTGGGGGCCCTGTGGCCATCAGGGGCCACCAAGAGTACATGAAATAAGTTTTTTTCTTCTAAAAGCTTTTTGAAGTATCTGTGTTAAAATGTTGATGCTTATTTAAATAAATAAATAAAGAGAGGTGTTTTAATACATAGCTGTAAAAGTCTTTTGTTATCCCTCAGTGTGAATCTCTTTAAAGTTTCTTGTCATAAGATACGACATTGTCACCAGAGAATAGGAAGACAGATTAAGGGAGGAGTTATTACAAAATCTTTAAATGTTCAAGAGACTGAGAGTCACTTTGACATATGACTCCATATCATCAAACATGTTTTTCTATTGTTGGATTTCCATTTTATTGGGTAAGAGACATTCAGATTTTCAGGAGCTTATATAAAATAAACATGTGATATTTCTGCTTAGTGAATATGTCATTTTTTAATACAGGGAATTCCTTGGCAAGCATAATCAACCCATTATCTTCTGAGAAACATGTTTACATAGGTGAAAATGTGAATCTGTCCTGTAAATACAGCGGGGATGTACACAATCTGCAATGGTATCGACAATATCAGGGATCTCCACCAGAGTTTCTCATTCTTGTGACGGAATATTCAGATCCACCTGATACTTCACTTCATCTGTCAGCGAAAGCTACAAAAGACATGAAGCGTGTGGATCTCATGATGTCTTCTGTTAAAGTCACAGATTCTGCCCTGTACTACTGCGCTCTGCAGCCCACAGTGACAGAAAACACCACAACACTCAACAAAAACCCACTTCCATTCATGTGACCTTTAACTGTTCCCAAATATAAAAAGAGTGTGTACATACATTTGTTGTTCTTTAAACAACACTGATACAGAATAATTTCATGACATTTAGATCCTAAACATATAAAATCACACATGAAACACAAAGCTTTATAACACTTGGTTCTATGATAAAAGTCATTGGATCAGACATAAACTTGTAATCACAGTGGTGGTTCCACTTCAAGGCTGAAAAAACTTCATGTTGAATAAAATAATCTTTGTCTAAATCTGTACCATTCACTTACATTTACATTTAGGCATTTAGTAGACGCTTTTATCCAAAGCGACTTACAAAAAGTCGAGGAGATAATAAAGCGGTAAGTAGCCGATACATCAATAGGTGTACAAGTGCTACAACAAGGTTACCAATCAATTTCTTACCCTTTTGAGATGGCACCACAAGTCATTGCTCGTTTGCGGAGCACAGAGATCTGGAGGGCCTTTACCTTTGAATCAGTGAGTTAAGGTATCTGGGTGCTGAACCTGTGGTGGTCCTGTAGGCAATGAGAAGAGATTTGTATTCAATGCGAGCTGCTATGTGAAGCCAATGTAGTTTAATGAAGAGAGGTGTTACATGGGTCCTTTTTGGTTCCTTGAACACCACTCTTGCCGCTGCATTTTGTATTATCTGCAGAGGGTTAGTTGTGCACATCAGGAGTCCAGCAAGCAGCGCATTGCAGTAGTCCAGCCTGGACAGGACCAGGCCTGAACCAGGATTTGTGTGGAATGTTCTGAGAGAAACGGTTTGATCTTCCTAATGTTGTAGAGCATGAATCTGCAGGATCTGGCAGTGGCGGCAAAATTATCTGTGAAGTTGAGCTGATCATTGATGATTACTCTCAAGTTTCTCGCAGACCTGGAGGGCACAATGGTTGATGATCCTAGTCTGATAGAGGTCGTGACAGGTCTTGGGGTTGGCAGGTATGAAAAGAAGTTCCATTTTCACAAGGTTTAGCTGCAGGTGGTGGTGCTTCCTCAAGAGCGAGATGTCGCTCAGGCACGCTGAGACTCGGGTCGTAATCATCTGGGGCCTCATTTATAAAGCTTGCGTACGCACAAAACGGAGCTGAAAACATGCGTACGCCAGTTCCTGCGCAAAAGTTGGGATTTATAAAGAAAAACTTGATGTGAAAACATGCGCACCTACACGCAAACTCTGACCTATGCGTACGCACATTTAGAAGACAAAGCAGTTTGGCGACAGTGATGGGGAGTTGAGGAACTGACTGCGGATGAAGGGAATTAACCCTTTGAATTAATTTATTTTGACATATTTCAATATTTACAATATTTACCAGTTGCTCATAGGTCCTGGTTACAACAAAAAATACAAATAACATTAAATCACCATTATGGGTCCTAAAGATACATACATGCATGTTCAGTTTAAAGACATAAAAGGAAATATATGCTGAAAGTACGTAAGTGTAATGTCTTTCACTTCCATTCTTAAATGGATGTACGCCTATCACTCATTACGTGATTAATGTGATAAGTTGTAAATGATTAAATATGATCGCTGAAAACATAAATAGCCTACTGCAGCAACACTTCAATGCATATTGTATGATGGATGCGCTGGCACTGCTGGCAGATTATGCCAATGGCAGACTTCGGAGGGACACAGAACACCAGCGTGAAGAGCCTGACCCCCCCCTCCCGAACTAGAAGGACATCATCAGGGAGCAAGACTCCGTCAGGGAGTAATGCGCCGTTTGTGAAGAACAACAGTGCAAAGGTTCATTTTTAAACAAGATCCTTTAATGTATATGCAATACCACCCAGCACAACCCTTATTTGCTTAAGCTCATCTGCGATTAAAGTAATTGCATTAATGGGGTCTGCAGAACAGCCTCAGTCAGCACCCGTCCACTTCCAGCTGTGTGTATGGCACGGGACTCCCGCGCTTGTGCTGGGGACCTCGGGGAACTCCAGAGCCCCGCAGACTCTGCGCTGCAAGAATAGGGACTAAACCAATTGTGTGATTTATTTTATTTAATTGAGCACGCAAGCAATAAAGTTATTGACCTGTATCAGCACATGTGTGTCTCTCCCTCTCAGACACAATGCCACACACACTGGATTGGCAGAGAATCGGGGGCACCTTTGCCCTCACCAGTCGCCCACACATTCTGTCAGTGAGAGACAAACCGTTTCTTTATTCCCATCTTAAGATCGGAAATACTTCTCTTTTATATCTGGATCGGTTCTGTTTACTGCAGCAGTGATGTGTCCATGCTGAATATTATTTTTATTAGTAATTCCAGCAAACAAAAATACCTTCCATTAATCCACCTCACTCACAAGAACCTCTAGTTCTGCCTTGCTCTCCATTTCTGTCATGATTTTGTTTTAAAAACACATATTTTTATATTTCCTCGCTCTCTTTTTAATATGCATGGCCACTGAGCTCATTTGCATTGTCTATATATGGTTAAATGTGGGCGGATAGAGGGCGGTACATGAGATTTTTTTGCGTGCGCAGATTATCAGGTAGGTTGTGATTTATAAAGTGAAAATTGCGTGCAGGTGTGCATACGCATGGTTTTATAAATCTGAATATTTTTTTGCATACGCTCTTTTTGGCTTTTGTGCGTACGTAGAGTTTTAGTCAGGATCCTACGCACACTTTTATAAATGAGGCCCCTGATCTTCAGAATGAAACGCAAGGTGGAGTTGCGTGTCATAACAGTGGTAGGAGAAGCCATGCTTACAAATGACTGATCCCAGTTTTGTCATGTAGATCCAGAAGAGCAACGGTCTAAGAACTGAGCCCTGAGGTATACTGGTGTCAAGACCTTGCGGTTCTGAGACTTCTTCTCCACTTTTAATCAATACTTCATTTCTGGCTGAATCCATGTTCTAAACTATTCAATGGACTTGACTTTCCTGAACTTTCCTGAAGCATATAAAGCATGGTTCCGATCCCAGGAATTGCAAATACTTAGGTTGCATTATCCTTAACATTAGACAATGGATGCACAAAATGCAAAACAATTCAAAGCATTTGGCTAAAAACAACAAAAAAACACACATTTCATGTTTGGTCGAACAAAAATCCAGAGTTTATCAGGACTTAACGTTAGGTAACGTAATGTTACGACACTATTTATTTATGCAACGGTGAAATCCAAATTTGGCCTTTGGCAAAGTGTTATTATTCGTTATCAGACATTAATTTTCATTCTGGTGCATAGCTCGGGAAAAAAGGATGTACCAAATGTGTAAATGTACTTAGTATCACCATTTTTCCCTGTATGTTTTACTCTTTAGTCTCAAAGCCTTTGAATGTTGGTGAAACACTTGTGCACTTGTTCCCAGTGTGCCTTTCGTGTGAACTGCAAAATCTGCATTTTACTTTTTACAAACTCACTGAATGTGTACAGTTTCTCTCATGTTTCTGCATATTTCCTTTGTGTTTTCAGTCTTGCTAGGATTGCCTTTCTCTAGAGGGACATCTTACGTGTTGGTCAAGACTGCTCTTATTTCTGAGACGCTTTCTATAACCAGGAACTGTGTTTAGACGCTCTCTAGTGCAAAGTCTTGTGTTTCGCACGATTGCCATTATTTTCAAAACTAATTCCACAGTGAACACACACCTATTTACTCTCACCAGTGTGAATTTTCATATGTCTTTTAAGAGTAGACATCTGTGAAAAACTCATTCCACACTGAACACACCTGTACGGTTTCTCTCCAGTGTGAACTCTAATGTGTTTACTAAGATCAGTTTTCTTTATGAAACTCTTTCCACACTGAGGACATGCATATTGTTTCTCTCCAGTGTGAATTCTCATGTGTTCTGTGAGTCTTGATTTAATAGAGAAATGCTTTCCACACTCATTGCATTTGTATGTTTTTTCTCCACTGTGTATCCTCTTATGTCTACTAAAAGTGGACATCTGTGCAAAACTCTTTCCACACTGAAGACATGTATACTGATGCTCTCCAGTGTGAGTGTTCATGTGTTCTGTAAGTGCTGATTTGACGGCGAAACTCTTTCCACACTCACTGCATGGGTGTGGTTTTTCTCTAGTGTGAACCATTATGTGTCTACGAAGACAGGAATTCTGTCTAAAACTCTTTCCACACTCACCACATGTGTATGGTCTCTCTCCAGTGTGAACCCTTATGTGTCTTCTAAGACTGGATTTTTGTCTAAAACTCATTTCACACTCACTGCATGTGTATGGTCGCTCTCCAGTGTGAACCCTTATGTGTCTCTGAAGAGTAGATGCCTGTGTAAAACTCTTTCCACATTCACTACATGGGTATGGTCTTACTTCAGCGTGAACCACCATGTGTCTATTAAGACTAGACTTCTGTCTGAAATTCATTCCACACTCCCTGCAGGTGTATGGACGCTCTCCAGTGTGAGTTTTCATGTGTTCACTAAGTCTTGCTTTGAGGACAAAACTTTTTTCACACTCACTGCAGGGGTATGTTTTTGTTCCAGTGTGAACTTCTATGTGTCTCCTAAGATCAGTTCCCTTCCTGAAACTCTTTCCACATTGAGGACACATATACGGATGCTCTTCATTGTGAATTCTCATGTGTCCATTAAGTCTTGATCTGGAGATAAATCTCTTCCCACACTCACTGCAAGTGTATGGGCGCTCTTCACAGTGAGTTTTCATGTGTTCTGTAAGTGTTGTTTTAAGAGCGAAACTCTTTTCACATTCACTGCATGGGTGTGGCCGCTCTCGAGTGTGAACCACCATGTGTCTTTTAAGACTGGACTTCTGTCTGAAACTCTTTTCACACTCACTGCATGTGTATGGGCGCTCTCCAGTGTGAGTTTTCATGTGTTCTATAAGTGTTGCTTTGAAGCCCATTCTCATTCCACACTCACTGCAGGGGTATGGTTTCTCTCCAGTGTGAACTGCCATGTGTCTCTTAACATCAAAATTATTTGTGAAACTCTTTCCACACTGATGACAACGATACTTGAGCTCTTCACTGTGAATTCTCATGTGTTCTCCATGTTTTGATTTGGAGATAAATGTCTTTCCACACTCACTGCAAGTGTATGGACGCTCTCCAGTGTGAATTCTCATGTGTTCTGTAAGTCTTGATTTAATAGAGAATTTCTTTCCACAGTGCCTGCATGAGTATGCTTTTCTTCCAGTGTGAACATTCCGGTGTATCCTAAGATTAGACATCTGTGTGGACTGCTGCCGCACAATTTACTTTTTGGTTTGGGAAATATTTCTCCAGTTCCCTCAGGTCTAAAAAAAGACCAAAAAAAGACAAAATTTGAGATTTTTGACATTTCTATCCTAAGACCTTCAAATCCTCATAGAACAGTAACATGAGTTATTTTGGCCAAATCATTAATGAAGGCTATATAATAGCTTTTTCCTTTGTCCCTGGTTAAATTACTTTGCTTTAGGGCTGCAACAATGATTATGAAAATCAATGTATGTCATTATCAGTTATAAGTCTGCAAGGTATTTTCGACTTCATCGACTTCACGCTTCTTTGATACTCAGATTATGAATGTAAAATTCTTGAAGAGTTTCTCAAATTCAGCTTTTATTTATAACATATTGTCTATACAATTTTTTTTATCTTTAAGAGCATTATGTTTATGGTTTTTATTCGTAAACAACTTCAATAAAGACAGTTTAGCATCAGTTATTTTTACTAGAAAACTAAAGTAACTATAGGTTATTGTGTTTCATCTATTTTATCTTAAAAAAAATCAATATTTAATTTGCTATTCAAAAGAGCTCTGAACAAGGGACAGGGAAGAATAGGCATTTTTGTTAATTGATTAGCCTATATTTAAAGAATAATTCATAAAAAGTTACAATTAAGAGTAGCATGCTTGTATGTAAGTAAACAAAAAGAAAATTAAGTTAAGGAATCCGTGTATAATTCGTCATTTAATTTTTCCAAATTCAAACCTAAAACATAAAAGGTTGATTTTCCATTATTCCGATAATATTGTACATCCTTAATTCAACTTAATAACAATTAATAAATGTTTAACATTAGATAAAATATATTTCATTTTCAAATAAATAAAAATATAAACCTCACACAAACCTCTTTGCTCCTCAGTGATTTCTTTCTTTATTCCACATGTGTCTTTAACAGTCACGTTGCAGTAGCTCCTTCACTTGTAGAAGAACAGAAATGTATTCTGTATATCTTAAACCCTATATGGTTTGGAGAAAAATACCTGTCAAAAAATAAACTTAAATATGTTCACAGAGATGCATTTACTCATTTTAGAACACATTGAAATAAGTATTTATTTGTAGAGAACCTCAGAGATTAAATATTTTTTCATAGATGAAACAAAACCTTTGGCAAGGCACATAACCTTGTGTGATGCTCTGGGTGTGTGTGTTCATGATTTGCAGCGTGTGTGTTCACTACACACTTAATGGGTTCCATGCAGAGGGCACATTTCGGATATGGTGACCAGACCTGACAACCACTTTCTCTTTTTTCACTCTCAAAACAGTGATGGTTTACTTGCTGATATCACTGCTAAATGCATTTTAGACAACGTACAAAACAAAACATCTTCCGTGGGTTCTCCATGTCATCCCAGAAACTGGACACCCTCATGAACATCCAGGTTACATTTTTTCATCAATCAATAATAATGTCTTCCGCCTTTCAGCTGATGACCAATGTGTTTAAATGCAGTTTTCTGTGTTCATCTCTTACTCTTGAGTGTTCTTTTTTACATTTTGAGTAGTACTTACAACCTGATTATTCTCCACTGTGCCGAATGCAAATACTCGAACGGTTTCCCTGTTCTAAGACTTTGTGTCCATGATCTCTGAGGTTCTCTTCTCAGATTGACGACTGCACTGCATGCTGGGAGACACAACAGAACAAAGTTTACAATCAATAACACAATGCATCTCTGAACAGTAACAGTGTTAAACACTTTTATAATAATAATAATAATATGATGATGTTGTGTTTGTGTAGATGCTAGTTAGAAGTAAGTGCAGCTGCTCTCATCTGAATTCAGAGGCATAAACTCATCTGAAACAAGACTGAACAACAGATCAGAGATGGGTTTAAAAGTGTGGACACTTTTTTTCATAAATATTCAGTCAGAGAATGTTCATTTCAGTGGTATAATGGCTGGTTACAATGTAAGAAAACCAAACTTTCACACATCTAAAACTGAACAATCTCTCTGTGTGAGGCAGTTAGCATGTAAGCTAACAGTGAAACATTCACAGCATGCAGAGCACACACCTGATTTAAACAACCTCTCCAGCTGTTATCAAACATTCTTCTTCAAGTTTTATTTTTGTTCATATAAACACAACAAGTTTTTCCCGCTTCTTTTAGCTTCTCTATATTGAGTCCACGTGTCTCGTGTTTATGTTCTTCAGCGGAGGCGGGGCTGACAGGACTGAGCGAGGAGTCACGAGCAGAGTCCACAAGAGTCGACTCCCTGTTTGAATCAATTCCAGGAGTCGACTCCCTGTTTGAATCAATTCCAAGAGTCGACTCTTTAACATTTAATTATGAGCTAATTAAGAAACGCAAAAACTGAAATAAATGGTTGAGAATTGTTCCAATCCCTTGCAATGTCTGCTTATGTTGTTTTAATAGCTTGTTTGTGTTGATTAACTGTAAGGACTAAATAAAGAGTGCCTTGGGAGATATTTTGTAAAATGTTTAGATGGGAGTTTCTTGCTCAAGAATCTATTTATAGTTGCGAAGACTATTTGTAAATATTGAAAAAAGTTTTGGTTTTCACCAAATAAAAATCTGAGATAAAAACTGAGATGCTTTTTACACAAACCCAAAATAGCTTTTTTCTTTGGATTGAGGATCAAAAGCGAGAGAAAACATTATTATTTGTGCCTTTAGTTTTGTTGTGAATTAAAATTGCAATGGGAACAGACAGTGTTTCATTATATTTACGAAAAAAATAAAAGAGATTTTAAAGCTCTAGACGCCTAACCTTCCCCAAATCTAACTCCTGTTTCACTCATACTCCGTATTTAGGCCTAATTAAATGAAGCACAAGTCAGTTTGATAATCAGTTTTTAATTTTAATGAATACATGTACGTTGGTTTTATGTGAAATCGGTGTGTTTTAAATTCAAGTGTGAATAAATTACATTAGTTTTAAAAATAATAAGTTAGTGTTACGCGATGATAATGATAATCCCTGGAGTGATAAGAAAAAGTCTCACAGTGGGAACTGAAGAAGTCTTCAGAGTTTTCTTCATTTGTTTGTTGCAGACATGTATGTATTCAAAAATATTTATTAAATGTTCTTTATTTTTGTGACACAATATGTGCGTGACGCACTTCTAGCATGGTTTGGAAGGCTTTAATAAGCTGATCACTTCCTGTTCCGTTTTGTTGTTGCGTTTCAGTTCATGTGGGAAAAAGTTGTAGATATTTGGACGCTACTTTAACAGTCAAGGCATCAAATGGAACATTAGTGTGGGAAATCATTTGTTTTATTTCATGGGTGAGGTCCTTTACAGCCTTTTCTTGATTCCTTTGACATTCAAACAGTCCAATTCCCTTGTAGTTGGGTTCATTTAACTCAGTTTTTGTTGTGTATATTATACAACATGTCAAACAGAAAAACTGAATTAGATTTAGATGAAAGCATTTGTTCTATAAGTGGTTGTGAGAAGACTTTTTAAGGAATTTATGTTATGACACATTTTTGCCACCATGTGTCAGATCTGTAGATGGGATGTTTGTACACTCCTCCTATATGTGTCTGTAGTTCAGAGAAAACTGACAGTCTCACATTGTGAAATATAAATTCAAAGTGAATTGACTTGTTTGTCACGTCTTCATCACATATGAACTATGATCATCTGGCTGATTTATTTACTTTTACTGACTGAAATTCAAGGTAAAGTACATTTAATATTTCCCAAAACTTTATATATTTTCAGTTTTACTTGTTACTTCTAAATAATATAAATATTCCTGCAATGTTTTATTATTGTTTAGATGTGATTTATTTTATTTATTAAAATTATTTATTTATCAACGTAGTTGACTAATTAACATTTGCTGTAAAATTTGCTTAAAAGACTTTTACACTTCTTTTGTTACTGCCGTTCAAAAAAATGTATAAAATGAAGTTTCTTTATTTTTTGCAGAATGCAACACACAAGATTCTGTTGATCAACCCACAAGAGTTCAATCTGCTTTTGAACACGAAGTTGTTACACTTCACTGTACATACAAAACCAGTGACCCGGTCCCTTATCTTTACTGGTATCAACATAAACCCAATGGATTCCCAACATACATGCTGTACAAGCTCTCAACTGGATCAGGCAGCCGTGAGAAACAATTTGAGGAAAGATTTCATGCAAATGTGAACAAAACATCAGTTTCTCTGATCATTCAGGATGTGTTTGTGAGTGATTCTGCTGTGTATTACTGTGGTCTGAGGCCCACAGTCACTGAAACACACTAAACATCATACAAAAACTAACACAACTCATCTCTTATAAAACTTAAAAGTGTCAAACATTCTAACATTGTTTGAATTTAAAAGACATCCTGCACATTGATAAACAACACACAATCACTACATTTCACTAAATTTTCCCACTTTCTTGACAATGGTGAACATATCAAAACTATTTAACCCTCTGATTTAATGTATAGAAATATATTTATATGTAATCGATAATAAATGTACTGTTAGCATTTCATTCAGACATTGTTGAAAGTGAAAGTCAAGTGATATAGGCATGTATTGAAAAGTGTGTCTTGAGCACTAATATTGTTACTTGAATCATTTGACACTGAACATTGGTGTTAAGGTGTATAAATAAATAAAATTAACTAAACACTCTTATAGTGAGAGGAATAAACACTCTGAACCCTAAAACTGTCAATGGTTGTGTAAATTATAGTTATGATGACTTGTTCCATGTTATCAGCCTTTCTTTCCATAGAGAATATCCAGTTCTTCAAATTATGAAGTGATGACAAATCTTTGGGACCTAGAAAAAACCTGATCATTCCAAAATAAGCTTAGTAAAATAACAAGCTTTTAACCACTGGTGGTAGACCAGGATATCAGAGTCCATTAAAGGAAACAGAGATAATTCACATTTAGTGGAACAATCACAGAACACAAAGCCTTGTTCTTAAAGAATGAAATGGTACAAAGTAAACAAGATGTAATGTAAAATAATATAATGAAAAGCAGCAATGCTCATCTTTCTTCTTTTGCTTTCATAATTCAATGTGTCAGGGTGTACACTTTGCCAGCTCCAGACACAACACAACCTCGCCCGTGAACACATCAGATGATGCCAACTATAAATGACTGCCAACTTTGCCACCGGTGGAACTTGCTATTATTAGCTAGTGATGTAATAATAAATGTTTATAAAGAACACATTGGTTCTAAAGAATCCTTAAATATTGTTAAACACATTTCTAACCAATAATTAAACCTAACATTGATGTTTCTTAAACTCAAAAGTTGCACAGAAATCTCTCTGTGATTTAAACACAATATTGTTCTCCAACATTTTTCACTTAATCTGTCTTAGTTTCTGGTATCATAATCATTTTAAGGTATTTTTAAGATGATGTTTGTATTTCTAAATGAATAATAAATAAATAAATTATAATTAATGAGTAAATGCAGATTCATTACTGTGGATATACAACAGGTGACGGTAATGACAACACCAAACTCGACAAGAGAAGAAGAAACGATGACGTCACGTTTGTAGTCGAGATTCCTTCCCAAACCCAACACAATAACAGCAGGAAGTGTCGTGAAGAACTACAGGAGAACAATATTGTGTCTCAATCAGGTCCGTGCTCTGTTATTCTACACTAGCTTAAATGCTAAATGCTAACTGCAGCATACAGAGAGATTTCGGCGCGAATTTACAAAATGAAAACAAAATTAAAGTCAGATTTTATTTATGGTCGGAAATGTGTTTAGCAAAAGATTGTTTTTCTTAAATAATGTTTATTATTGTGTATCTGTGTTTATTTATCAACACAAACAGATCAACATTAATATGTTTAATAATAACACAACAGTTTGTTTATTATAACTGATATTTATGATTATAAACATTTAATGATGTGAAAAGATTTAATAAGAAACAGATTTCATATTAAATGTTTAGTGTGTCTTGAACAAATATATATTCTTTAAATGTATTTATCTCCCATCCATAACACTACACATCCCATCATTTTGTAGGATTATTGTAAATCATAATTGTTGATTATTATTAAGTGTTGTTTACTAATCTGGTTCATGTATTTTCTCCCTCATGTGAATGTCCTCAAGTTATCTATAAATCTATTTACTTCGCTTTGATACGCTTTATTTTATAAATGTAAGAAACCAATACAAACAATATTGACAATATGAAACAATTTTTATAAAGAAAACCCCTCTTTGTGTCCTTAAAATAAATAAAATAATATAACTTTTTGACTATAATTAGTTTGAAGGGGTTACTTTAAACATGTATTAATGTGTTTTTTATATTTTGAAAGATCTGTTTCTACAAACTTACAGAGATCAAGATTAAAACACAGTTTATCTACAAGTGAAAGAGACGCTTCATCATGAACGATACAGACACATGTGGAATAAAGAAAGGAGACACTAAGGAGAAAATGGGTTTGTGTCTGTTCTACCGTGTTTGATGTTAATGCTTTAATAGTAACACAATACATTAATGTTATATTTATTTTACCGTTTTCATCTCCAGTCTTTGGGTCTTCCCGAATAAAGTGTTTCAGATGTCTCACAATGAACAAGTTCAACTTAAGAGTAAACCTCCACCTCACACACTTGAAAAAAAATAATAGGCCACAAAAATAGATTTTATGGACGAATGGCTAGTAAATAACTTTTGATCTGCTGACGTCTACAGGTTGAATATTTATAAAAGCCTTCTGAAGCTCTTGCTTGTACAGCAACTTATTTGACACAGTAATTTGCAGATAAATGTCATAAATCAGTGTAATTTCTGGACTTTTCATTTAAGATCCTCTCTCTCACAGTGGAAATGCACCTATGCTGAAAATTCTAGACCCCTCGATTTCTAAGTAGGGAAACTTGCAAAATCATAGGGTTATCAAATACTCATTTACCTTACAGCAAAACTGACATAATCAGAACATGAAATCGGCTGAATTGACTTCATAATGGTAAAACTCAACTTATCAACTTGGTTGAAGTTGGAAAATGAGCCTTTTTCTAAAAAAAATCATATTGTCAATGCAGTGAGTTTAGTTCACAAAAGACATTTAACAGTACACATGAAACGTCACTCTTGAGAATAAAAGTGTTCCACAAGCATAGAAAGACTTCAGACCCAAAAGCAACCTTAGTGTCATAATTTCTTCAGTTGCTTTGGCATAGGACTGACCTACAATGAAATTGGGGCTTTGGACGCATGATGTAATATTTCTTGCTCAATACCGTACACCTGAACAGCAATTCAATTTGTGTGTTTTTTTCTAAATCTGAAATTTACACTTCATAAATTTCTTTGTGTTTTATTGGCCATTCTCCGGAAAAGTCTGTCCAGGCATCTATCGGTGAACCAGGAAAAGCACGACCATCAGTTTGTACTTTCAAGGAAAATCACTTTTGAGGAGTTTGGTTGTATAACTGTATCTGTGTTCTGTAAATTTGAAATTAACATAAGTTTTTGAGAAACTGCTTGTTATAACCCCTCCTTTAATAAAGATATTAGCCGTTCCCTGAAGGAAAAGGAGCAGAAGGAAAAGAATTGAATTAACCTTTAAAACATTGATTCACTAACCTTAATTACGTTATGTCACATTTGATTGTTGTGCGATAACTGCGACCGGCATTTGATATACGTTGTGTTTCATGAAATAAATCCATTTTTGGGTCTTAATATTGTTTGTCACAGAGCTTATTAATGCATTGTTACAGAAGCAGAATGCTTTTAATAGGTTTTTATAAGCATAATCATTAAACATCCTTTTAAGTTACAATGATATTGATATTTTCAAAACTAATGTCAGTGTTCTGGTTTACAACAAATGAGCTTTAAATCTGTAGTTAAAGAATCCTACATCAACAGTCATGACACTTATTAAACTAAATCAAATCTTTAGGATCACATGCCATCAAGAATCTGTGAATGAATTTCAACAATTGTGACAGTTACAAAATATAATGCTCCATCACATGCTGGGAGTCATGGATAAGTCTTTCACTTTGAAGTTACCCACCAAGCCCATTTTTTAAATAACATTACTATTGTGATCAATGTTAGCTTTAGTTGAGCTCGTTAGTATTGATTGATTAGTATTGAATTAAAACATACTCAACAGTTACACAAAAACACACTCAATACTCATACAAAAACACACTTAACACTAACGCAAACACACTCACACAAAAACACATAAGACACACTCAAGACGCATACAAACACACTCACACAAAAACACACAAGACACACTCAAGACGCATACAAACACACTCACACAAAAACACACAAGAAACACTCAACACTCATGCAAACACCCTCAACACTATCAAAAAAACACACTCACACAAGACACACTCAACACTCATACAAAAACACACTCATACAAAAACACACTCAACACTAACACAAACACACACTCAGCACTCATACAAAGACACACTCAACACTCACACAAAAACACACTCACACAAACACAAAAACACACTAAACATTCGTACAAAAACATACTGAACACTCACACAAAAACACACTCAACACTGATACAAAAACACACTCAACACTTATACAAAAACACACTCTACACTCATACAAAAACACACTCAACACTTACACAAAACACACTCTACACTCATACAAATACACACTCAACACTCGTACAAAATCCCACTCACCTCACATACAAAACACACTAAACACATATGCAAACACACTAAACACTCGTATAAAAAACACTCAATACTCATACAAAAACACTCAACACTCACACACTCACACACAAACACACTCAACACTCATACAAGAACAAACTCAACACTCATACAAAAACACAGTGAACACTCATTCAAAAACACACTTAACACTCACAAAAAACACACTCAACACTCATACAAAAACACACTCACACAAATACACACTCAACACTCATACAAAAACACACTAACACACACTTAACACTCATACAAAAACACAATCAAGGGTTACACAAAACACAATAAACACTCATATAAAACACTCTCAACACTTACACAAACACACTCAACACTTATACAAAACACACTCTACACTCATACAAATACACACTCAACACTCGTACAAAATCCCACTCACCTCACATACAAAACACACTAAACACATATGCAAACACACTAAACACTCGTATAAAAAACACTCAATACTCATACAAAAACACTCAACACTCACACACTCACACACAAACACACTCAACACTCATACAAGAACAAACTCAACACTCATACAAAAACACAGTGAACACTCATTCAAAAACACACTTAACACTCACAAAAAACACACTCAACACTCATACAAAAACACACTCACACAAATACACACTCAACACTCATACAAAAACACACTAACACACACTTAACACTCATACAAAAACACAATCAAGGGTTACACAAAACACAATAAACACTCATATAAAACACTCTCAATACGCACACAAAAACACACTCAACATTCATAAAAAACACACTCCACACTCATACAAAAACACACTCAACACTCATACAAACACACACTAAACACATTTAACACTCACACAAACACACACTAAACACATTTAACACTCATACAAAACCCCACTCAACGCCCATAAAAAAACACACTCATACAATAACAAACTCAACCCTCTTACAAAAACACACTCACACAAAAACACATTAAACACTTAAACAAAACACCCTCAACACTCATACAAAAACACATTAAACACTTAAACAAAACACCCTCAACACTCATACAAAAACACATTCAACACTGATACAAAAACACAATCAACACTCATACAAAAACCCAACCCAACACTCATACAAACACACACTCAACACTCAAACAAACACACTCGACATTCATACAAAAACACTCTTTTACAGTAAGAAAAGTAATTAAAGAGATGTTAAACACATGTAAATAACGAATCGTTCTTTTGAACAGGTTGTATTCAGAACCGGTCATTCTGGTTCGCCAAATCGTTCTAAAAGGTTTGCATCCCCACTAAGCACTGAAAAACAAAATACTCACTTAATGTGTTATGTGGCCTCTGACTGGAAATAAACTATTATTATTCACTTACTCAACAGTTCTGAACTAAGGATTGGAGAGAATGAATAAGCAGAAGCAAGTAACAGCAGTTCTGAACTATTAATTTCTGACGTGTTCTATTCAGAAATTATGATACTGTGTATACGTGAAAGTTTTTAAGCGGATAAAAAGTCAGATATTGTTTTTAATTCAGAAGTTTAATACCACAAATTATTATATTTATTAGTGCAACACATTATAAATATGGTTGACGTTGGATTTATGTGATTTTACAACTGTCTGAATGTCATATATTAATGTACATATTAAGAAAGTCAAAGATCAGTTAGTTAGTAATCTGTTTAAATTAATAGCAACTGCAGAAGTGATATTGATTCAGCAATTTTTAATATAGTTTCTGAGAATCAATCATTGTTAGATTGATGAATTAAAGACTGAACTCAGATCAGGATTCAGGAAGTGACTGAACTATAGAGAAACTCAGATCAACAGCTCAGATCACAGAACACATCACAAACGATCCGATCCAGAAAACATGAACACACAACTGCTTCTTATTTTAGTTTTCACAACAGGTAAATAACATTTTATTTAAATGAATATTGAAGAACAAAAATGTCTTAATTATTTCAAATATATTAAATATGACTTGATAATAGATTTTATGATTTTTGTTCTCTCCAGGAGTAATGACTGTGGAACAGATTGGGCCAAATAAAGGTTCAGATTTTAACATTAAAGAAGAAGAAACTGTGACATTGAGCTGTTCATATGACACCAGCAGCAGTTACGTAAGACTTTACTGGTACAGACAATATCTAAACACAGAACCTCAATATTTAATCTGGAAAGAGGCTCGATCATGGAGTGATACTGGTACTCCTTCTGATCGTCGGTTTCAGTCGACTACATCACAAACAACAACAGAACTCATTATTAACTCTGTGACTCTGTCAGATTCAGCTCTATATTTCTGTGCTCTGGAGCCCAGTGATACAAAGTCTATGAGACTCTTTACAAAAACTCTAATTCATTTTCCACTTTGATCTCAAACCACAATAAACCCACAATCTATAACCCATAATAATGATAACACAACATCTGTGTGTGCTTGTGTATAAACTGAAACTCTATAATACATTCACTCTTTTCAGTTGACATATTGCAACAGATTTTTTTTGACATGTAATGATACCTTATCTGATTTATGACACCTGATTTCCTTTCACCACAAAGAGGCATCACTTCCCAGATGTTAATACACACACACGCACACCCGCACACAAACACACACACACACACACACACACACACACACACACACACACACACACACACACACACACACACACACACACACACACACACACACACACACACACACGCACACAAACACACACAAAATATGTGCTTTTTATATCACTAACGGCACATACTGCTACAATGCAAAAAAGACATATGATATTTATTAGAATATCGTAGAGACATGACGGATGGTTTGTTTCATTTGTGACTTGGTCTAATATAAATGACATCTCACAAGCCATGCCCATAGCAACCAAACATTTTAGCTTAGCAACCGATTAACAAGACTTTATATCTGCATTGGATTGACATGTGAGTTGGTTTATTTCAGTCTTGTCATAGAGAATTATAACTCAATTTGCTTAATTCTGATGTTTGCCACGGCTGACACCACTTGCAATATCTTTTCCAAAAATGTATATCTAGTTTAAACTGCCAGTCTGTGTGAGGAACTAAAGTGGTCGC
Source organism: Triplophysa yarkandensis (assembly GCA_033220385.1). NCBI lineage: Eukaryota > Metazoa > Chordata > Actinopteri > Cypriniformes > Nemacheilidae > Triplophysa > Triplophysa yarkandensis. The sequence continues at coordinate 4,616,426 of CM065664.1, read as the reverse complement.
AGCTGAATTTGCTGCAATTTTTTACTAAATTAAAAAAATATTAAATCCACTTTTATATTAATTACATTCATTAAAACATACACATTATGAATGATTAATGTTACATATTGACATTATTTTGATTGATATCCGCTCCTGGTGCTTGTGTTTTAACATTAAGTTCAATTTAGTGAACGGTGTGTTCAATTACACTTGTTATTGCAAAATGATCTCAAATTTTATGAAAAAGATTTTGTCATATTGGGTAATGAAAGGTTTGTTCAGCATTATTGGTGGGGTAATTGTGTGAGACTCTAATCAATGTTGTGGCATGTTCTATTACATGACCTGAAATTAATTAAATAGATATGTGACATGTGCAGAAGCCACACAGAAGAAAAATGGTAAGTCAAGAAACTGATAATAGAATATATTAAATGGGGATATTTATGCTTTTGCATGCATTCTGACTGCTTTAGACTGTTAAGTAAGCTGGCTTCCCATGCTTTACATGGTCAAATTGTAAAAAAAAAATGAGTTAGATGCAGAAGGTAGTATTTCTGTGCTCAATACCCTCCCCAGCAATGCAACTTGTTCCTGATAGTTTTTCTCTGAATCTGAACCTTTATTAAGTTCTTAATATAGGTCTTCACTGGCCATTCGTCTGTAAATTCCAGCCCATGCACCAATCACAGATCTGGGAAGAGCAAAAGCATCAGCGTATACATTTCAAGAGAAGTCCTTCTGGAGCTCAACTAAATCTGTCTTCTGTAAATGAGAACAACAAAGATTTTTGGACACCAACAATGCGATTCCACGGTACAGGACTTAAAAATTAACATAAGATCGACAGAACTGCATGTGATACCCCACCTTTAACACTAAGAATGCATTTTTGTATTTTACGTGCTTTTATGATCATCAGTAAACTAATTAGTTGTCAGAGTTATTTGTCAATAGACATTTACTGATTGAAAGAAAATGAAATTCTGAGCAAAGCAATGAACAGCAGTTATTAAGATATTTCATTGAATCAATGGTAACAGGGATGTGTTTGTTAACCAGTGTGTGCAAATAATGATTATTTCTCATGTCAATGTTATTTAGCTATATTCTCATTGACATTAACATAATAAATGTGCTTTTTTATGAGACAATTACTAAAGAACAAAAGTTCTGAAATGCAACTTAAAGAAACACGAATAACCATGATGGAGATCCAAAAAAGTTTCTTTAATAAAAAAAAATATATTCAGCATTTCATTATTCCAATTAACATCTATGTGAATTTCTCAACACTTTATTTAACTCAACTCTTATATGAATTTAGCTGTTAACTCTTTAAATAAAGAAACTCTTAAGTGATGTAAGAGATCAAGCTCCTCCCGGTCTTTGTGTGTGTGACAGTATATCAAACATCTTCAGAAATGAGAAACTGTCATCATTGTCAGATGTTTTATGTTAAGACATATTGGAGACACAAGCCAGTTTTCATAATGACTCACTCGAAAAGTCATATTATCATCTTCATAACATATTTTTTGGGTAAGTGGATTCTTTCGAGTAGCTTCTTTTATTGGATAAATGAGTATTGTAAGTAAA